>JAGDYQ010000408.1:0-410965 GCA_021962125.1 Bulinus truncatus | reverse complement strand
GCGTAGTTGGGGCGAGGGGGGGCTCGTAGCGCGCGGGCGCTACTCACAAAGGGGTGCCGAATGGTATATTTTACATATAATATTATATGGTTTTCGAATGGGGAAGGCGCTTAAAAGGTATTGTGCCCCAGGCGCGAGTTAAGTTCCCTACGCCACTGAGTGTACCTACCACCCAGCCCCGTAGCCGGGGGGGGACACTGGGGGCTGCCCCCCGCTAGGTGTGGAGTCCCCCCCGCTTAAAAAGAAGAAAAAGAGGAAAAAAATAAAGAAAAAGCAACTAAAATGAGAAGGCGCCCCCTTGCTGGGTATTGGTGCCCCCCCTGCTTACTTTGACCTGGCTACGGGCCTGCTACCACCTAAACTTTAGGCTAAAGTTACCAGACGTGTGAGACGACTAAAAATTGTGTACGGATAATTTATATTTTCAACCCCCTTATCCATACTATTTTTTTTTAATCTATATGTGTTCCTATCAGCACTTTAGAATAAACTCATAAACATCTTACTTGCATTATTTGTATGTGAATGTGACCATGTCTTTTTTATTTTGCGGCAACGGTCAGTGCAATTTTGAAACAAGTTACAACAATACTGCCTTAGCGGGTCACAACTGCAGCGACCGCCACGAAAGACCCGTCGTTTTTATTTTCTGTACTTAAACTGTAACATGACTAAACGTTCAATTTAGTTGCACATCTTCTGACAAACAGTGGCGTCACTAGGGGGTGCGGGCCTCACCGGTTGACACCATTTTAGGGGTGACACCAAAATGAACAGTACTAAATTTCATAGAAGAAAAAAATCGGTATAGTCAGTTTTATAACCGATCATAGTTAACCGATCATGAGCAGTTAAACAGAGTGTCACCATATAGAGCAGTAGCACAGGGTGCCACCATGTAGAGCAATACCAGAAGGTACAACAATGTAGAGCAGTAGCACAGGGTGCCACCATGCAGAGAGTCTGCTCAAATCTGCTCGGATCAATCTATAGTTTTTGTAAACGTTCTAAAAAAAAAAAAAAAAAGACCATTGGGTCACGTGGTTTATGAAATTGGATTCGTAGTTTACAAACTCAGTTTTAAGTAATATAGGCCTACATTTTCTGAAATAGTCAGTAATACTATCGTTTTTATCGCTTAAGGAATTTTAAAGTAAATTCTCTCAGGTAGGCCTATAGTGCAGGAAAATTCGAAATATGAACCATTGCTCATGGTGGAAGTCTTGAAGTCTGAATTTTCCGCACCGGGTGACACCAACCATAGTGACGCCACTGATGACAACACACCATAAATGAGGCAAAGTTCAATGATTCTATTCAAATAAAGTTTAATTAACACACGTCAAAGATAAAAACTTAAGTGAAATAGAATCATGTGCAGTAATATTCTCTTCCAATGCCCTGAATCTAATCTAAGTATTCAGCCATCAGCCCCGTAGAGTGAAAATTTTACAGGAGGGGCCAGGCAATAGCAGGGGGTGGGGCAAGTAATACATTTTACTAAGTAGAACAAATAAGTAGGGGGCCAGACAAAACGCAGGGGGCCCGGCCCTCCTGCCCCCCCCCACGCTACAGGCCTGTCAGCCATCCCGAAGGATTAATGTAGAAATACTTGATCAAAATACACTCTGCAACTTCGTACACAATGGATTAGAATATACCATTAATTGTAACCTCGTACGCAAAATAAATAGCAACTATCTCTTCTCTTTAAGTTTAGGCCTACTGCCGTCCCGTAAAGATTGAGGTAGATACACTTGAACAAAATATACGTCTGCAACTTCGAGTATAATAACTGCAGTACACTCCCCTCTATTTACATCGTTAAAAGTTTAAATTTAATTTATGTTGGTTCGGCCCTTCGCTAAATTTAAGAACCAACTGTGGCCCCTATGATTGGCTTTAAATCTACATCTATGTTATTTCGTCATATATTTCACACAGCTCTACAAAATCAAAAGCTAAAACCTTGCCTTAATCTCATTTGGATTTGAAAAAGGTCAGGTTGATGAATTAAAGAAAAAATGTTAAGTGTTGATCAGTTGGTGTCAAAGCGAAGAAAAGGTGAGGACAATGACAGGTCTACAAATGGTGTTAACCAATAAAAGGTGCAGAGCAGAGTGCTAGACATGTATAATATCATTACAGTATCTTACTATGAGCTACTTTTAATGAACTTTTTAATTCGTTTACAGTAGGCCTATACAATGAAAGTAAAATTGGCCAGTTGATTTTTAACTTTTTTGTAAGCAATACTACTGAAAAAAAGTGACCTTATCAGCGGTAGGCTACATGTAACTTTGATAGGTCACACAAACACTAGAGATGGACATCAAGAGCAGCAGCAGTGAAATACATTGTGCATTGGAGTAACTGAACTGCTGGGTCATCAAGATATGGACATCAAGAGTAGCTGCAGTGAAATACATTGTGCATTGAATTTTAAGTAACTGAACTGCTGGGTCATCAAGATATGTCAGAGTAAAGGCAGTATGAATTAAATTGATTAAAAAAAATCACTACCAAGCAGAAAGCTATATGACTGATATCAGCTTTTTTTATATTTAAAGGTTAAATAGCTGAATATTTGTAAATTTGGAGCGGTACCGTTAATTAATGTATGTTTAGGGGTATGCTGATGAAGATTATTGTGCATGATTGACTATGTCAGCAAGTTACTGCACTACAGCTATGATTCTTGAAAGTGGCCATCCATAGTATGCACAATGCTGGAATGAAATCTTGGCATGGGCTACAGTCAATGATAAAAGATGGATGCGGAGTTAGAAGTCTGTTATATAACCTTAGTCTGTATTTGGGAAGGTTGAGGGTTGTTAAGTTTTTCGTTGTTATAAGTTTGTATTCTTAGGGTGGAATGTTAAAAATTGACGTAATTTTACAAGGGATGTCACCGAAGGTTTGACGCCTGTTGACAGGGGGAGGGGGTATAAAAATGCTAAGATTTGTTGTAATTAATGGACAAGTCTTGACCCCGAGCTTTTAATTCAACAAAATATATAAATGTGGCCCTGGTCATATGAACTTTTAAACTTTTCCAACTTATAAGTGGTTCTCAAGTTAAACTTAAAACTATATAGTTACATGAGCTTTAGAAAAGCATTCTGGTACCTTGAGGAACTTTTATCTGGTTGGGGGGGGGGGGGGCAAAACCGATGAAAAAAAACGCATCAGTTATCCAAAACATTGATATTACTTTTTAAAACAGAGGAACCATTTTCAGTGATTTGTTGGGGAGGGGGAATGGGTATAGTGTAGAAGAGAGTAAATTAGAATGGTCAAGGGTAGCCTACCAATGCCACCATTATTAACAGAATAGAATTGAGATAATGTCAGTTGAAAATTAAACCGCTTTATGTCTAAATCTCATGAGTATGAAAGAAAAATAAATAGCAAGGAGCCTGAATGGGTGAGTGGTAGAAAAGTAGAGTTCCCTTAGCCCTAAAGGGCCATCAGGGCAGATAAAGTGTAGAATTCATCTGTTTCTATAACCGCGGCATATGAAGGGATTGTGTGGTTAGCTGGGTGGACTTGGGGACGACTTTGAAACACATTTCACCTGGAAATATTCCCATGATTTTCATCGAGGATCGAACCCAGCAGTCACAGGTTGACAGTTGAGTATCTACACCATGCACTTGGCCATCGTCCCACTGTGAATGGTTTGCCTTATGCTAAGTTTGGTGGTTTTCTGTTCTATGATGTGGATTTCTTAACTGCACAAACATACATTTGTTTTTAATTACACTTCAGATTAATTCATAATTCAGAGCATTCATTGAAAAAAATTCTTTACCCCAACTTACTGAAAGGCTTTAAAAAATAAAGTAAGCCTCAGGACAAACTAATTTTCATAAAATAAAATGACAAGTCAGGTCATTACTATAGTGCACGGCACATACAAGTAAAATGTAATATAAACACACTGCAAGTAACCAATGAAATAATTAAAAGAAACAAAATGTACCTGTATAAATCAACTCCTATATAGAGTTTTATTTCAATTTTAAAAAAAATATATATATAAATTCGATGCTGTTTTCATGATTTTTCTACTAGAGAAATGATGTTTTTGATGACTTAAGAAGATTTTTGCCTTTCTGGACTCTGTGTTTCCCATCTGACTCATCATCACTCTCATCACTGTGAGGACCTGCACCTTCATCCCATGCTTCATGTTCAGTGTGAATGTCCATTTTTTGCATTATCTTTCCAAGCAACTGATTATTTTTTTCCAGCAATGCACTTATCTCACGTAACCTGATTTAGATAAAGATAAGTCCGAAAGACATGTTTAAAAAAAATTGCAGGATTAACTGTTTTATTAAATTGTGGACCTGTTATGAAATTAGAATTATTTTTAAACATTGGACATTTTTTGAAAACATTTAAATTTTGATATGCTTTCATGCAGAGGACAAGCTAGTTTATTTGCAAAATATTCATTTACTATTAACTGTGTTTTTCAGCCTAATTTTACTACACATTTAAAAATTAACACTAAAATTAATATTCATCTTTCTCATTTTAATAACAAACTGAATTATACATGTATACTGCTCACTGCAATATTGCCAACATTTAATCAAGGTCAGCAGTTAATTTTGGATTTGAAAAAAGTTTTTGTGATATGAAAGAAACTTGAATTTCAATATTACCTTGTCTTTTGTTTATTTAATTCTTCAAAAACATAGGATTGATGAGTTTCTGATTCCAAATTTTCATTTATTTCAGTATTTATAAATGAAATCAATGACAATAACTGAAATTCAGAAAAATAATTAGTAAAAAAATGTAATACAATGTATGTGTTACTTAAGAAATTATTACATTGCTGCAATTATATTTTCTAATACATGTACATGATTGGTTAATTAAATCTGGACATAAAAAAATGAAAAAAATCAACAAGGAAAAGTAGTATGAATTAAATTGAAAAAAAAAAATCACTATCAGGCAGATAGATGTATAATTGATATCAGCTTTTTTAGATTTACATATTAAGTAGCTGAAATATTTTTAAGCCTCGTTTTATAAGATCTTAGACATATTGATATTATTTTTATGTGTATTCATATGTAAAATGCCACAGAAGACCCATTTAATTTTGAGTATATTAGCACACACTTGATAACACACTTGATAACATTATAAATAAAAAAAGTAAAGTTCCCTTAACTGAAGGGGCCATCAGGGCAGATGAAGTGTAGAATTCATGTTTCTATAACCTTGGCATATAAAGGGATTGTGTGGTTAGCACAACGACCAGCCGCCTTTACTTCCCCAACTTAAATTCAGGTACCCATTAAAGCTGGGTGGACTGGGGGACTTTCATCATGACCTGAAAAATCCCAAGGTTCTCACTAAGATTCGAACCTGGGACCCTCTGGTCGAAAGTCGAGCGTACAGATACTTACATTTTTCTGAGCTCTGTTTGGAAAAAGTCGGTATTCTGTGAATGTCACTTTCTCAAGAATAAATGATGGCATTTTTTTCTCTAATTGTATATGTAGTTCTACCTTTTGAAAATTACAATTAACAAATCTTTTTGTGAAAATTCTAAGATAGAATGCTAAATTTTAACATAACTTTATATCATTAACACATGATTTAGAATAAATAAAGTACAGGTTAATTTTACAAAAAGGTTTGTAAAAATAAGAAATAATCCTAAGAAATTTATATTTATGCCATATGTTGATAGGTTGCTAAGAAAGATCAGCAAAAGTATTCTAAAATAATGGTTGTGAGCCCTGCTTTTCTGACACATTAAAATCAAGGTTTTGATCTGGAAATTGTCGCATGGTGAATTAAGTGGTAACTGATAAAAGATCAAATTTCAATTCATCAAGATATATGTTAAAAATTACCTGCATTGCCAGTCTCTTCAGCCTTGCATCTCTCTGAACTGATTCAATGTCACCAACTGCTAAACCAATCTAAGTAGAAATTATTTCAGGAAACAAAGAGCACAATATTAATTTGTAACTATAACCCACATTCTTAGAATGACAGATGACATAAGGCTATACATGAAATGGGGTGTTCTGTCTATTAGAAAGAGAAAATATAGTAAAAAAAATGGCGCTGTTGACCTGTTTTGGATTTGGAGACTAGTGCTTCTTCCCAATAGTCCAAATTTTTTCATGGGAGTGTGATTTTTTTGGTTATAAAAATATTTTTTTTATCACCAGTTTTTTTTTACTAATCTGTATAGGTTGTGTTGCCCAGTGGCCAAAATGGCATGGTATGCATAGCATACAAATTAGGTGGAATTTCTTTGGCCAAGGCACATTTCTTTCCAAATCAACACATTTCAACTAGATTATATTGCTGTTAAATTATGCAGAAATGAACAAAGTTTAATCAACGTTAAAAATTCTCCACTAACATTTTTTTCTTATAAATTTTCAAATACATTCCTTACGAATAAAAAGAAGTTTCATGAAATATAATTACTACAATATCTCCAATAATTTCAATAAAAAAGGATTTTATCAGGCTGGTTACTATAACATCAAACTCAAATATCCTGCAAGTGACTATCCAGACTCTTAAAGAGCTAGTTTAGGAAAAAAATTTGTAATGACAATTCTGGAGTAAAAAAAGGAGATTTTAACAGTATGGGTGGAGCAGAATGTGAGCATTTAAATTTTAAATAGCTGAGAACAGTAAGGATTTTCATGCCCTTAAGCCTAATTAGGCCAAATAGTACTTAAACTAGCAACTAAGTACTTCTACTTTTACTCAGACTTGTAATTTTAAAACATGTGTACTTGTACTTGCACCTAAGGTACTTGTATCAGTACCTTTACTTGCAATTTACTTGCAGTATCATAAGCATTTCAAAGCAAACAGACTACCAACTTAATTTAGTATAATAAAGTGGTCACCTACAAGTAAATTCATAAGCAATATTGGCATTAGTAGGACAAATAGAGTCAAGAAGGCCAAAGTCAAATTTCCAAAATGCAGAGTGTCATCCCTGGTGTCTGTGTACGGGTCATTGAATGAAGCCATATAGTCTAATTCAAGCATCATCATGAAAGTTCTCAACATCGACAAAGTCGGTGTTGAAAAAGCCTTTGATTCCTAGATTGATAATATACAAATTACTCAGAAATAAGTTATAAAGATAATCTACAAATTACTAAAAATGAGTAATAAAATTAATAAACGAAAATCACTGATAACGTGATGAATAAATTTGCATGGACCCCAATAGATACTGATTCCTCTTTAAACTACTGATCCTGATTTGACTCTCTGTTATAATATATAGAACCAATAGATCTTGAGGATAATCAAAAATAAAGTAGAAGGTTTGATAGGAGTCAAATAAATTTAATGAAAAAATCTAGTATTGGGTAAAAATTCTTTGATTCTGATACATATGCTTTAAAATTTCATATCTGATGTATTGTCTCATCACAAAGATACATATTGATACAGTTTCTGTTTAACTAATATTGAAATTTCAAATGAGTATACACAATTTTTTCCCTTACCTCTTTAAAGAGAAGCATGTAGAACGACAAACCAAAAGCAATAATCAGTATTGAAAAAACAAGAATCACTTGAAATAGAGTCCGAAGTATCTCCAGAAACATCACAACATATATACCGAAGAAGTCAAACCTTGTAAATATATTTGAAATGATTCGTTTATTAAAACATGGCCTATGCATGAGAATAAGATTGTTGTAAAGTTTATAAGTAAGCATTGCCAGTTTATTCATATAACAGTATAATGATGTTTTCTTTTTAGAATCTTAAAGTAGTGGTTCCCAAATTTTTTTCTACCACCTTCCCCACTTCATAAAAAAAGATTTGTTTCAATGTTTCACAGCAGTAATCCTCATGAACATCAAAACAATTTTCTGCTCAACAAATGCTGCCACTACAACTTGCTCTTACCTTGCAAGAGCAAGTTGCAGGTGAATGTGTTTCACACAGGTTACCTCAAGACCCAAGTCGAGTTTTACATTAAAAACATTTCTTAAAAAATAGTTCTGTATCAGATGAGGACAAAACATTTTTTTTTCATCCCTTAGTTTCATTTTTATTGTTTTGGCATTTTGTGATAAACATGGTAAATGTAGTTATTCTGGTAGGGGAACAATGTAATAGTGAGTAAAACTGCAAATTTTCCCCTTGTTTACATGCAGTCTGAGCCCTAACAAAAATGGGTCCCAAAAACATGTGTTAATTAAGGTAAATCCATTCAATGCATTGGTGCATATGGAAAAATTTCCCACACCTAAAACTAGACTGAAAAAGACTATTGCTTATGGTGTATGTATTTAGTGCACTTTTCCTACCTCCATCTCAACTAATCAGCACCTATCATAATTACCTGCAATGTTCTGTTGCTTTATCTTTATAATTAGTTGTTTTTCTTTTCCACTGCGAACTTCAATGGAATATATTATTTTCTAATTCAACTCCATGGAAAATTATGTTTTGTACAGCTAAACTTGGCATTATGAAGTGCCTCAGCAACTAATTTTGTTAATGATGCAAAGGAAACATGTATCTCTGCATTCCATAAACAAGCAAGACAGGCAAAATGTTTATGCATGCATTTCTGTTCTCATGGATACTATAACTGTGGCTTCTAGGGCCCCAGCTGCAAAGGGGCCCTATCAAAACAAATTTTAACAGAGCCCAATATAAAAAAAATTGAAATTTAAACTGTCATTTAAAAGTTCATACTATTTTAAAACGAAATGATGTGGGCAAGTTTTTAATACTGACATGCCTAAATTGCTAGAAGACAGATTGTTAGAAGACCGGCTTATGACTGGCGACCTTTGCCATCACATTAAACAGTTTGCAGTATTGTAAGTTTCTTGTTAATATTGTGAGTGCATTATATCCATCTCCTGCTAAAGAGAGCAATTATAAACTACAGTCCTATATCCATGATACAGTATGTCATTGCTTGTGCAGATACTAGTATTAAAGTTGATAACAACAATAAAAATGTAGACCTACATTATTCATTTTTTAAATTAATTCTTTAAATCAATGTAAGATGTTCTGTTTATGCAGTTTAGAAAAAAAAAACATTGTTCGAATTAATAAATAATAAAAAAATATAATGATAATTATAATTTAATAAACTATCTTGTTTCTAACAAACAGTTTAAGAGAGCTCATAAAAATATCTCTAGCACTTCTTAACAACATTATAGTGAACCATGAAGTTATAGCCAGTTACATTTTTTATACCATTCAATACACCATTGTCCAATCTATTTAACAAATTGTTTTAGCCTATGTGAACCATGAACAGTTTATTTAAGTGTTAAGAAAAACATTGAACAAAGATTTTAGTTAGCAAAGTCATGCATTTACATGTAATTAACTTTAGGCAAGTTAAAGCTCCTATTGCAGTATCAATAAATTATTATCTTTACCCTTAAATAATTTTTTTTATATTAAAAAATGAAGGTAGTTAATCCATGCATTTAGCATTCAGGTACAGGAGAATTGTTAAAGACAGAATAAAAGAACATTTTTTAAATAGTTACTTATTTTTACTGAAGAAGATAGATGATTAAGGGGAATAGAGAGGTTTCAAAATGATTCACATATATATTTTATATATATATATTATATATATAAAATATATTTTAATTATTTCTCTGTAATATGCACTTTGTCAAATATTTTTTTTGTAGAGCTTTTTATGGGTTCCACCATCCCCTTAAAGTTGAATGCCCTTCCTAAAACAGTGCCCCAAATGGGCGCTAGCAGCCACTTTGGGAATCACTGACTTGAAGTATGTTTGTATAATTGTAGACTATACATATATCTTAAGATTTATTTTATTTATTGATGTTATAATTTGTTTTTCCAAAAATTAAACACATTTCTTAACAATGTCATAATACATTAAAGTTACATTTATTAACTATTTACTTAATTTCTGTTTTAAAAAGATAATGAACCATGTTGAAAAGTGCTTGTTTACCTGTGCAAAAAAACCAGACAGTTAAACCATGCAAAAAAAATGGCTAATGCACCTGCTTCCCACTGCCAGTGAAAGGACTTTCCAAAGAGAAAAGGCAGAACAAATATCAAGCAAGTAAGGTACAGAGCCCATTCTAAACCATTGCCAAGATTAGTAAAATATTGCAATCTCTAAAAAAAAAAACAACAAACAAAGAAACAATATTTAAAATAAATAAGATTTGAATTTTTTTTTGATGATACATTATGCTGTCAGCCGTAGCGTAACTAGAATTAGTGGCACTCAGGGTGGCCTCTAAAAACTGCCAATCCATTCCCATGCCAAAAGTACATAAGTGGTGAAAATACCATACTGTCTAGCTGGTGACAAAGTGCTGACTGGGGCAGACCGACTACTCCAACTTTACCTAGTTACACCACTGGCTTAACATTTGATTAAAATTTTCTTTACACTAGATAAATGAATGTTAAATTTTGGTTTAACTTGTCTACAATCTAACTACACAGAAAGCTAAAATGTTATTACCAATGTAAACATTTGTTCGACTTCCTTGATGATATTTAGAAAACTGTATACTAACATAAACCATAAACATATTTTATACATTGGTTTAAACGAGTAGCCATCAGGTAGGTTACCATATAAATAAGCAACTGTTGAGTTTTTCATTCCTTGACCATCATAGTGCTTAAAAAAATGTAAATAATACAATTAAATTATTATGTTTAATTATTTTTTTATCTTTCCTTAATTATAATTATTGATTACAAATTATTTCATTGAAAATACAATTTTTGTTTAAATTTAATTACCATTATAATAATTACATATTTTAAATTTAAATCAGCTGACTAATTAACAAAACATTTAATCAGTGTGAAGTTACATATATATCAGCTGTAATATTTTGACAATAAGATTTGAAAGAGACAGTAATTCATTAACAGGTGTCAACATATTGATACACCATCAATTTGGCTAAGCACTAAAATATCTATTGATAGTCTTCTTTAATAACCCAATCATACCCAGAATAAAGAGTACCATCAGTAAAACTAAATTATAGAAGAACTCACACACAAAACCTTTTCTTAACATATTCCTTTTAAATAAAAAATCGTTATGTTTCGGTGATTGTTGTTAGGCTGTATTTAGCAGGGCTTTCCATTAGTACAGGCATTGAAATAACCCTCTGTCTGACTTCTGGTTTGCCAGAATATGCAAGGCAAGACATGCCTTCATCTCCCTGAAGCCTATATGGAAAACATCGTCTCTCAAAAAACTCCGGATTTTCAATAGCAACATAAAATCGGTACTGCTATACGGGGTGGGAACATGGAGAGTCACCAAATCATTAAACAATAGACTGCAGACTTTCCTAAATGGCTGCCTCAGGAATATTCTAAAGATAAGGCGACTGGATAGATTTAGGAACGAAGATCTCTGGCAGCTGGCAAACCAAGATCCCATAGACCAACAAGTGTCCAGGAGAAAATGAGATGGATGGGCCATCCGCTAAGGAAGCCTCCAGAAGACATCACAAAAATGGCTCTGTAATGGAACCCCCAAGACCAGAGAAAGGTCAGCCACCCAAAGACCACTTGGAGATGGTCTTGCGAGCAGGAAATGAAAATCTGCAAACGGACATGGGGAGAATTGAAAAAGGCCTCAAGAATGCATTAGAGAGTGGTTGCAGAGGCCCTTTGCTTTGCAAGGAGTTCAAGGCATTAAGTCTGACTTCTGGTTTACACATCTTATCACAATACTTCATATATTCCAGTGCTGCTATTAGGGGCAACAACCCAAACACTTATCATTTTGTTTATCTATTTTGCTGCTAAATTGGAGTATGAGCCATATTTTCATCATCTTTTATGTAGAATAACCATTTTTTCATCATGGTTCATACAGAATAATCATATTTTCATCCAATAGAGAAAATGCTGTAGTATGTTAGCTTCAAGAATTAAATTGTTGTGAGGTCATCTTGAACTACAATTTTATTTTAAATACATTCAATATTTTGCTATCATTGGGGGGGGGGGTTGGTAGGAAAATCCTTTTATCCCTAAAGGTGACCAACACAGCTGTTTTATTCATATAGCAGTTGTCATTACTTCTTTACTTTTTGTTGGGTAATGAAAAGTTATTCCCAAACCTTTAGTGATATTTTGAGAAAGAATTATAAATCTTCATTAAGTAGAGAATTCTACAGTAAAATTTTAGCAGTATTACTACCATACAAAACTAAATTTTTTCTTTGTAATTTTAATGATACATTTTACATGCTTTTATATCACAACGAATGCATCATTTGAACACTTTTATTACATACCTATTTCATTATTACTCAGGAAGTGTTTTTATTAAATCATTTTATTTTCGCACAATATAAAGATAGCTATCTAAAAAATGTCTTACCATTAAAGAGTTATTATGTACAACAAAGGAAGTAATGGAAATCAGAAATATGATGTAAATGATCAGGTACAATGAATATATCCACATCCCATAATGTAGCCTATTATGACATAAAGAAAACACAAATATTTTTTTATAGTCTACATTAAAAAAAAAAAATTACTGGTGTATTTTATTACAATAAATAGGTATAATACTAAATATATATATATATAATGTATAGCGCAAGAGTTAGAGCATGGAGATATGAAGCAACAACTCCACTATACAGTCAACAGTCTATGATACTGATAAGTACTTTTATTCAAGATTTTTTGAAATGTAAAAAGTTTTTCTGCTTACCATTTCACTTTTAAAAATGTTACACAGACTGGATGAGAAAGGCATTCAACTCGATTGTTCCTCACCATGACCTAATATAAACAATCAAATAAAAATTAATGTTCTAATCTTAAGTGAAAGTGTAATATTTATTTACGTTTAACACAAAAACTTTTGAAAGATTTTTTTGCAAAGGTCTTTAAAAAATTATCTTTTAATAAAAGTAATAACAAAAATAAATATTTTATGTTAATCTTACAAATAGCGACATAAGTGGAAAAACTTCCCGACCATCAGAAATTGTGTCAATTATTTCTAAACATTCTTTAGATGTGTCCAAATATTTAAAATTATATTTTATCTGAAATGTAAAAAATCGGCAACAGCAATGAAAAATAAAAATGCTACATGTATTACATTTTCTATCACAATTCTTTTTGATGACCAGTATAAATACATGAGTTACAGTAAATAATAAATTTAATACTAACATGATATTCTTCACTTTTTGGATCATCAACAGAGGAAATTTGACACTTATCTAGAACATTCTGGGTAAAGAAGTAAGTTTAAGCTCAACAACTGTAGTCAATTTTCAAAATCCTACATAATTATTTGATAATTCATTAATTATTACATTCTAAGCTTTATTATTTTCTCAATATTGAATAAATTCTGGGTAACAAAATAAATCTTAGCAGCAATCAATTCTAATTTTTTGTATGTTAGCTATACATGTATCATTCTTTATGGGGATGGATGGTTGTGCAGTGGAGAGCACTCATCTTTCAGTCTGAGGTTCTTGTATCAATCCCCCATGAGAACTCCATGATTTTTTTTAGGTCCAGGTGAATGTACTTAAGTCTACCCAGTTAATCTGACATAAGTTAGGGAAAGTAAAGTTGGCTGGGCATTGTGCTAGCCATATAATCTAGTAATATGCTATGGCTAAATATCAAATGAGTTATCTTCATCTGCTCTGATCGGCCCTCATGGGCTGTATGGGGAATCCTTGAAAGCTAAAATATTATCTCAATGCTGAATTATATTTAATATAAATAATATAAAAACCTGTATGATAAAATGGCTCAACTAAACCTAAACTTACATACATGAAGCAAATATTTAACAGCAACAGTCACTTCTTAAAATATTACATCTGCTTTTTCATACTTCAAGAGACATTACAATTCAAAGCCATAGTGTTAAATCAAAACTTATGTATATTTATGAAAAAAATGCATAATATATATAAAAAAAAAATTTGATCAAGGTTTCAAGTAAACCTCACCAAGCAAACATCAGGCAAATGTTCAATCAAGCCTATCATATGGCTGCCATATATTTTGGAGCATGTCTGTAGAATTTCTTCCCATCTGTAAGTATACATTATTTTATATGAGCAAACATGTTTTCATACAGTTTATAAGATTTCATACATAGTACTGTAAAGTTTAGTATGATACTAAATTACATGGTTATACATGTAATATTAGAGTAAAATACAACTGTAATAGAAGCTATGTTTTAAAACAAGACCTTTCATGGTTTATTACTGCCACAGCCACTTCAGACAATTTTTTCTGAATTATGCAGTCGAAAAAAGTTGCATTTTGTAGATTGTACAAAATTTTAGCTCCAACTGATAGTAGAAGAATTGTTGCTGATGTTTTTCCATTTTTAGCAGATACATGTAACGGTGTGTCCTGTTGTGATTGATTTCAAATTGTTAGATCACTGTATTTTCAGAGGTGGGAAATTTTTTTTAAACAATTGGAAACATCTGGAAAATGGAATAAAAATATACATACTCCATTAATATTAGCAACATCTATTAAGTTAGAATGGACACTCAAGAAGACTTTCATAGTGTGAGTCCATCCATTAGCAGCTGCATGATGTAAAGCTGTGTTGTTACCATTATCTCTGAGGTATGATAACATGATTAAACTTGTTTACACCAAGAGCTTTAAGCAAGTTACTTTTCTAAAAAAATTAAGATATATTATCTTATAAAAACTATTTTCAAAATGAATAATCATTAATAGTAAAGAGCTAATACATTCTGTATTTTCCTTTTTTCATACTTGCTAACAACAGCACCTCTCTGCAACAAAAGCTGTACAACTTTAATGTGTCCGTAGTGGGCAGCAACATGGAGAGCTGTGAGTCCTGACCCATCCATTTCATTAATTATACTAGGACCATGTATGCTATCAAGAAGTCGAAAACAGGTATTGTAGCGTCCATAGCTTTTTTTAAAAAAAGGGCATGATATTATTAGGGGTTATTATCTTAAGTCATTTACAGAATTAAAAAAAAAAATTATACATCGTTATTGCTATTTTGTTTCACTAGAAAAAGTTTCAAATGGATCTAAGCTTGTCAACTGAATATCATTTATTGTAGTACAGAAAAAGGTATACAAATTACATAGCAGCTTAGTTATAAATATAATTGAATTTGTAAACTAACCTTGCAGCGAAATGCAGAGGAGACTGTCTGTCATTATTCTTTATATTAAGTACTGCACCCATTTGAATAAGGTCATCCAATGCTCTTAAATAACCTTCTTTTGAAGCATAATGAAGAGGTGTGCATCCAAAGTCATCTTTACTATCTTGTAATTTTTTGTATTCCTCAAACAAGAATCAACATATTATGCATCATGAAGATCATCACAAAATATTTTTTTAAAATATTTAAAATCTACATTGTTTAAGTTATACTTTTAAATCCTTACATTTTTAAGTGTATCTCTAAAATGTCCTAACTTGCCACCAGATTTAACAGCAAGATGCAAAAAATTGCGATTCTTTTTATCTTTAACATCAAGGTTAGCTCCTTTTGATATAAGCATCTGAACAGCATCCCAACACCCTTTAGATGCTGCCAATAGTAAAGGTGTTCTTTCATCAATATCACGACAATCTATATCAGCTCCCTGCAAACAATTTTCAAATGTTCTTTTATAAGTGATAAAATAATAAATTGTTAAGTTATGATTATTCTTTTATAAAATTTAAACATAGAGCTATTTCTGTCAGTAAAATTTCTAAATAAAACTGATAAGTGAACATTTCTGTAAGGCATTACATTTTTCAGCAATAAGTCAATTATTGTGGTGTGGTTAAACAAAGCAGCTCGATGAAGCGGAGACATCTTCATAGAATCCAGAATAAATATAGAAGCTAAAAAATTTTCTTTTTGAGACTCTTTCATCAATTTGACAGTCTCAATATTTCCTTGTGCACAGGCAAAATGTAGAGGAGTTGAACCATCTTCCTATTTACACATTATGAAAAAAATCGTATTCCATGACTTAATAGTAAGTTTTAATTTATATTTCTAACACTTTTGGTAGTTTTTATAAATAAAATATTTAGTTAATTTTTAAATACCTGCTGTTCTTTTACTGAGGCGCCTGCAGACAAGCAAACTTTCACAGCCTGCCAAAATTATAAGCTATAAACTTATAATAAAACACCATGTAATATAGATGTAAGCATTAAATGGGGATAACTAGGTAGGAGGAACCACTTAAAGGAGATTATGAAAAAATATTTAATGAGTTATTGAAATAAAATGGCCCTTTAGGGCTAAGGGTACTTTACTTTTTTATTGGGATACACTATGAAACATGGTTCTTTTTGCTCGAATTAATCGGGTCTCTAAATATCAGTGTCATGGATATAGCACAACACAATTTACACATTTATTTATTTACGCTGATTCATAAGACCTGTTTCTCCCTTATGCAATAAAATACCTGAGATGAATTATATCTACCTCAATATTTCCACCAATTACTGCAGCATGTAAGGGAAGATTGTTTTCTCTGTCTCTGAATGACAGGATTTGCTCTATTGTATACCCAGCTTGTTTCGCTATATCAGAAAGAGTATTTTTAAGATCTAGTGTAAGGTGTAGAAATTAAAGAAAAAACAACAAATTTTCTTAATAAAAATTCTGAGAAATGAACTATTTGATAAGAAAGATCAAGCTCTAGTCAGTATGTGTTTTTTCTTACAATTGGACCTTGTCTTTAGTTAGGGGTAAATCTGGGGTAAATAAACCCTAAAAGGCAACAATGAAATTCTTGGGGGATAATGAGTATTAAATAAAATTGTACAGAAATCACATAAAAAGAATAATGATGAAGTAAATTTTTTTTAGGATAATAGATTAAAAATTTTCCCCCATTTAGGGTTAACGAAAGAAAAAGCTGGATGACCACTTCTGTGAGTCTACCCAGCTTAAAATAGGAAAACAGAAATTTGTTGGTGTAAATAAAGGTAATGGGTTTCATAGAGATAAATAAACCAACTTTCTCAGCCCCAGTGGTTCACTTGCCCTATTGGTTCTCATGGGCGTTTAAAGGGCATGTTTAATTTTTATAAACCTGCTAAAAAAGGCTTTCTTCATATTGAAATAATTTTAATGGTCTAAACAGCAAAGAGTAAGGTGTAGTTTTATACTGTTAAATTACACCTATTTATTTCTAAGGGAAATGTTCATAATGCTGTAACCTTTATCAATAATAGCTTCCATAGCATTGGCTGCGGCACATCTGGCTGCAATATGGATGGGATGGAATCCATAACTACATGTCATACAAGGTCTGCCTCCACGCAGCATCTTAGGATAAAAGAAAAGTCAATATTCATACATAAAAGAAATGATAAAATGAGTAAAATGTTATCTATTGATTAATACAAATATTCAAAAACATCAGCTAGTTATAGCTTAAGGTTTTTTTCTGTTTAATTTCACATACATGGTAAATGATCATAACATGTAGCCTTTTTATTCATAAAAAAAAGAAGATTCTGACCATGATTTTTAAAATCTCCCCATTGTCTTTAGCGGCTGCATAATGTAAAGCTGTCATACCATTTTCACCAGTCCAGTTAGGATCAACACCATTATCAAGTAGCACCTGACACAAATAATTAACAAAAGTTTTATAATAAATTGTAACATTGAAAAATGAATACAAAATATCAGCTGTTGCTCTATTTCTCAAAGTTTTCTCAAAATTTGTCTCTAATTAACAATTTTTAGATTGGACATTCATAAATAGCCTAAAATTTTGCCTACACCTAAGAAAAAACTGGTTTTAGAACATCTTTTCTTTTAAATAATTTTTGACAAAATTAGCTGTACTTTTAATCTTACATTAACAACATCAGTATCATTAAGTTCTGCAGCAACATGTATGGGCATCATCTTGAATTTATTCATAACCATTGGACTGGCACCACTCTTGAGCAAGACATCAATTATGTCAGGTTTGCAAGACATAACAGCCAGATGCAAAGCAGTGTTACCCTGATTGTCCACAGCATCCAGATCTAAATGAAATAGAATAATTACATTTATTTTCAGAATTAACAATGTCAAGATATGTGTGAAACTTGTGTATTTAAATTACACTGTTTACAAATCAATAAAGCTACTAAAAGATAGGAAAGCAGCCGGTCCTGATGGTAACCTACCAGAAGTTCTCAAAGCAGACATAGTAACAGCAACTGAAATGTTGTTACCACTTATACACAAAATGTGAAAAGTAAGAAAAGTACCCAAAGACTGAAAGAAAGGTCACCTTGTTAGAATTTCCAAGAAAGGAGACCTGGGGCTCTGCAAGAACTGGTGAGTCATAATGATGTGCCAACCATCATTCTAGAGATGCTGAAGGATGCCATTGATAAACTGCTCAGACCAGAACAAGCTGGCCTCCAAAAGGACAGGTCCTATACTGACCAAACCGCTACATAAGAAACATTATTGAACAATCCCTGGAGTGGCAATCCACTTTATACCTAAATTTCATCAACTTTCGTCAAGTCTTTGATGGGAGACACCATCTGGCAGCTCCTACAACTCTCTATGGTGTCCCAAAAACCTACATACATCTTTTCCAGCAACTCTATGAAGACAGATAACTCAAGGCACAAAGACTGGGATACAGTGGTCTATGACTCAATGCTTAGAAAACCTAGACTTTGCCGATGACTAGTGTCATTCAGCTAAGATGTATCAGCATATGCAGCTAAAAACAAATAAAGTAGCACGCAAAGCTGCCGAGACTGAGCTACATATAAATACAGACAAGACAGAAGTCATGGCCTTACTTAGCAAAGGCCATGCAATGAGCATCTAAAAGAAGTAGAGTACTTTACCTACCTCTTTTTATTTCTGCCAACATTGAATCAGACGAAGATGTCAACGCCAGAATATGCAAGGCAAGACATACATTTATCTCCCAGAAGACTGTTGGGAAAACACTGTCCCTCTAAACCAAATATAAAATCCAGATATTTAACTGCAACGTCAAATCCGTCTTTATATGGTGCAGAAACATGGAGAGTCACCTTTCATTGATTCACAAACTACAGCCGTTCCTAGACCTCAGGGATCTCTGGCAGCTGCAAATCCAAGAACTTCAAGTATCCAGAAGAAAATGGAGATGGATTGGCCACTCAGGAAGCCTCCAGAAGACATTACAAAAATGGTTGTGTAGTGGAAATTCCCAAGGCCAGAAAAAGGTTGGTCACCCAAAGACCAATTGGAGGTCTTTCGGACAAGAGATGAAAAGTTGCAGCCAAACATGGGGGGAACTGAAAAAGGCCTCCCAAAAAAGAATGCACTGGAGAGTGATTGCAGAGTTCAAGGAATTAAGACAGTAAGTTAGCAAAGCAGTGTTACACTGATTGTCCACAGCATCCAGATCTAAATGAAATAGAATAATTACATTTATTTTCAGCATTAACATTGTCAAGTTATGCTTGAAACTTGTGCACTTAGATAACACTGTTCCAAAAACAATAGTATTCTGTTAGCTAAGCCCAACTGAACAGAGCAGAGGTATTAAGCCAGTAAATGGCATGTTATAGATGATGTTTAATAAAAAGGGGACATAATTTTTGTTTTAAATATGCGTATATGTTGTTTTGTTTTTTTAACTATGGATAATTAATATCATATTAACTTTATACAAAATTATTATTTTTTGATTGAAAAGTTGTTTTTTTACATGCAGAGAATATTTTTTTCCACTTATTTAAAAAAGCGATAACAAAATAATAAATTAACAACTTAAAAGCATGTGCTGTTTCACTTTTTAAAAGTTAATTCTAAACAACCAAGAAGATAAACAAAATTATGGAATTTTTTTTTTATTAATTTAGGTTGAATGCCCCCAAAGTTTATGCAATTTGAAATCCATTATAAATTATGAGAAATTTAGCCTAGAACTCAAATGACATCATTGTGCTTAGTTTGTGTATAAGCTTTTTCTTAAACATTTTCTAACATTTTTTTTTATTTTGACAATTGCGTAATTGACTTAAAAAAAAAATTCATAAACTGAATTGCTAACAGGGAACAGGATTATTAGTTACTATTGTAATAGGAAAAAAAAACGACTGGGAGCTAAAAAAAATATCGAGTTTAAATGTGAATCATAAACAGATTATACATGTATCTGGATTTTGAGGGCTGGGTCAAAAGCATGCATATTAAATTTATATATAGGCCTATATATATATATATATACATGTTTATATAAGATATTTAATGTGCATTTAAAGTATTTATTAATATTAAAGAAATAACTTACCAGGGTGGCTTTTAAGAAGTGCATTAACCACCTTCAAATGACCTTTAAAAGCAGCCATATGTAAAGCTGTCTGTCCATGATTATTTCTGACATTTAGTCTGGCTGGATTTGCATGAATGATACGGGCAACTTCTGTGTCCTTCCCATCTTCAGCAAACTGAGAAAATATTGAAATTATTTTTAAAATTTTTAATATTGTTTTTCAATAGTCTTATGTACTGTTGGAAATTTTAAACATGTTTCCATATAAGAACACCACTAGATACAGCACAGCCAGAGAATATTTCTTTTAATCTTTAGATAAACTATTAAATATAGCTTGTTCAAATTATTATTATATATATAAAGGTAATTATTTTACAACAAATAATATTTCATTAATAATTAAATAAATTGTAAACATTTACAACTTATCCTGTATGTGTTTTAACACTTGGTCCATACATATTTCCATGCCTTGCATGATTTTATTTAAAAAGTTTATTTTTAGACCATGCAATTTTATTCTTTTACAGATTATTTCTAAATAATTAAAATGATTATCGGAGTGGCTACGGTTATGTCCAAACAAATTCCGTATTTTTTTCCGGGTACCAGCCGTAGATATTGCTCCACACCCTAACCCTATTCCTAAACCTAATATAATGGCTGGTACCCGGAAAAAAAAACACGGGCACCAGCCATATTCCTTACCCTAATATAATGGTGATGGCTGGTGCTGTAGCCACTTCGAATGATTATTTTGAAATAAACCAAAGAAAATAAATTTAATTAATGTCTAAACCAACTGAGATAGGGGATATCTTAACTTTATTTGATATCATTTTATTAAATTTTAAAGTCTAGAAATAGACAATAAAGAAGGTACAATAGGACAAGATAAATTATGTTAGCAGTCTTTTCCGATAAAAAAAGTTTCAAAGAATATGTGCTTCTAGCAAATATTGTTGTTTTTTCAGAAAAGAAACTCCACTAAACATGGCTATTTTTACAATAAGAGAACAGACCTTTGTATATTGTCTGCCAGATTTTTTTAAACTCAAACTTTCACGACATAGGTAGTCAAAATATAGAAATAGCGGCTAGATCTGACCATGTTGTTACAAAAATCCGATACTACGGCTCGTACCGGTAGCAATACCCGGGTATTGGAGTAAAAAACAATGTCTTCCAAAATAATTCGGGCTTCAAAGATAATAATATTCTAACTAATCCTGTTTTATTATTTTTATTTTGACTGACTGCTCCGGTGCTTCCCAAGTCTCAGGTTAAAGCCCTGTCACCAGCCCCGTAGCCCTGAAAAAAGAAGAAAAGAGGAAAAAAAAAGAAAAAGTAAAGATGCCCCCCTTGATGGGTGCCCACCTGCTGACTTTGACCTGGCTACTGGCCTGCCTGTCACTCTCCTAACATACGAGACAATGTAAATGTGTGTGCAGGTCTAGTATCATAACCTTAGGAGCCGAAGGAGGTTCAGTTGGGCCTCGGATAAATGATAAAATAATGGGCCCTAGTGCTCTTCTTATGAAAGGCAAACAAGATTACCGCTTAGTGTCTTGTAAATTTGCGGTCTTTAAACCACAATACTTCAAAGAAGAGGGGCTAATCTGGTAACATTTCTGGTGAGGAGAGGGGTGATGTCTTCCTTTCAAACCTCCCCGGTGCTTACATTAACAAAATCAGTGGGTTTTTTTTTTTTGCTTGTTTGTTTTAGCAACCTTTGTATAAATTAGATTACTTTTAAAATGACAGACGACATACCTTAAGTAGACTCACTGGGCCAGCTATTGCTAAATCGGCCAGACCGAACGCCTTTGCATCTACACCAAAAGACACTCTGGAATTTGCTGGAGGTGAAGTTGGTGAAAATGATCTGGTCTTGGATATTTCTTTTAGCTTATTGGCGATGAACATGTTTTTTTTTTCTCCCCCGAAGCTTAGAGATTGGATGTTGTCTTTTCTTTATTTTTAAATGAAATCAATTTAACCAAGACCTAACTTTGATAGTTTTGTCTGGAGTGTGTGACGATATCACCAATTTGTCTAAAGCAAAACTTTCTTTTCTAGGCATTTTCTTTTTGTTAGTCTGAATTCTGGTGAGGTTTAGGCCTGTCACATGTCTGATATCATGAGAAATGCGTATTAAAGCTTGCTGAAAGTTTTTGTTTTATCTTCTAATGCCTCACGCTCGATCCATGAGATGTGAGTTTTTTCTGGAACAATAAAACCAATATTGGGTATTTTATGTAATATTTCGGGCACGCCAGAAAGTTTGAAAGATGTGTTGTAACTTTATGTAAAATTAAAGTATCTAAATTTTCAAAGTACTGACATAAGTGCAGGTACTTTAAAGGTTTGTAATTGTGTAGTCTTTTAAAGTTTTATTATGTAAAGGAGAACGCTCTAGAACCACAAGACCCAACTCACACCATTCCCGGAAATACTAACGAGATATTTTAAAGTGTGTTACTAATGTGTAAAATACCAGTCCACCACTTTGTATTTTCATAAGCCAGAAAGAAAATGTTTTAGAAATACAGTGGTGTGAAAGAGCCATAGTCAGTTACAGCAGAAGTGGAAGGTAGAGACAACAATTAGGTTTTAAGGAACTAATGTCGACCAATCAGCGAACTGTAAGACAGAATTTCTAAAGAAGCCAAAGAAAAATACAAACGAATCCTATGTTAAACTTGTATTTAAAAAAAAAGATATTTGCGGATGTTAAAGACAAAAACAGAATCAAATAATTTCAAGTATATTCATTCTTTATGTTGAAACGTGAACTTGGCTGATATGATTTGGAGTTTTTCATAACAGTTTCCACTAAAATGACAAAGGCGTGGCCCTTCACAAAAATGACGTATACGGTACAACACCATCCATCATCTATCCGCTACAAGACGATAGCAACAATGGATTAAAACAACAATGAAACCAAAATGGTTTTGCTGCAACTGCAGCGGGGAAACAAAAGTTAGGTTTCTACAAAAATAGATTTCATCATATATTGAACCAAATGGATTTGTTTTAACTTAAATACGGGAGACGATTGAAAAAAAAATGGAAGAGATATGTGAATGACATCTCAAGTCAAACCCCTTCATGAATTATTCAAAATATGTGACCTAGATGTTCACAGACATACAGAAACCCTGTATATTTTCAAGCTTTAATAAACAATGGATAATTTATACGGTGACGGCTCAAGTTAACGATAAATGGGGCGCGCCTTACTGGACCTACTTATGTGCACCAATCAGGACCGTTTTATCATATATGCACAGTAGGCACTGTGCCTAGGGCCTACGGACTTTTCAATGGCCTACGAAAGCCAGAATGGCAAATAAGTGCCGGTGCATTCTTGAAAAATATTATAAAATGAAATCGGGGAGGGCCTACGACTTTGAAATTGCCTAGGGCCTACGATGATCTTAAAACGGCCCTGGCGCCAATAAGTTTTTATTTGTAAAATATTTATGTACCTTGAAAAAAAGTGACGAAGTTTAGCTTCACCTTGGCACAACGATGCTTAGGACTGGCACTGGATCTTTCACATTAACGTGAAAATATAAGCCAATTGACATGTCATTTTACACGCTATTTGATAAGCCCATACAATTCTTTCATTTGCTAGCAAGCGATTAAGTCCATCTGTTTTACATATACTCATAGATTTTATTTGCAAAATATTAAAAACAAACACAAGTCGTACTTAACAGATTGTGAAGAATAAGGCCAGAGAAAAGTGGAAACTTTCTAATCAGAAAAAAAGACAAGACCTGCTATAAATCTACTTTTTAAAAATAGTAAATGAGGATTATATCCATAGGGTAATTTCCGGTTTAGACTTTTCCGTGCTGTTCATCAGCGTACTTTAAATTTCCGATGAGTGGAACAGACCGTCACAAGCTGCATTTTATTTGCTGCCGGCAGTGGCGCAACCAGACGAAATCATCATACATATTTTACTATATAAACTGTCTTTTTAGAACATTTTCGAAAAAAAATGCTCTATTGTCCCCGTTTTGTCTGTCTGTCCGTCTGTCTGTCCGTCATCACCCTAGATCTCAACAACCATAAGTCCTAGACCCATGATGTATATATCATTTTGTAGGTCTTGGCCTGCCAAAAAAACACTTTTGTCCGTTTCGCGATCTGACCTCTCATGGCCGTAAAAGGGGGCTTATAAAGTACCGTTTTTTTTACTATATAAGCTATATTAACAAAGGAGCGCCCTATATCTCAGCAACCATAAGTCCTAGACCCATGATGTATATAGCATTTTGTAGGTCTTGGCCTGCCATGTGTACATCAAAAGTTCATTTCGCGATAGGACCTCTGAGGGCCGGGCTTCAGGGCTCCTAAGGGGCTTATATTTTATATATATATGGTTCCATTCTACACCTTGTACGTTCAATAACCCATTCATTTGGTGCGAAATACTGCAGCACGTAGTTTCACCAAGATTTATTAAGAAACTCATCAAATGAAATAGTAAGCTTGTGTTCTGAGTTTAATTGAAAGTATCAGAGCTATGCAACAATTGACTGAGTTTTCGGACGATTAAATGACTACAATTTCGAATGTTTTCAATTATGAGTCCTATTTCAGTAACCACAAACCACTTGTAGTTAGATTTAAGAGAAAATAATTTTTTTTTCAAATATAAAGAAACGTCTTTATAATATTTTTTTTACCGATATATGCATTACACAATTGAATTTATAAACATTTCCAAAATTTACAAATATTTACTGAAAGCTAACAAACGTACTGATACATAACACGAAAATGCGCTAACACGTCCTGTGTCAAGAATGGAACAGGCTTAATTGCTTGTTTTCTATATGTGAGCCCCCCCCCCCCCCCCCAGCATTTTTTTTTCTATATGTGAGCCCCCCCCCCCCCCCCAGCATTTTTTGCTGGTTGCACCACTGGCTGCCGGAATGGTGCGGCATTTTGGGTGTTAGATGCCGCCAAACCTCTGAATACAAGCTTAATCCATTTAAAATAGTTTGAATTCCAAATTGTTCCGTTTCTAAACATTGTTTTTCTTGATAAATGCTAAAATATACAAAAGCGTTCTGCCAAAGAAAAGGGAGGCGTGCTTAATTACTTCAGAAACTGAGATTTATCCTTCAAACTCCAAATCGGTTTGTGTAATTTTTTTATGATATAATGAACTCGATATTTTAGATCTGTTTCACTTGTGTACATCATCTATCTACCATCGCCGTAGCGATCGAGAAGTCCGCCGTGTTTGAATACATAGGAAAATCAGAGTCCATTTTAAAACTCAAAAGATGCAATTTTAAAACATAAAATACAAATAAAAAATACTAACAAGATTTAACTTAAGATTCCAAAATAGTTGCGAAAATAACACCAGATACTTTCAATAGCCAGCAAAATGCTATCAATGGCATACAAATTATAAAGATGGATTTGGTACTGACAGAATAATTAAACAGAATTAATATGCCGGTTGTTCAAATTCCAAAGCATTTTGTATTCTAAAGCGTTTAAACATATTTAGTTCGGTTTCCAAATTGTTCGACTTAAAGTTGTTCAAATATTGAAAAAAGAAAAGGAAAGCGGCACTTTTAGACTTCGCCCCAGGTGGTACAAAAGATATTTAAGCCACTGATTTCATATTTCCCAAAACATCCATCTACTGTCACAGAGTGGCCTATAAAAAATGCGGAAGCATTCCATCATAAGAATTACTTTGTCAAGGCTTTAGCATGTAATATAAATTAGCAGAGACTTCTCTTGACCAGATTTCTGTTAGTGGTGCTAACTTGTATAATTTTTAAGTTTTGATAATTTTTTCATGATAGAGTTCTTAGTTAACAAACACAAAAAAGTTTACAGGCTTAGTGGGCATAGCATTAATCTGTGAAACATTTATTATACTACTAAGAATTAAACATAAGAAAAGCTATAAAAAAATAAAGGAAACAAAACTTTTCTTTCGCTGTATTTAATCTCTACAAACATAAAAGCACACAACAATTATTTTAAAGAACTTGTATAGTACATACAATTATTTTTATACAATGGTAATATGTTGGTAATATGTTGCCTTTTTAATGTTTAGTGTCTGTTTGTTTTTAAATTTTAAGTAACACATTTTTTAGACAAGATTTTTGGCAATTGGTGGAAATGAATGTAAAGTTTTCTTAGCAATGAAATGACGGTAATAATAAAACTGTGATAAATGAATCCACCTATGTATTTATAAAGTGCTAATTGAAGTGAAATATTTCATTTTATAAAATAATAGTAAAATCAATTTTAAAATACAGGCTTACCATTGGAAAAGCAACTGTGACTTTGAGACAGATATTTAAAAGGGGATGAGCACAAAGTTTACAGGGAAGTATTAATTGCTCATTTATTTTGATGTAGACATTATAAAATTATAATAAACTGTACATAAATATTATGTGTATTCATAATCATAGAAAAATAATATAAAACATAAAAATAAACAAAAATGCAAATTCCTATTTGATAAGATTTGAGCCACAAAGAAATAATTCACATGGAATTTTTTTTTCATTTAAGGACATGGCTGGAACACAATTATAATAGTAAATATAATTTAAACAATGTTATTACAGCAATACAAAACAAAGAAAAATTTAATACACGTTGACTCTTAAATAAAATAATATTGACATCTTTGTACTGAAATAAAAGGGATGTGGACCAGGCTAATTATAAAGTAAAACATGTGCATGTAAAAGATTTTAAAACACTACTAGTTTTTTTTAATGCTAGTGTTAATATCAATGTGAAGAGTTAAGCTGTTTTAGGATTTTGGCAGCAATAATAATGAAATTGTGCCATTCAAAACACACTATAGCTAAATTTGTTTATTTAATTCATTTTTTTTCTTTTTCAGGCTCACCAGTAAATAATTGTTGTTAATTTTACTGTTAATAACTTGATGGTTGAAATTCAATATTTAATAATCGCTCTGAATGACTTAAAACCACCCTCTACAGTACTCTACACCATAGACATAAAGAATATATGCCCTACAATGAATAGAAGAGAATACCTTCCAGGTGTAAATGAAACATTTAATTTAATACAGTTAATTGCACTCTGATAAAAAAGATACAATATAGCAATGAAAAACAATTTGTTTAATAATATTTTCAATAAATTAAAAATATTTATTCTAAAAACTTTTTGTAGTTATTCATCTAATTAACACCAAAGTTTAAAACTTTCTGAAAGTCATTTGGATGAAATGAGAAAGTTGTTAGGCTAAAAAGAAAAAAGTTACTATTTAGCATAATTTTCTTGCTATACAGTTTTTGCACCCAGTTTATATAATAGAGATTTTACTAAACTATTAAAATAAGTTTTCAAGTATTATGGATATTAAAATTTGGTTACAGTTTTAATGAGATATGCTTGAGTGACTTCCCTTCTTCCACAAAGAAATCACAGCTGACTTTATGTACAACTTTTCTTTTGCAGACTTTGACTTGTTGCCATCATTATGTTTCCCGTGTTTGTCATCATTACTGTCATCACTGTTGAAACCTGCACCTTCATCCCATGCTTCATCTTCAGTGTGAATTTCCATTTTCTGCATAATCTTGCGAAGTAACTGATTGTTTTTGTCCAGCACCGTGCTCATGTCACGTAGTCTTAAAATGAATAAAAATTAACAACAAAATGGTACATATACATGTATTAAAATCATTTAGTAACAACACTTTCTATAAAATCTTGATATAATTTAATTTAAAGCTTTTATACAAATTTTATAAGATGGTTTATAATTAAGACACATTGAAATATGATGATAACATTATTAAGTATAAAATAAAAAAAAAAAGTGATTAAAGAAAAAGCTGTAATAATATATAAGAAGTTGAATCTATTAGTCCTACTATAAGATATATTGTTTCACTGCTCTAAGTCTTAAATTTTGAAATGTAACTGAGTTTCTATTTTGTATGCTCCACAATTTAAATAACACATGGATTAAATATTTGATTTTTCAGCCTATGTAGAGTGGTAGAGAAAAATGCTGTTCTTTATAAATTTGGGTAATTGGCATGGATTAAAACATCAAAAACTAAGAAATGTTTCTTAAAAAATGGAGTGGATAAAACCAGATGGACTTTTTTTTTAACACTGAAATGATTATTGCTTGTGCATAATTAAAGTCTACTCACCTAATTTTCTGTTTATATAATTCTTCATAAAGACATGAATTATAAAGTCGAGATTCCAAAGCTCTACCTTCATTAGTATCCTTTTTTAATGAAATCATCGAGAAAAACTGAAATTTAAGAAAACTGCTATTTCTTAAATCATCGTATACAGCCTATAGGATTTTTTAAAACTATATTTTACCAAAACATTATAAATGTAGGAAAAATAAGAAGAGATATTCTTACATTTTCCATTTTCTTCTCACATCTGTTAGGATAATGTTTGTACTCTGTGACTGTTACTTTCTCATGAATGAATATTGGCATTTTTCTTTCTATATTTATATGTAGGTCCACCTTTTTAAAAATTAAAAAGATGAATTCAAGACACAGTGTTTTAGAGACATAAATTATGTGTTGTTTAAAAAAAATGCTTATCATTATCTTGCTGTCGGCTTTAAAGAAAATTAGATGTGTAATGCTTTTTTAGAACATATGATCTGAATGATATTAAGATTCCCATTTAAGACAATTTACAGTTTGTTGTTAATACTGTACATAGTTAAAATATATATTTGTGTAAATAATGAAAAGCAGTACCTGCATTGCTAATCTTTTAAGTCTTGCATCTCTCTGAACAGATTCAATATCACCAACTGCTAAACCAATCTGTCAATGAAAAATTTTAAATTGTACTGATCAACTACGGGCTATGCTAATAAACAAAAAAATTAACATTTCTACTTATATATATTCTAAATTATCCAATAAATAATGTTAATGTTATGATGAAAAACTTTACAGTTGCACAAGGAGATAAATTAAGCCTTGTTACGACTTTAAAAAAATAACAAAGATTGCATAATAAAGCAATATAATATATTTATAAAGCTTTTTCATGCTAACAGAATGCAAACATAAAAATTGGAAATGAAATACAGACCAGTAAATTCATAAGTAAAATTGGCATGAGAAGAACAAATATTGTCAACAGAGCCAAAGTCAAGTTTCCAAAATGAAGTGTGTCATCACTGGTATCTGTGTACTGTTCATTGAATGAGGCCATGTAATCCATTTCAAGCATCATCATGAAGGTTTTCAAAAGTGACAAAGTAGGTGTTGAAAAAGCCTTTGATTCCTAAGTAGATATAGGAAGAATGGCGGTAAATAAGTATTTTAAAAGCTTACTTAAATTTAATTTTAAAGAGCTTAAGAAAATGATTTAGCTTAATATTTTTCCTCACCTCTCTAAATAGAAGCATGTAAAATGACAAACCAAAAGCTATTATAAGGATTGAAAAAACACAAAGCACTTGAACAAGAGTTCGAAGTATCTCCAAAAACATAACTACGTAGATACCAAAGAAATCAAACCTAAAATTTTTAAAATATATATTTGTATAAGTGTTATGTGCAGTATATTCAGAAAAATAATCATGTTAAATTATGACATTTTTTATTCATTTATAAGTAAGCAAATAAATATATGTATACATTTAAACATAGAATTTTTTTAAATCGTGAAATTATTAGTACAAATATTTGTGTTGTTTTTAAAAAGAAAAATTCTATTTTATAAGAATTTGAAGAGTCATTTTATGTCTAATTGATATTACAACATATTTACCTTTGTAAAAATACCAAACAGTTAAACCATGCCAAGAATACTGAAAATGCACCTGCTTCCCATTGCCAGTGATAAGATTTTTGCAACAGAAAAGGCAACACAAAAACTGTGGAGGTGATGTACAAAGCCCATTCCAATCCATTGCCAATATCAGCAAAATAGCGCAATTTCTATTTAAAAAAAGACATTTGAAATAAAATGATATCATGTTTTACCCTTTATTTTTTCCTGATGTTTAGCTCTAGCTGGTACAAACCAATCTCTGATTGTATAATTATCTTTAATTACATTAACTTTCGAAGTAATTGTGATTGAAATATAACTAAAATTATATAATTGATATTACCATTGTAATCATTTGCCCAATTTCTTTGATAATATTCAGGAAACTGTAGATCAACATGAACCATAAACATATTTTATAGATAGGTTCAAATCTGTAACCATCTGGTATATTACCATGCAGGAAAGTTATTGTTGAGTTTTCCACATTATTTCCTTCAAAATGCTTTAGAGAAAAAATATATTTAGGCCCATAAAATGAAATGTTTTACAGTATACTAAATTATACTTAAAAAAATTATTTAAAACTAGTAAAAGCCTTCTGTTTTCTGTTCACTAAATACTTTTAATGTATAACTGGTTTGAATTATTACCGATTATATACAAAACAATTTTTACAACTTGTATGAAATGTATGGCAATAATAGAAATACACATCAGATAATTGCTCATAAATGAAAGAAAGAGAGCAAAAAAAAAGGCTTGCTGTTGAGTTTTCAGTTGAAATTTCATACTATAGCTTGACATTATGATTGTTTGTATATTGAACATCTGTTAATATTAGAGAAGTACCATAGACATTTAAAAAAATCTTACTGAGGATCTACAGCAGTGGGTTTTTTTTCAGAAATTATCAGTTAAATATTTAAAATGCAACTTACCATTAAAGAATTATGGTTAACAACAAAGCTTGTCAGTGAAGCCAAGAACAGAATGTAGACAATTAAATATGCTGAATATACCCAAACTCCATAATGTTTCCTTAGTGAAGTAGAATAAACCGTACAGTTATTTTAAAAACATATTTTTACCTCTAGCTATTTAATTATTGAAACAGGATATGACAATGAAAAATAATTTTTCAATGTTAATTATACATTTTTGAGAATTTTATATATCAAAAATTGAGGGATTTGATTATAAAACTACAATATACCATAAATCTTCATCAATTAAAAAAATTTATTACTTAAACATATCCAGAAAAATATTTAAAAAAAAATGGTAAAAAAATATTTATGATCACATTTCATCTCTTTAAACATTTGAATGGAATGTATAATAATAAACCCACCATTTTACTTTTAAAAATGTGACACAAACTGGATGTGAGAGACAATCAACTCTGTTATTTTTCACCATAGCCTGAAAATTATTAAATAGGTCACATTTCTTGTTATAAAGTAAAAGTATTAATAATTCCTGAAATGAAGCTTTGACAGAAATTAGCACTGTTAATGATAGGATTTAGAGTATGAAAAAAAAAAACACTTACATATAGAGACATTAGTGGATAAAATTCCTGTTGGTCTGGGCTGTTTCTGGCAATTTCTAAACATTTGCTTGGTGTGTCCAAATATTTAAAATTGTATGTTATCTGAAATATTATAAGGTAACAGAAATTATAATTGTCAAGTATTTTGCAGTCAATTTTTTTAACAGCTATTTTTTTAAAAACAATTTCATTCCATGAATTACATGGTAACATGAAAAACTCACATGGTAATTAGCACTTTTCGGATCATCATTTGAGGGAATTTGGCATCGGTCTAAAACATTCTGCAGAAAGATAACATTTCAATGTATTGTGTGTTTTTAAATATCCTAATAGACTATCAACTTTGACAGTTAAGTAGGTTTGGTCAGTACAAGTAAATGTCTCAACAGTGACTCTTACCAAGCAAACAGCCGGCAGATGTTCAATCAAGCCTAACACATAGCACCCATATGTTTTAGAGCATATCTGTAAGACTTCCTCCCATCTAGAAAATATATTTGATTATATTATATAAAAGTATTTAAAAAATAAAACATTGTTAAAAAAAAATATTTATTTTTTCCTTATGTAGAAAAAAAGTAAAGTTCCCTTACAACCTATGGGCTCATTGGGGCAGATGAAGTATAGAACTCACCTGTTTCAGTAACCTCTGCCTATAAAGGGATTGTGTGGTTAGCACACAGCCCAGCCGCCTTTACTCCCCCAACTTATAGTCAGGTACCTATTTAAAGCTGGGTGGACTTGGGGGGGACTTTCACCAGGACCTGAAAAAATCCCAAGGTTCTCACTGAGGTTCAAACCCAGGACCCCTCCGGTTGACAGACGAGCGCTCTTACACTGCATGACCACCCATCCCCTTTATGTTAGAAAAAGTCATTAAAAAAATGTCTCAACGACATGCATTTAAAACATTCTGCAATCATCAAGATTGGATCTTCTACATTATGGTAAATAGATTTATTGTTTCATTACTATAATAAGTAATAATAAACTACATTATGGTGGACAGATGTATTGTTCTACAACTAAATGAATAGTCATATGCTACATTATGGTAAATAGATTTATTGTTTTATAGCTATAATAAATACATGTAGTAAAAAAAATATATCATGGTAAATAGATTCATTGTTTAATAACCATAAATTGTTTACTATTTATTTATCAATAGTAATCAACTGTAAAAAAAAACAACTTTGGTTCAATATTCATCAAGATTTATGACACACAATTTTAATCTATGAAATCAAGACCTGTCATGGTTTATTACTGCAACAGCTACTTCACTTGATTTATTTTGAATTATGTAGTCAAAGAAAGTAGCATCTTGTTGGTTATACAAAAATTTAGCACCCATTGATAAAAGAAGAAGTGTTGCTGATGTCTGTCCATTTTTAGCAGCCACATGTAATGGGGTGTCCTGTTACAAGTTTTAAAAAAATCAAGGATGAAAATAAACATATTGTTTTAACATTACATATGCTTAAAACTTGGTATTAATATTCATTGGATAATCAGAATAGCTAAATGATTAACATGCTTACTCCATCAATATTTACTACATCCATTAAATTAGTATGGACACTCAAGAGGACTTTCATGGTGTGAGTCCAACCATTAGCAGCTGCATGATGTAATGCTGTGTTGTCATCATTGTCTCTGGTGAAATAAAAAAACAAACAATCTGGTAAGTTATTACTTCTCACTTTGCTGTATGAATAATAAAAACATATGATATCTGAGCTTTTAAAAATGAGTGTTTTATTATGTACATTTTAAATATAAGTGATTTCTTGTGCTAAGTTTTTTAAGTTTCTTAGCACAAACAAAAATGAAAAGTATTCAAAATTAAAAAAAAATAGCATAGAAGGTTTATATAATTTTAAAAATGATAATAAACTATTAAATAAAAATCAGTCATATTCATTAAGCATAATGAAAAAATATGACACAGGAACAGGCTGATACATTCTGAAATTATTGTTCTTCTTACTTGTTAACAACAGCACCTCTCTGCAACAAAAGCTGTACAACTTTAGTGTGTCCATTTTGAGCAGCAATGTGGAGAGCTGTGAGTCCTGAACCATCTGTTTCATTTATTATATTAGGACCATGATGACTATCCAGTAGTCTACGGCAGGTATTATAACGCCCATATCTTTTGAAAAAAAGTGATACAAATTATGGACCGTCAATTACGAAATTATCTTTTAAAATGGCTTTGCAAATGTAGCTAATATTTTTATTTCTAGGACAGTTTTTCTTCTTATACAAAATTTTTATTATACCAGATGTTGACAGTAAATTACAATAAAGTGTAAGAAAATATTAAAGTATATCATTAATTTTTTTTCCATATTAGGCTGAAAAATTATTTTAAGATAGAAATTTCTAAATGAAGATTAATTCTTTCCCTATGTAAAGTTGATGCGAGTTGGGACAGATATCTTTGTATTTTACCTGCTCTACTAATATTTTAGAGAGATCACTTGTCAAAATGTAACCACTTACCAGCCTCGAGTGTTGGGAGAGAATTAATAACACAATCAAGTTGGTAAATTGATCATAACTATATATTACTTAATGCAATAATGATGTTTGCAAAAATTTTTACCTGGCAGCAAAATGAAAAGGAGACTGCTTGTCATTATTTTTCATATTAAGTACTGCACCCATTTTAATAAGATCATCCAATGCTCTTAAATGGCCTTCTCTTGAAGCATAATGAAGCGGCGTGCATCCAAAGTCATCTTTATCATTTTGTAAATCTTGTATGTCCTCAAAAAATATTTTATAAATTGAAGATCAAAAAATATTTCTAACTCTCTAGACATATAAAAGAAAACAAAGCATAGCATGCTGGAACAAAATGTATTTATAAAAACATCAGAGTTCTAAGCTACCTTTTAAAATGGACATTTTTAATTTCTCCCCCAGTAAAACAAATAATTCTGTTCTTAAATATAGTATTAAACACTTTACATAAGTATAATTTTTTTTTCCTAAAAAATTATCAAAGTTTAGAGTAAACAATATAGGGAGGAGTAATTTTAAGTTGTTTTAACAGTTTAAAAAAGCTTACTTTTATAAGATTACCACCAAAGTATTCTAATTTGCCACCAAATTTGACAGCAAGATGCAAAAAGTTGCGATTCTTCTTGTCTTTAACATGAACATCAGCACCTTTAGATATTAGAAGTTGAACGGCAGCCCAGCAGCCTTTGGAAGCTGACAAAAGTAATGGTGTCCTGTCATTGATGTCACGAGAATCTTTATCAGCTCCCTGAATGAAACAAAGAACTATAAAATAATATAGCTCTCTTTAAAACTTGAATCATTTTATTAATAGATCATCTGTTAATTAATTAGTTTTTTATAAAATTAACTTCAAAATTAGGAATATTTAAATATTGTAAAAGTTATTCATGAGAATTAGAAAATTTACATGTTCTAGCAAGTATTCCATAATTGTGATATGGTTGAACAAAGCTGCGCGATGAAGTGGTGACATCTTCATGACATCCAAAATAAATATGGCTGCTAAAAAGTTCTCTTTTTGAATATCTTCCATTAATTTGATCATTTCTATATTTCCTTGTGCACAGGCGAAATGTAAAGGTGTTGATCCATCCTCCTAAAAAAACACAAAAGAAGTAACAGTTATAACTCACATTTCAATTACTGCACAAGTTTTTATTTACTTAATGAGAAAAGATAGTTATTAATAATTTAATAAACAATTTTTTAAATTAATTTTATATTGTAATACCTGCTGTGCTTTGACTGAGGCTCCAGCTGTCAAACAAACTTTTACAGCCTGTCAAAATCACACATTATAAAGAAAGAAACATTAAAGTCTATGTTACTCAAAAAAATAAATTAATAAGAAAATAAAAGCAAAGCATTATACATGTATAAACAAAATAAAAAAATATTCAGATTATATTTTTATCTAGATGGAGACAAAAAGGGAGATAGTTTATCTACTTTTACATCACCACCATTCACTGCTGCATGTAAAGGTAGGTTGTTCTCTCTGTCTCTGAATGTTAGAATTTGTTCTCGTGTATATCCTGCCTGTATTGCTGAAAAATAGTTTTGTTTGAATATGATACTTAAGCTATAAATCTGTCGTAGTTAATTTAAATGAAATCACCATTTATAAGATAGTATAAATGATACAAACAATGTTTAGGTAAATTTATCCAACAATGAATGATCTAATGATAATGAATTACTATGCAATCTAAGAGAGATGTGAAATTAAATTTATAACTAAATTTTAAAAAATATAAAGTTTAAGGGGGTATGAAAAGCTCCTGTAACCTTTATCAATAATTGCTTCCATAGCACTGGCTGCAGCACATTTGGCTGCAATATGGATGGGATAATATCCATAGTCACATTTCGCGCAAGGTTTGCCTCCATGCTGCATCTAATGATGAAAAATATCCAAGATTCAATATAAGAGAAATATTATGACAAAATAATGCAACATTAAATATCTGCTAAAGGATGAGATTTTTTTACATATCCTAAGAATTACTCATTTTGTGCACATATTGTGCAATGGTTACTAAGGCACAACAGAAGATATAGGCAGAATGCATATTAGGCTATAACATCTAAATCGGTCTTTAAACCAAAACATTACCTAGTCAACCATAACCTTTAAAATTGAAATGCTCATAAACATTAGTTCTTTAGCTAAATAATATTATTCATTTAACAAAACATATAGCCTTTACATTTACAACAAAAATTAAACAATAATCAGTTTCTTACCATTACTTTTAAAACATCCCCATTATCTTTAGCAGCTGCGTAATGTAATGCTGTCATACCACTTTCACCTGTCCAGTTAGGATTCACACCATTTTCAAGTAAAGCCTGCCAGGAAAAATGTACAGATTAAAAGTTAATTTAAAAATTAACATTATAAGATAATAAATAGAAGATTATCTTAAGATATGGTATACTTGTGAAAAAAAGAGAGCACTATAATATAGCATTTAGAAAATGCTGTGAGTGTGGGCTACATGTTTTCATTGACTGGCAGTTCCATAAAAATCTTACAGGTAGAATAACAGTGAAATAAAAAGGGTTCATAGCATTTTAAATTTCTGCAAATATGCACAGATAAGAAAAAATAATAGAAATCTTGTCATTTTTTTTTGGTTAAATGAAAATCTTTTGCATCATTAATCGTTAAAATTGGATCTGAATATATCGCAAGGTTTCATTATTTTGATATATCTTTAACTAGGACTTAATGGCAGCAAATATTTATTATGTAGATTACTAATCAAAAGACATTGTAGATGAACATTAGTATTTGATTTCAATTTAAATGATTGGAAGTTTACAAACAAAGTAAAAAATATTTATCCCAACGTAATAAGCAATGAATCCATAAATGTATAAATAAAATTCTATTTTTGTAATTATTATTCTTAAGCTCATTACCATGTAGCAGAATGAATAGATGAAATGCAATTTAGTTATTCAGTATATTCTAGGTTATGTTGACATGGCTCGATTTACCACCGGGGATGCTGGGGATATCCCCGGCACTGAGAACTGTCATCCCCAGCTCTGCTTTGGCTAATATATCCCAGCCAGGGATGAAACCATAGACATTTATCCCCGGCTCTGCATAATTTTTTTTCATCCCCGGCACTGGTTTTTTTCTTAAATGGAGCATTGTATAATATTTGTTTTTCATTTAGATTCTGAATAGCTAAAGAAATGTTTAAGTAGTATTAAATGAATGTAGCCACAGTCTCCCGTATTTCATAAGTAAAAATATTAAATAAGATAAGCAGAATCAACAGTACATAAAACCTTACAGTAGCAACATCAATATTGTTAAGTTCTGCAGCAACATGTATAGGCATCATCTGTAAGTTATTTTTAATCATTGAGTTGGCACCACTCTTGAGCAAGACATCAATTATTTCAGGTTTACAAGACATAACAGCCAAATGTACAGCAGTGTTACCCTGATTGTCCACAATGTCCAGATCTGTTTTACAAATTAAACATAAGGCGTGACTTTTTCATTTGTAAATATATGACATGGATACAAGTATTGTACAATAAAACAAAAAAAAAACTAAAAATCTTATGACATAAATTATTTAATATACTCTTATGAGGTCCTTGTACTAACCAGGATGAAATTCAACGAGTACTTCCACCACTTGTAAATGACCTTTATGTGAAGCCAGATGTAAAGCAGTCTGCCCCTGGTTGTTTCTAGCATGAAGTCGAGTTGGATCTGCTTGTACAATGCGTGCAACTTCTTTGGCATTTCCATTTTGTGCAAACTAAAAATGTTAAGAATAAGATTAATTTTAGTGATGTTATTAGATACTTTAAGTTGGTACTAGAGACTTACAAAATAAAATATTATTATTTATATCATATTAAAAAAAAAAACAGCAACGCAAAAGCAACTGTAAAGCACTCTCATTCTTACGTTAAGAATTTGAGTTTTTTTTTTTAATCATGAAAAATATATATGAAATAATTCATGGAGTCGAGATTTTTTATCTGTTTGCAAGCTATATGAATACCATAATATATGATATCCATGCCAATTTAACCAATTAAACATATTTTTTTAAGACGTCTAAGTCTCTATAATTGGCTCACTCATGCATTATCGTTCTAACATTGAAAATATTCTGATAACAAAAATAATTATCCAGTGTTTAAAAGATATAGCCATAAAGGCGGCATACAATTTTTAAAACGCACTTGTTAGAAGACCCACTAGTGACCATTATATTAGGGTATAAGGAACATGACATATATAAATTTATTTTTTTTTCAGAATTTTTTTTTTCAGAATTTTTTTTTTCAGAATTAGGGTTAGGGATAGGGATAGGTATAGGGTTAGGGATAGAGATAGATATCAATTTGCGCGAAAATCCCCGGAAACAGAAAAAAAAATTAACGGGTCGACCATACATATGCTAGTAGTCGACCCCCTAGTGGGTCGAGTAACAAGTGCCTTATTAACATTTGTCCCTAAACCACTGATTTCTCTTTGACTCCAAATAAAAAGTCGAAATGATTGCTCGAAAACAAGCTCGATTTCTGTCCAATGAAAAAGTAGAAATAAAAATCTCCGACTACGATACCCCAGTATCTTACATTCCCAATCCCAATAAATCGTGACTCACTATCATAGCATATTATATTAATGATCCCTGAATAGCATGTTTACTATGTAATATATGGTATATAATAAATGTATGCTTTTTAAACTTATTTGAACTTTTGGCCTTGGTAACTTCTTTAACTTTGAGTCTTGAAATTATTTAGCGCTTTTATGGAAAAGAAATGTAGCCTAAATACATTTTTAAAACCCTAACATTAAGAAATATCAATTTCATTTAATTGAGAATGGACAAAGCCAACATTTTTTTTTTATATTTTCTGATACGATTAACATTTCTATCGAAACATAAAATCGCATTTAACAATCAATTAATTCCTATATAAAAAACATCAACTGTATTTTGTATCGCAACAAACTAAAAGAAAGCCAAAAGCTATTAACTTGCCAGATACTGTGAGGTCTTTCTATGTTTTTTTCTAGAAGCTTTCACTGATTTGTAGATTGTAGAACAATCCAGGATATATGCAAGTGTGTTCAAAACTTTAGAATAACTTGCTTCAGAGATTATCAACTGTTTTAAAAATATCATGTGGGCCTCTCCGAGAAGGGTGAGGAAAATTTGCCCGGAGCCCCAATCATAATGGTCCCGGTGCTTTATAAATTTATTTCTCATTAATTATTTTGCTGCAAAATTTGGGGTTTTTTTTTCATCGTTTTTCAGGGGCCCCATAATTCCTGGCTTCGGCCCTGACATTTCTTCCTTATTAATATTTTTTCACGGGTGCGTTAGTCTCATAACTAGTTTATTGACTAGCCACATGAGCGGACAATTTAGTGTTAAAAATAACTGTTACTATAAGTTAAGCTAAATCGTTACTTTTTGCAGAAAAACTATATACTCTAGTTTCTAATAGCCTGGAACGTCAACGGCCACAATAGGTACAATGTGGCGCATGTCATTCATATTTGTACACTATTACCTACTCTGAAATACAAAATACAAGAGCTGTTCTTACAGATAGGTAAACCGGTCGGCTGCCTAGGGCTCTCACTGCTAAGGGGTCCCCCTTTTTGAGACTTTAAATTTGCCTTGACCTAAAATGACAGACATGGCTCAACAGTTGGGGAAGGACTATAAGAGCCCCTCTTGTGAAAAAATAAGCAAGCGGCAACCATCAAGTTGGCCAAGGGCACCTAAATGCATCTTTGGCAAGGGATGTACCTTTTCCTAGGGCCCCCAAACGTACCTTTACCTAGGATCCCTAAATCTATTTTTGCCTGGGTCTTCTAACAAATTAAGAATGATTTAGCCTGTTTGTACCCTGAGTTTTACCAGACAATAAAGTACAGACATTTCACTAAACACACACACACACACACACACACACACACACACACACGTAGATGGCGATTTTAAATGGGTCATTATATTTTTAAAATGTGATACTGTGGAGAAAACTTTACATCGGATTCAACGGACGCTTTTTTTTTCTTTCTGGCACATTTTGCTGCGGTATTACGACAAAGGCGCCAAATGTAAGTGGTCTTATCAGTACACCTGAATTTTAACACGGCTTCCGTACCTGTCATAATATTTCACTACTATTTGTAAGATTACTTTGTTACAGTGGTTATCAAAGTGTGGTTCGCGACCCACTGGTATATCGAAGACGAGTTTCAGGTGGGCCACGATACAATTTTCATTTATAATTAAAGGATTGAGAATCAATAAAATAGCAACAAATTTACAGCTCTATTTCTCTATATGCTGCACACATTTGTTAATCTGCAAAGTAAGAGGGAAAATCTATATACAATTAATGACACTTTGTCTATCGTAGTTTTACAAAGCTGTTGTCATAGTGAGTGCGAAGCGTAAAACTTTGAGAACATTTGCGGTAGTGCATGGACTGGCTATACTCGATGTGAGGATTTAGAAATAATCGACCGTTACCAAATATCGCTGACAATCCATCAGAGTTTTATCTGAGGCGACTTTCTTTTCATGCAATCTCTCCTTGCTTACCCACCTCCTAACCCCCTATCATCCCCCCCGAACGCATTGCAGGTAGCGTTGCAATCTCCTACCTTCTATTTTCCACTTTTTTTTAGAGATAAACAATTAAAAATTATAAATAAAAAAAAACACTAGAGAAACACACCCACTCAACGTAAAGAAGGTTCCGGCCACATAATTGGACAAACCAACGCAATCAATTTATATTAAAACACATTAACAGTTTAAATATAATATTTTGTTTTTTCGTTTATAGTAGTCATGATTAGGTACATCAAACTAGAACTTCTATTTCAGGTCATAATCTGCTTGTTGGTCAAGCAGCTCTAACTAATATTCTCGAGCCATTAAACCGATTTAATATCCCTAGATTCGAATGAAGTAGTTGGAAATAAATTTAAAAAATACAACGAAAAACTAAATAAAGAAAATTACCATTGACAGAGGATCGCAACATACTCTGACGGGCCGCATGCGGCCCGCGGGCCGTAGTTTGCCCACCCCTGTTGTAAACCATACTTTCAATTGTGTATTGCAATCAAACAAAATATTGCCTTCTGTAAAAAGGTTGGGAGTTAAAATGGCTCAGCACAACGGCGGACTGGCCTTTAAGTGGGCAAGTAGGCCCCTTGAAAAGTAAACTTTGTGGGGCCCCACATTTTTTCATTTTTGAAGAAAATCAAATGATAGCATTATTTAGCTGCATACTAATGCATGCTGGGAACCATTATTTTCAGACCCACTCCTCCACTGGCTCTGCGTGTAGCTCTCATCGCTCCACCGAGAACAGTCTGAGAACAATTGACTTACACTTCCATACACAGATTCACCCAAGTCATTACGTATTCACTCACCGGGAATAAATCTTTAAAAAGAAGTCCATGTTCTTCACGAAACTGAGACGACTCAAACAGACCCAATCTTTCCTCTCTGATAACTTTTTGAACACATTTTCGAAATCTAGTGAGAGATGGACGAGAATCCCCGGGAATGTCAGAGAATTCTAAATCGTGAATTTTTAATTTTCGCATCGATCTAGTTCTTCTGTAGCCAAGTCTAGCTAATATAGAACTTGTTAAAGTTTGTAGATTATATCCAGTAAACATGATGAAATGTGTGTTGAGAAATACTTAACTGAATTACAGTCGATGCTGTACTGTTTAACAGCAATATCGTTATCAAATCTCTAGTAAACAGCATGAAAAAAAATCAGTCTGAAATAAACTTCCAATTATCCACAAGCCATTATTATATTAAGGAATAATGTTCAGACCTATAATTAGGCCTTAATAGACATATTATTCTGATTTGATTTTTTATTTATTTTTGTTATCCTTGAGGAAAAGAAACCTTTATACGTTTTAAATAAATTTTAATGGAAAAATACTATCGATTATATTGATTTCATCAAAATCACAAACCATAAACACAATATTATCCACAAGCTAAAATATTTTCCGTTTCAATTATCATGGAAATGATGCCCATGTAAAACAATATCCTCGACTAGAGTGCCTGTCAGCTAGTCTGGCCAACCATAAAACGGTTGTAAATAAAAATCTGTGCAAAAAATGAAGTATCAAGTCAATATTGCTCATCAAGATTACACAATGAAAGGCAATGAGATTGGCGGGGTAAAAAAAATAATGTCAACAGAAGTCTTGGTGAATGCAGCGAATGGGAAAATAGATATGTGAGCTAGATCATTTGAACACTGACGTTAAGCTAAAACAGCACTACTGGACACTAAAAGTGGGCGTTAACCACTGACCATTCAATTATTCACTGTAATGATTTTTGTCTAATTCTATTACTATATTTGATAGTTTTAACGAGTCTGGCGTTATTTATGTCCGACATTATTTATACTAACCAACTTCTGTCAGGTGTCGTAGCTCCGCCGTTGCCAGGTACCAAGCACTGGAAGAGTAAGGAGGAGGGTTAGGCTTAGGGGCTAGCGACCCAACCCTGTAAAATCCAGCAACAGAGACCAAAGTAATGAACATAGATAAATCTCCACGTCGGAATAAGGCTTGGGCCTTGGTCGATGTCCCTAGGAACAGTGCTCGATTTAAGAAAAAACCAGATGAAAAAAAAAATTCTGCAGAGCCGGGGATAAATGTCTATAGTTTCATGATTACAAGGGTCGTATTAACACATGATTACAAGGACCGTATTAACACATGATTACAAGGGTCGTATTAACACATGATTACAAGGGTCGTATTAACACATGATTACAAGGGTCGTATTAACACATGATTACAAGGGTCGTATTAACACATGATTACAAGGGTCATATTAACACATGATTACAAGGGTCGTATTAACACATGATTACAAGGGTCGTATTAACACATGATTACTAGGGTCGTATTAACACATGATTACTTGCAAGGGCCGTATTAACACATGATTACTTACATGGGCTGTATTAACACATGGGGCAGCGCTGTCACTGGCCCGCGACCCTCATAGAGCAAAAGGTCCCCATGCTAATCGATCAATTCATTGAGTTGTGCCGTGGGGTCCCGCAGCAGATTGGTTAACAGGGCACTATGATTATTTAATGAAAGTACAACCTAAGGCGGTGGGATCCTAGGCAGTCGCTTATAAATAAGAACTGTTCTGCACTCATATAGTTTAAGGGTAATAAAAAAGTTAGTCACATTAAAAATTATACTAATACTAGCTGTACCCTGCAAAACCTTTACATAGAGTTATATCCCCTTATGCTTGATCGATAGACAAGGTTATTTTCGGTTTGGGGCAGATCCGATGTTTTCATGATTGTATTTTAAACTGGAATACTGTTGTATTAATTCTTTACTTTCGATTTAACGCAGAACCCAAATCGCTATTATAATATTAAATATTTCAATTTCTCTAAGCATATGTTTCACTAACTTAAACACATTTTCTCAAATACTGAATACAGAAAGAGAAACAAAATTTAAATTGCAGATAATTTTATTAAGACACAGATACATTGAAGGGAGGTGATTATTGTTCATTTCTGTTTATGGAAACACAAAAGCTAATAATGGTACCAACTATTATATGAATTAGGCGCCCGCCTTGGTAAGGGGGTGCCATTAAACACATCTATTCAAATCGAAGATATAAAATAAATAATACACCACAGGCGGAGTAGAGCGCTCGACACAGATACATTGAAGGGAGGTGATTATTGTTCATTTCTGTTTATGGAAACACAAAAGCTAATAATGGTACCAACTATTATATGAATTAGGCGCCCGCCTTGGTAAGGGGGTGCCATTAAACACATCTATTCAAATCGAAGATATAAAATAAATAATACACCACAGGCGGAGTAGAGCGCTCGACTGACTACATGAAGGTCTCGGGTTCGAATCCCAGTGGTTGACATTTTCCAGGTCCTGGTGAAAGTTGTTTAAAATAAGTCCACCAAATCCATCTAGCTTAAAATGGGTATTTGACTTTAGTTGGGGAAATAAAGGCGGCTGGGCGTTGTGCTAGCAATAAAGTTCTTTAATTTGCCGTGCAACTTAAACAGATGAATTATATATATATATATATATATATATATATATATATATATATATATATATATAGTAAAGTAGTAAGTAAGTAAAGTTCCCTTAACCCTAGCGGGCCATCGGGGCAAATGAAGTGTAGAATTCATCTGTTTCTATAACCTCGGCATATGAAGGGGTTGTGTGGTTAGCAGACTTAGCACAACGCCCAGCCGCATTTACTTCCCCAACTTAAAGTCAGGTGCCAATTTAAAGTTGGATGGACTTGTGGGACGACTTTGTACTGCATTTCACCTGGGAAAATTCCATGGGCCTCACGACGATTGAACCCAGGACTCTCAGGTCGACAGTCGAGTATCTACACCACTCGGCCATCCGTCCCACTATATATATATATATAGCCTATAAATATTTACAAATGATTACATTTGTGTAAATACAATTATTATGAATTATTTATATGAATTAATTGGTTATCAGGTAATCGTACGGAGAAATCAGGGCCACGATATCTGGATTAGCTTAGTGACACCCCCCCCACCCCAAATAACAACAACAAATAAACAACAACCTCATAACGCTCTGATTTAAGCGTTATTTAAAATGTGTAATGAAGGAATTTTGAAGCGTGTAAAACTATTCCATTTAACATGGTGTATATCCCAGAGTGAGAAACTGAGCACATACAAAAAAAAAAAACTGGGTCAGAAATATACAGTCAATACACATACATGTTTACAAACACATAGAGAAGACACATGCGGGACACGTGCACAACCCATAAAATGTAAACTACGGGGACAGAAAAAAAAAACAACTAATTGAAAGAAATTATATTAGATTAGCCTTTGTAGCTTTTCCGTATCTTGATTGATCGAATCAATAAACTACTGAGAAACAGTGACTATAAAAGTAACATTGTTAGCCTCCAACACTGCCAACTAAGACAAATGACATACTATCAATATAAGAATATAATATAATAAAGACAAGGCTGTTTCTATATGTTATGATAGGTGCATATTTGTTAAGTTTTCTATTATAGCTCTTTAGTTAGTGGTGATTTCTTAAATTTATTTTATGAAAAACTGTGTTATACAGAACGGAAGAAGAAACTAATGTAAAATATGACATTGTCATTGAGCTCATTATTTCAAATAATCGTGGATTATCGATCAGTATGCAGTCATCCAGAACGGTCGCTAACCCACGAAATCATCAGTGGGCTATTTATCCTCAGTGGCTCAATAAGATGTACTGTAAAGAAAGTCTTTGGCTTTATAGGGAAACAGTGTTGAAACAAATAAAAACCGCACAACGCCTACCGTAATATATAGCTTACTTAAATTTCAAAACTTAATATATTGTTTACTAACCCTGGTATACTTGTACATGTACACGGACTTACGTTTTATATAACAAAATACCTTAAATGTATTTGGATCCACTCAATCAAATGCGTACAGTACAAAGAAAAGGTATCACACACTTTATTTTAAACATTTGATTAAGTTGGTTTGATGAAGAAGTCACACAAAACACAGATCGGTGGAATTAAAAGAATAGTTCCATTCATTAGTTTGGTTATTGTTTTTTTTTTTAATTCGACTTCTAGAGATCAAAGTCGTTCGACCATAACAATGAATATTCAATGTCTTATCTGAGAATGTCACGGGTTGTTGATTACAAACATGAACGTATCTAGATTTGGTGGGGGGAAAAAGCCTTCTTACTATTTGTCTAACTCAGAAAGTAGGCAAACTTCGGCCCGGGGGTCAAGGACGGCCCGGAGGTCAAGTAAGGGCCGGGGGTCAAGTACGGCCCGGGGGTCAAGTAAGGGCCGGGGTCAAGTAAGGGCCGGGGGTCAAGTAAGGGCCGGGGGGTCAAGTAAGGCACGTTTGGGTGTTAGATTCAGCTTGAGCATTTAATTTTTAAATAGATTTAATTCATTTTAGCTAATATAGCTCTTGGTTCAGCTCTTCTGTCAAATTTATTATGACCATCGATTCAAAAAGTCTCCCCATCCCTGGTCTAGCATTTAGTGTGCTATTTATAGTAATACATTTCATTTCCTGGCAGATATCAAGTGACATTCTCAGATCGAGAAACTCCTGAACAACAGATATAAGATCGTACAGTTAGCATAATTACCATTTTATTCAATGGTCCAAAGTCATTTAAATTTATTTTGAAAATAAGGAACATGTTTGCATTTTATCAACAAAACAAAACTTTAAAAAATAATGCACTGTAAGCCATTTATGAAAACATGTTTAAAAATGTTTGTATGCTTAAGACTTTTTAAGGTTTAGGGAACATCAAACTTTCAAGAAGTATGACCTAGTAATTATTGTTTGCGTTTCACCATATGCTAATGTTTAGCAGAGGTTCACCCATTTTAATGTTTAGCAATCGGTTCACCCAATACTGATGTTTAACAGCAGTTAACCCATACTGATGTTTAACAGCGGTTAACCCATACTGATGTTTAACATCGGTTTACCCATACTAATGTTTAACAGCAGTTCATCCATACTGATGTTTAACAGCAGTTCACCCATACTGATGTTTAGCAGCAGTTCACCCATACTTATGTTTAACAGCGGTTCACCCATACTGATGTTTAGCAGCAGTTCACCCATACTAATGTTTAACAGCGGTTCACCCATACTAATGTTTAGCAGCGGTTCCCCCATACTGATGTTTAGCAGCGGTTCCCCCATACAAATGTTTAGCAGCGGTTCCCCCATACTGATGTTTAACAGCGGTTAACCCATACTGATGTTTAACAGCGGTTCACCCATACTAATGTTTAACAGCGGTTCATCCATACTAATGTTTAACAGCGGTTCACCCATACTAATGTTTAACAGCGGTTAACCCATACTGATGTTTAGCAGCAGTTCCCCCATACTGATGTTTAGCAGCAGTTCACCCATACTGATGTTTAGCAGCGGTTAACCCATACTGATGTTTAGCAGCGGTTCACCCATACTAATGTTTAGCAGCAGTTCACCCATACTGATGTTTAGCAGCGGTTCACCCATACTGATGTTTAGCAGCGGTTAACCCATACTGATGTTTAGCAGCGGTTCACCCATACTGATGTTTAGCAGCGGTTCACCCATACTGATGTTTAACAGCGGTTCACCCATACTGATGTTTAACAGCGGTTAACCCATACTGATGTTTAGCAGCGGTTCACCCATACTGATGTTTAGCAGCGGTTCACCCATACTGATGTTTAACAGCGGTTCACCCATACTGATGTTTAACAGCGGTTCACCCATACTGATGTTTAACAGCGGTTCACCCATACTGATGTTTAACAGCGGTTCCCCCATACTGATGTTTAGCAGCGGTTCACCCATACTGATGTTTAACAGCGGTTTCCCCATACTGATGTTTAGCAGCAGTTCACCCATACTGATGTTTAACAGCGGTTCACCCATACTGATGTTTAACAGCTGTTAACCCATACTGAAGTTTAGCAGCGGTTAACCCATACTGATGTTTAGCAGCGGTTCCCCCATACTGATGTTTAACAGCGGTTCCCCCATACTGATGTTTAGCAGCGGTTCACCCATACTGATGTTTAACAGCGGTTCCCCCATACTGATGTTTAACAGCGTTTCCCCCATACTGATGTTTAACAGCGGTTCCCCCATACTGATGTTTAACAGCGGTTCACCCATACTGATGTTTAACAGCGGTTCACCCATACTGATGTTTAACAGCGGTTCACCCATACTGATGTTTAACAGCGTTCCCCCATACTGATGTTTAGCAGCGGTTCACCCATACTGATGTTTAGCAGCGGTTCACCCATACTGATGTTTAATAGCAGTTAACCCATACTTATGTTTAACAGCGGTTCACCCATACTAATGTTTAACAGCGGTTAACCCATACTTATGTTTAACAGCGGTTCACCCATACTAATGTTTAACAGCGGTTCACCCATACTAATGTTTAACAGCAGTTAACCCATACTTATGTTTAACAGCGGTTCACCCATACTAATGTTTAACAGCGGTTAACCCATACTTATGTTTAACAGCGGTTCACCCATACTAATGTTTAACAGCGGTTAACCCATACTTATGTTTAACAGCAGTTCATCCATACTAATGTTTAACAGCGGTTCACCCTACTCTAATTTTAATGTAACGTATTACTCCTACCTTGAGTATCCTCAACGGACTGTCTTCTATTAAACAGACCAAACCAAGATCCTGCCCGTCTGTGGCCTGGGGGTCCTCAGGACCGGCAGTCTGATCTTTACCGTGGGAGAACGATTTGATTTTGGTCAGGGCACGCAACTTGTTCATGATGGACATATTTTTCTTGGACGGAGTTTTCTGCACACAGTCGTCCAGCATGGACATGGTCTCCAATGACTGTTTACCGGAGAACTTCGTCAAATTCATCGTCACGTCTGATAAAGTCCGGGCGTTTTGATATTTGCCGCCCTTTTTAAAAATAACTTTTGGCGAGGCCTCCTCCGACTTGCTCGATATAATGGAAATGGCGTCTGAGATTTTGCCGCTGCTTGCTTGCATATTGAAATGGCAGTCCTCTGATAATGTAGCCATAGATGGGTGGTTATTGTAAACAATTCCAGTTTCATTCAGTGCCGCCTGTTTTCTTAAAGTTCTTCTTTCAAAAGAGTTCGACATTATATGTAAATAGTTTAGAGATCACTGCTGTCTATAGATGCAGACACAAGTCTTTAATTGTACGAGTATGGATGTTTTCAAAGGTAGAAACAAACATAAAACAATGAACACAAATATCAATAAATAGAAATCAGAATGTACAAAGATAATAAAATCTAAACCTCTTTTAGAGAATTATGTCTTTAAAAAAAATTGAAACATTTAAAGATTTTAAACCGCAAATTAATATGTTGCCCGGTTTGAAATGATCATGAAAGACGATATTGTTGCAAAACTGTTTTAAACAAATTTAGGCTCCCAGTTTAAAAAAAAATAAATATTCCATCTTATAATTGTAATTCACCAATTAAACAGTAATTTAATAAGATAAAAAAAATTCCTTCATGTCTCTATTCACAAAACAAACCATTAGTCAATTTACAAGTAAAAGCCTTATAATTTTGTGTTCTAAAACATTTAAACAAATAAAAATTTTACTACAATGTAAAATATGCATACTTCAATATAGTTATTATTAATGTTTTTGCTAAATGAAACAAGTCTGCAGAGGCCTTTAGACAGCGACATAAACAAAAATAGAAACTTAACCCTTGCTAAATTTATCATGATTGCTAAATTTATCACGATGTCGAAAAACACCCACGAAATTCGCTGATTTCGTTCAGCATTTAAATTCAAAAGAAAATTACATTAAAAAAATGCATCACAACAACCTTAAAGAGATTTATTAAATGCATTTTTTATGAAACACGCATGAAAAGAAAAAAATAACAAATCCTATTCAATCAATAATAGGTATGAAATAAGAATGATTTCGTTCTACCTGATATTTCTAGAGCCTATTTGATTCAATCTACATCACAACGTGGAAGAAAAAATACAATGGACTGAATAAACGAATTGTGTTTAAGTGATTTGAACGAATCACTTTATCCAATGATAGCCCTGGAGACTTATCCGTTAGTTCAAATGTATGCCAGGTACAACTTAACAAGTTTGTTAAAATTATCGATTTTCGCCAGTAATTCACCAACCACGAGTATCGCAGTATGCTGACACCTGGCTTCTTGTGTGGACAGTTAGCGACAGGACACATCGTCATAATTTAGTTTCATATAAGTTCGAAGGTCAAAGGTTAAAAATTGCTATCATCAGTAGCTATTGTGCCAGCCGAGGCGGACTGCATCCCCCCCCACCCCACCAGAGGCGTAGTGAGGGGTGGGCAAGGGAGGGTATCATGCCCCGGGCGCTACTCACAAAGGGGCGCCAAATGGTATATTTCACATATAATATTATATGCTTTTCGAATGGGGGGGGGCGCTAAAAAGGTATTAAAATGTATTGTGCCCCGGGCGCGAGTTAAGCTCGCTACGGCACTGCCCCCCACCCTTCCTATTTACGCCACTATCACCAGATGTCAAAGTAACGAGGGAAATTAGGCAACAAAGTCTGAGATGACTGAAATGTGCACAGTCTTGTTTTGATATTGATTAATCTCGATGTAGTACAACTTAGTAATAAAACTTCAGAACGGGATATTTCGTTTATAAGAATATATCCCTAGACTATCAATGAAAGGTTAATGAAAAATATCAAAATACAGCTTCGAATGTACAACTCCGACTTACTTGCATATACAATAATAAATGGTTCCAATAATGTAAAATACAAACAGTGGACGTGTTGACAGTGGCGTAGCTAGAGTAAACGTCACCCGGGGCGGTCCGTTCAAATGTCACCCAACTGACCCCACACGACCCTTTGCTGAATGGTTAAGTGTAGCTATATTTTCATACATACTCTACCTCTAGGCTCTATTTTACTCTACTGACCGGTACGTTACTGCTTACATGTGTGATCCAAGACAAAATCCGTAACCAATACCACAAAACAAATAGTTTAAATCCAAAGATTTTTAAAATGCAACTGTTCACTTTCAGAACCTCTAAATGCAAAACACAACAATGCACAGCCCAAGAGAATGTCCTTCGACACTATAATCCTAGAAGGAATGTCTTCTTGTTTTCATTGTGGCAAACAGGTCAATGACATCGTCAAAATCTATTTGTCTTGTAAACTTGCGATCAGTGGACAGAACAGCTAGATCCGACAGTCTCACAATCTCGACTGGCTCATGGTTGACAGGCGGTAATGTTTTATAAGTTTCATTTTAGAGAAACTTCTTTAACACGATGCCACAGAAACACATATTGTCAGAAAGAATATTAGAGTCAGCGTAAGATAAGGCAATGATTCAATGAAGTCCCACTTGATGATAAAACGTAAGAGTTGCAGTATAATCCAGTGCTTGGCTTCCTCCAAGTTTATTTTGGCTGCTTGTACTTGTTGCCTTAAACGTGGAATTTCTACATAAAGGTCTTCTTCAGCTCATCATACACGGTTGTGAGCTTGGTAACAGACAACTCTATTTCTTCGTCGTTGGCACAAATAATATGGTCTGGCTGAACGGCAGAAAAAGTCAGCAAAATGTCATTCACTGTCTTTCCTCTCGTATCTAACTCCATATGAGAACGGTCCAGACACTCTAATATTTCTCTCTTGGTCTCCTGCTGCAATGACATGCAATCCAGCATCTCTTGGTAATCTTCTCTTTCTTATGATTCTCTTCTCTGTAGGGATAACAAGTTCTTCACATTTCACAAGTGCCTGCTGGACGGCATTGTCAACAACCTTCGTACGATGCTCTTCCACAAAGACCTTAAGAGCTCTTAGTTTGGTTGCAACCATGTCCACAGTAATACCTGTTGTTTTCATGTATTTCTGTGCTAAGTCGTCTTCTTGTAAAATGTCACCCCAGAAAAACAAGAACGAAATGGAAGAAAAGTCGGATAAAGCTGGCAACAGATGTGCGCAGCGCCTCTTGTCTCGACGCTTTCTTCGACATCACACAGGGCTTCAATGGCTTCCACAAACTGGTTAAACTTCTGTATCACTTGCTTTACTGCATCAGCATATGCACTACAGTGAGTTGTGGACAGTCTCTTCACTGTAAGACCTGTGTATTTCTCTAGTACATCCCAACGATCGGTCCACAGAGCAAAAAATGTGTACAGCGCCTCAAGACTTCCAAGCAACGTTACACAAGACGGATTGTTAGCAAACGAATGGTTCAAAGAATGATTCGAACAAGGTGAAAAAATTGCCTTCGGATTAGTGTCTTTGATCTTTTGTTGCACACCACCGTGGATTCCAGCCATGTTTGCTGCATTATCGTACCCTTGACCGCGATATATCTGAATATCCAGCCCTTTGTTTTCTAGTTTCTCGAGGATATCGCCAGTCAATGCAGTAGCTGTTTTACCTTTCAGATGAAACAATCCAAGGAATGACTTCAACTGTACCACCGCTGATGTGTACATATCTAATTACGGTTGATATGTGATCTGTCTGCGAAACGTCCGGTCACATTTCCTGTGTTGGTTGGGTTATTTTGCACCTTAGCTGAAAAACCTTTTGGAGGTGACATAGTGTCACTCTCCATATGCGGTCCGCCCCCTCGCCCCCCTTTAGCTACGCCACTGCGTGTTAAACCAAATGATAATTTGATAGAAATTAAAGAGTTGTACTGAAAGGCGAGTGTGCACGTATATAAACAAAGTAATACATGTATTGTATAATTCTAAGTGAATAAATAATTAGTGGTGCAGTCTCATAAGAAGGGTACTGCGGATTATGCGGCCTCACAGGGCGCAGAACTAGGAAGGGGCGCCGAAAGAGCGCTGTTTAATGTTTTTGCGCTTTACCGATTGGAAGGAGAGCTCCAAAAATTTAACTTGCACTGGGCACCACAATAGCTAGCTACGGTCAAGGAGAGGTGTATTAAAAATGAGAAGTTGATGAATGAGTCTAGAGATATCTTGACTTGAATTACGTTAAAATATTACGTTATCCTAATGTATACAAATCAAACCAGTGATTTATGAATTTATTTATGTTCTATTTGTTTAGCTTAGAAATTTACATCGTTGAACCAAAAAAAAAAATCATAAAATTGTCATGGTTATTCTTTCTGATTATTTTATTGCACGTAGCTAATTATTTTTTTTAATAAACTGTCGGGCTTTTTAGATATTTAAGCATTATCAATTCTTATTTGACATTTTCTGGATAGTACTAAAATATTCGGAAATAACAAAACGTACAGCTATATATTTCTTAGCTTATATATGTTCTCTTGACGAATCGGTTATTCTTAGATTCGATCAGTTTATCACGATGTCAAAAGTATTATACAATGTATTTAAGGAGTATTAAATCCAAAGGTTTCGGAATAAAACTCATACGAATACCGAGTATATAGTTACTACCTATATTTACAGCTAAGCAGGCACGACGAGAGGGGGGGTCGGGGGGGGGGTCATTGCTATGGGGCCCGCATCTGTAAGGGGGCCCGGCCGCCCCGACCATGTTAATTTTTTCCACCACTCATTGTTTATTAATGGGCCCGCAATGATGTCCATCCCTGGGGCCCTTGTTGGCTCTCGGCGCCCCTGCAGCTAAGTAATGGTAGCTTCAGAGGGGGCCATAGCCTTACGGTCGAATGCGTGGGGCGTTGGGCGAATGTCAAATGCGGGGCTTTGAGATGCAACTGTATGCTATAAAATGTATAAATCGTATCAAAAAGCTTCTGTCGCAGGATGAACTAAAGTGTAACACAACAAACAGATCATCATACAATTGTATGCCAACCCCTTACAGCCCATTCAAATGTAAGCTACAATCTGTAATTATAAATTAGGTGAAACAGAGCGACGGTTGAGCACAGGTTTATGCCTGTAGAAATGAACATATTGTTTCTTCACCTCCCAAATGGGTTTTTTTCAGACTACACGATAAAATAATTTTCTGAATGGGTGTTGGCCCCGGGGGGGGGGGGGGAAAGGGGGATATATATGCAATTGAATGATAGTTCAATTGTTTTTTTGTAAGAAGAGGGCATCAAGTGGGGCTGTATATTAAGTTATCATTTGCAGGTTAGTATTAAGACCTGCAGAGGTCTCGGGTACAATAATATATACTATTCTCTATTAAGAAAGAGGAACGGGGGAAAATTAATAATACAAGTGTAAAGTTGGAATTTGTCTTTGCCCCTTCCTACCTAGTTCAGGACCCAGAGAGTACGCACGGTACGCCTGCCATTCGATCTGCCTCTGACCAGGTGCTTTACTTTAATAAGTATTGCAGTGGTTCTCACAATTTTGCTTTTCACGACCCATTTTTTAAAGAAAGAAAAAAAAGGTAAAAAAAAAAAGAAACGCTAAGATTATATATTATATATATTTGATTAAACCATTATGATACATTTTAGCAAACCCACTACAACCCACTACAATTCACTCTCGCTACCCACACTTCAAGAACCACTGATTTAATGTATGGCAACGTTCTATGGGGAAGATTGGGGGGGGGGGGGAGCGTAGTAATACCCGTTTTACAAAGAATGAACATGTCTTTATGTATGTTATTTTCTTTGAAGAGGGTAGGTGTTAGATAAGACGTTGTTGTATAATTAGAGGAGGTGGCAGTCCTGAACTTAGATAAATGACGTCATATTAGGGAAGTGTCGGTTTGTTATCATTATTATTGAACGGTACCCAATGATGTTATATTTAGACATTGGAATATTCACATTTCAACGGATAGAGACATAATATTATTAAGACTAAAAGGATTATCAATGCTAATAGACGTCGAGACTGATACCGAGATTTAAAGTTGGTGTATTATATTAACCACTTAATCCAGTACTCCATTTATATTACCATGTGAATTATATTGTGTGCCGTAGGTCAGAGGTCAAAGAAGAGACCACCACCCCCCCCCTCAAAAAAAAAAGAGAACAAAGAAACAGCATAACCACCGAGACAGTAACAATTAATGGTGACAAGAATTCCCTAAAGATGTCTGATGTACTTTTCTACTCTAAACTGTGATTGATAACACTTTTACAATTTTTTATTGAAGAAATTTAGTATCTGAAATAATAATTAATACTAATAATTAATATGTATCCTTAACCGACGTGATCCCTGGGGGGGGGGGGGGGGGAGGAATAAACACATCAACATACATGTATCTGACGTAGTGTTGTTTTAGTCCCAGGTCATATTTTAGTTTCAGTTTTTATTTCGTTTTTTCTGTAATAATTTTAGTTTTCGTCTAGTTTTAGTCTTGCTTCTAATTTTAGTTTTAGTTCTCGTTGACGAAAAGTCAACATTTTCGTTAACGAAGGTTTTAGTTTTAGTTTTCGTGAACGAAAGCAACACTATATTTTAGTTTCAGTTTTTATTTCGTTTTTTCTGTAATAATTTTAGTTTTCGTCTAGTTTTAGTCTTGCTGCTAATTTTAGTTTTAGTTTTAGTTCTCGTTGACGAAAAGTCAACATTTTCGTCAACGAAGGTTTTAGTTTTAGTTTTCGTCAACGAAAACAACACTAATCTGACGTGCTTTCATACGTCCTTTCTGTTGGCTTATAGACTATATCGCCGTCGCTATCCTACCGCCAAAAATATTTTTCCTAATAATACAATGGTGGCCAAATGCGACTCCTAGAGACGCACGCAGCTCTTAATTTGGAATGACGCGGTTGCCAATGATCCAGATTTATTTTTATTCCATGGATTTTGTTCATAACTCTTGATACATTTACTAGAGTGCGGCCCTCAAATTTACTTCTTCATTAATAAAAACACAAATGCGTCTCTCATTGACCTCGCACCTAACCAACCCTTGCATATATTACCTAATATAAAAAAAAGATTATTGACTGAACGTTGAACTACTTTGTCATATCTGGTTCCATAACATTACTCAGCCATTGAAATTTGTTTCACGAGTAATTACAGTGGCGCCAGAATCCAACAGTGTCAATATCTCTGTCGGTATCTAGCATCAGCTCGCACAAATGTCAATGTTACCAGACAAAAAAATTAGATTGCGGTCATTCGATAACAACTGATGCAATTCAGCCAACCACATCATGAAGAGACAAGCAAGCTAACAACAATATGAACGACAATCCCCCTGAAGGGATGGAGTGTAAACATCACTCTGATTCAACGCTTCTCAAACTTTTACGCTTCTCGACCCACCAGGTGGATACAAAAAACTACGATAAAAGAAAGAGAATAAAAGTATCATCCATTGTCTATATAGATTTTAACTTTTACAGTACAGATTCACATACTTTTAGTTTTGTGATGTATAGAGAAATAGTGTTGTAATTATGCCTACATAGGTTATCGTCCTTTAACTATACATTTAATTCATGTTGCGACCCACCTAAAATTTCTCTGCGGCCCACCGGTGGGCGCGAATAATACTTTGAGAACCGATGTTCTAATTGGTTGAAAGCTTCATAATGCTAACAATCTAAAATCCCCCATTGCTGATAAGTGAAACGTTTCGTTTGTTTACTGAAGAAATCAATTGTTTAGATTCCACTTACTAGCACAGACACAGAATATTTGAAATGAGAGCCGCTACATTATTTGTCTTTGAAGAAATAGTACAAAGTTTGGAATACAACAGTAATACAAAAATTATAAAGTACGAGTTGTACAAATAAAAAGTTGCCAACTCACTTCGCCTTTGAGTACTACTAATTAATTTAGTGCTAATAAAAACAAGTATGCCAACTCATTTCGCCACTTAGTATTACTCATTTATTTAGGGTTAATAGAAAAAATATGCCAATTCATTTCGTAGTTCAATCAATCATACAGTTTCCCACACTATTATGGTCCACACATACTTAATCTAGCATGTGGGGAGATAACCATTCAACCTTAGCCCTTCTAAAAATAAAAGGTGGGGCATGATGACTCTACAGTCATACATGCAAGGAGTAGGGGTAAACTATTTATTGCTCAAAATATTTCACAAGTAGTTACAATCCGATTCGATTGACTTATTTTGTGCAAATCACAGTGACTCAGCCGTATTTCTTTGAAAAGATTTTTTTTCAACGTTTTGCGTAGCCATTATGTACCTATGATATTAATCTCTCTCCTCGGCTCTCTCCATACCCCCCCCCCTCTCCCCACCCACTGACTCTATCTCTCTGCCGTTTATCCATATAATTATAATTACGAACCAGTATTTCACCAAAAAATTTCAAATGTATAATTTCAGACAGATTAATTTGCATCCATACGTTCAGTATTGTGAATTGATAATCAGAGCTAGTACATGTTATGTGACGTCTAACGTAATAGGTTGATAATCAGAGCTAGTACATGTTAGGTGACGTCTGACGTAATAGGTTGATAATCAGAGCTAGGGCATGTTAGGTGACTTCTGTCGTAATAGGTTGATAATCAGAGCTAGTACATGTTAGGTGACGTCTGACGTAATAGGTTGATAATCAGAGCTAGGGCATGTTAGGCGACGTCTGTGGTAACTGGTTTTAGAAACGTATGAAAACAACAACTATTCTGCTACTTATTCGTGGGTTTGAAAGTGACTCGTTGACTGTTTAGTCAAAAATGGTACAGATGAAAAGTTCGAGCGACCGGCAACGTCATATACAATGCACCTTGTAGTGCCTCTATAGTCATTTGTGTGAGTTGAGGGGTGGAGATATAGAAAGTATATTTTAGGAAACTGCTTAAAAATGCAACGGATGTGCTACAAAGTTGGATAGACAACAAATATAACATATCACCCTAATATGCTCTTTGTACGGATGAGCTAAGCATCAAATAATAATAAACACTGTAATAATATGCCTTGTCATTATATATAAATAAATAAATATATATGTATATATATATAATATATATTTATATATATATATATATATATATATATATATATATGAGAGGGAGAGAGAGAGAGATAGATAGATAGATAGATAGATAGATAGATAGATAGATAGATAGATAGATAGATAGATAGATAGATAGATAGATAGATAGATAGATAGATAGATAGATAGATAGAGAGAGAGAGAGAGAGAGAAAGAAAGATCGGTGATGTCCCTCTAAAGATGATCTCTTAGATCCTATAAATCAATAAGGGATGGTTTTTGCAGTGCCCATCTTTCACCCCAATATAGCCGATAGTGCAATGACCACGAAGGCACCACGGGAGTCATGTAGGGAGCTTAAACCGTGACCTGAAAAATTTCATTGGCTCTGACCAAAGATAAATATCGGAACAATTACGTCAACAGACAAGCGCGTTACTGCAAGACCATCCGACGCTCAGAAAAAAAAATAGATAAGCCAGATTATATTTAGGATATCAACTTAGAGTATTTAGTAGTGTTTTCAAATCAAATATCTGATAAATATTTTTATAGAAAAATGTAAACGCAAGTTCTCGGCTAAGTGCTTGTCCTACTCACATCGATGGACAAATAAATTACATCACAGAGAACAACAGCAATCAATCCTGACCTCAATCACTCAACTGATGTCACCCATTCGTTTGAACAAATTAATACAACTTCAAACTTGGGTCCAACAGTTTCTAATCATCTAAAAATAGTTAAACGTTGAGGCATTAGTTAACGCTATTATGAAATTGGATGTTTTTTGTTTTACAGGTTTTTACACTGACCAGTTCAAAGAACAACTTGAAAACAATCACCGGAATGAAAACAATCTATGTGTGAGACACTGACAACGCGATATTTGTTTGGATAAGGGTTGTCTTGACAACAGAGTTCAAGGTGTCTTACAGACACATGGTTGTCGTTGACAACAGTGTTCAAGCTGTCTGTTACAGGGTTGTCTTGACAACAGAGTTCAAGGTGTCTTACAGACACATGGTTGTCGTTGGCAACAGTGTTCAATCTGTCTGTTACAGACACAGGTTTGTTTTGACAACAGTGTTAAATCGGTCTCTTACAGACACAGGGTTGTTTTGACAACAGTGCTCAAGGTGTCTTCACAGACACATGGTTGTCGTTGACAACAGTGTTCAATCTGTCTGCCACAGACACATAGTTTTTTTTTTTATTTCTTAGTAGCGTTGTGCCATGATGCACATTTGGGGTAAACGAGAATTTAAGAAAGGTGTAGGCTTCTGAAAGTTGAACTTAAGTGATTTCAACCACGAACTTGACTGAAAGAGTTTATAAATTAGCGTAAAATTAGAATCGTATTTCACGTTATAGAATCAACTGAAGCTTAATGAAGCTCTTTGTTAAGGTCCATTTAATCTCTTCTCTTTATTTTATTTCAAAACTCTTTTTTTTAAAAAAAAAAACAACAACTCTTGTTAAGTTAGTATAGGTATCCATGGACAAACTTATACGGCCCACGGGTTTGAACACATTCATTGTCAGTAAAGCAATATCTCTAATGGCAATGTAAAACACAAGGCTCTAAACAGAAAGAGTAAAGGTTTTCACATAGGATCAAAAAGATGATATTTTATCATTAAAGAGATGATATTTTATCATTAAAGAGATGATATCTTATCATTAAAGAGATGATATATTATAATTAAAGAGATGATATCTTATCATTAAAGAGATGAAATCTTATCATTAAAGAGATGATATATTATCATTAAAGAGATGATATCTTATCATTAAAGAGATGATATCTTATCATTAGAGAGATGATATCTTATCATTAAAGAGATGCCATGCATTATTTAGACTCATTACAGAGGCGTAGTGAAGGTAGTGCAAGGGGGGCATCATGTCCCAGTGCTACTCACAAAGGGGCGCCAAATGGTATATTTTACAAGTAATATTATATGGTTTTTGAATGGAGGCGCTTAAAAGGTATTAAAAAAGTATTGTGCCCCGGGCGCGAGTTAAACTCGCTACGGCACTAACTCATTAGTACTTGGGAAAAAAATCAGAAATATTAACTCTATAATAACCGTATTTTCTTGCATGCAAAACCCATCCATATTTCTGATACTAAAACTAAAGGTAGGATAATTTTAATTAATAAAAAAAAACTGTCAAAAAGTTATCTGGATATTAAACATTAATAAAATTACTGACTAGTTTGTATTAGTATCATACTTCAAAAAATACTATTATGTGTATCCGCCTACTTTAATTTTTTTAGGGCAAAATACAGAGGAATCTTATATACGAGAAGGTTTCAACTTTGAAATATTTAAAGTAACCTAAATATAACAAGTGCAATAACTAAGAAATAAAAATCTTAAAGAAATTTAGTCACGTTTCAAAAAAAAGTCTGTATTAGTGTATAAATTACAAAGTACATGTATACGAAACATAAACTAAATGTCTTCTTGTCTTATGGTGGATAAAATAATGTTCGTAGACAGTGGCAGTACTTCTAGAATTAAAATAATGAAAACAACAAAATCGTCAAAAATTCGACGTTACAAAAAAAAAAAAAGGGCACATTCTAAATAGGACATAGCTTTGACATGGTATCATTCGAAAAGTAGATTTATATTAACATTCTAAGCTGCAGTGCCAGCCCCGTAGCCAAGGGGGGGGGCGCACTGGGGGGCCGTGCCCTCCCCGCTAGGTGTGGAGTGCCCCCCCCCGCTTAAAAAAGAAAAAGAGGAAAAAATAAAGAAAAAGTAACTAAAATGAGAAAAACTGCCCCCTTGCTGGGTATTGGTGCCCCCCCTGCTTACTTTGACCTGGCTACGGGCCTGCGGCAGTGCCAAATGTTAGTTCGAATATTTAAAGAATGATGTCATTTATATAATGAAATAAAAGTTCAGTTTCTGCTAATGATACATATACATTACTAGAAGTATTGCTAGATATGACTAATGACACTTGAGTCCTTGCTGGAAATAAAGTAAACACTTTCTAGTGGCGGATTGGCAGATTTATATAATCATTGCAACTTAGCCAGGTAACTCATAGAATCATTGCAGCTTAGCCAGGTAACTCAAACTTGCAAACCACTTCCCTCACCCTGCCAGCTACTACAAGATGTCTGCGCCTTATCAATTCATTTAATTGGTTAATGTTTCCAGCTGATGAAGATTTATTGTGTCTGATAACGCTATAATTTCTCATGTTATCAAGGAAAATCTTGTTAATAGGAAACACTGAGTAACTCGCTCTAGAATTTATAATTGATGGATACAAATAAAGAAAAATGATTTCATCAGGAAAAAAAATAATGACTTTTTACTGCAAAGTAACAACAAGTGATCAAAACATAAACCGTGATGGAATATAGTAGAATTCTGATTTTTTTTTATGACTTAACTTTTATCTACAATTACATTTGGTGTGGAAAGAATTATAATATAATGTAAGCGATGACGACATATCATTATTTATAAAAATCAAACATCTAACCATAAACTGAGTAGATTTGTTGCGTCCTTTATAACCAATGATGATGTTTCCATGTACAGCCAATGTCCACAAAGAGCCAATTGCTTTGTGAAAGAGGTCAATGAATTGAATATAAAAACTGGTGCTGCACCAGAACGATGGCATCTGCTAGCTCATTAGCATCCAGTTACTGCAATGTTAAAACTGATTTATAATGAGCTGCTAAGTTTAATAGCTCCATTTTCTATCTCGATATTTGAATTATTCTTGATCAGGTGATTGGCGAGCGGGAATAAACTTACCCGCAGAAGGTGATATCGGGGTTAATAACCATACATTGGACAAATAATACAAATGTACCAAAACGTAAATAAATGGAATGACGTAAACTCTGAAAAAATTTACTGCAACATGGGTTATGGGCTACAATCTGTGCCGTATCTACATATTATGTCGCTCTGTGCAAGATTCATTTTTCCTACCAATCTGAAAATTGCTAAAGCATTTGACAAGTTCCTGTTGGCGCCTCTTCATAGTTCGTGGCCGCACAAACCTACGCTACTGGTTACAATAGTTCGGTGACTAGGGTTTTATGTCTAATTCAGTAAATGTATAAGATTGTTAGCCAGTACTGGGTTAACCTTTAAGCAAATATAAGTGCGTGCTTACGTCGTCTATAGACGAATTTGATCATTTAAATGTATAAATAATCCAATTTTTATTCAAAATTTAATGAAAAACGAATAAGTTTTGTTTACAAAGGGTTCAGACATGGAACCTCCCCCCACCCCACACACACACACTCGGAAATATATAAACAAAGTAATTTCAAAGTCATATATATGTTATGTATAAAAGCAGATTTGTAACGTACGGGTGGTTATGAAGAACTTAATAAACTACTTAGCAATATTTTCTTTGGGGGGGGGGGGGGGAATAAGGGACACCAAAATGAGTCAATGTGTAGAGCTTCAAGGGAGTTAATCCGGCATAGTTTATATCTGTATTAGCTTTGAATGTAAACTGTAACAGTAAATAGAGTACATGGCAGTAATGTATGAAGGTTATTAATTAGACAAGTGATATATAAAACGGAAGAAATGATCAGTAAAATAAAAAAAAAAAAGAATTTCATCTTTATGACTACACAGTGCTATTTCATCCATTTTGGTCTATATTTCATTGTGTTGACGTTATTTAAAATATGTACTGAAACAAAATAAAGGGAGCTGCATACGTATTCAGAAGAGTACACTGCTAATCAAAACAAAAATCTTTTATGAATATGCATCAATTCCGAATAGCGCGTGCAACATGTGCTGAATGGCGAACATGAAAACACAATAACAGTGCAGACTTTATCCGAAATAAAAAAAAATGCAGTTCACATGCAAACACAATTTCACTACAATTACCATTTCTTGTGAGCAACTGAGAATCTGCTATAAAACATTATGTCTCCGAAAAACACACGAGATTCGTAAGCAGATAAGAAATAATCCCACAGTCATTACCGTAATGTGCACTGTGAAAAAAAATATTTGTGACAGAAAAAAAATATTGATATGTAGTGGAAGCGAAAATAAAAAAAAAAAATACAACTTCCTAACTAGTCCATGTAACTTGAGAATGGTATGCCCTAAATACTCCGAGTGATTTTTTTTTATAAATCCATACAAGCGTGTCACTGATCATAACACATTACACATATCTTTTATTTACTTTTACGTGTATGTGTTTGTGTCTCAGTCTGTGTAAGACTGGAGGTATGGGGGTCACTAGGTCATACTACCATTCATACCTGTAAGGATTAAGCAAATTACATATCTTTTGAGTAATTGAATGACTTAAGCAGTATACTTTGTAATTGTGGGTGTGGAGTGTGAACAAGTACAGAGTTGTTATAAGAATTGAGTTTGTTTATATATCGAATTTCTCTATCACAAACCCGTACACAGACAAATATATATTTAAGTAAGTGTGGAGATGTCGCTCTTCAGTTTCTGATGGGGCCTCCTAGAGATGTTTGTGGTGCCCTAGACAAATGTACCTGTGGCGGCTACTATAGCGTAAGATTTGATAGGAATATGTCATGGAATTGGGGGGGGGGGGAGGGGGAGCACTATCCAGTCACCAATTTCCCCTATCCGTGTGAATGGCTGTATACTTGTGTTTGTGGTGTGTTTGTCTGTGTGAGTGGTGTGTTTGTCTGTGTGAGTGGTGTGTTTGTCTGTGTGAATGGTGTGTTTGTGTGAGTGGTGTGTTTGTCTGTGTGAGTGGTGTGTTTGTCTGTGTGAGTGGTGTGTTTGTCTGTGTGAGTGGTGTGTTTGTCTGTGTGGGTAGTGTGTTCGTCTGTGTGAGTGGTGCGTGAGTGGTGTATTTGTCTGTGTGAGTGTTGTGTTTGTCTGTGTGAGTGGTGTTTTGTCTGTGTGAGTGGTGTGGTGGTCTGTGTGAGTGATGTGTTCATGTGTGAGTGGTGTGTTTGTCTTGTCTGTGTGAGTGGTGTGTTTGTCTGTGTGAGTGGTGTGTTGGTCTGTGTGAGTGGTGTGTTCGTCTGTGTGAGTAGTGTGGTCGTCTGTGGGATTGGTGTGGTCGTCTGTGTTTGTGTCTGAATGATTGTTGTGTTTGTCTGTGTGAGTGGTGTGTTTTGAACCATGTCAGGCTAATTAAGGACACATATCTAATAAAACGGATAAGCTATGCTTTATTGATCTAATAAAAAAGGAACTAAACTCATTACTTCTGAAATTAATAAATATTGATAATCAGTCATTCAAAGTGTGAATATATTTCCTACGTTTGGTTAATACACAGCGGGAAATTGGAAAAATAGATCATCGAAAAATTTTGCTTAGTTTTTTTTCCACAACAGATATCACACAAAACTATTTTATTGAAACAAAAAAAAAACTTGCACGAATTTACTTGATATTTGTATGTAGATGAGATGTTCATATATATGTCAATATTGTTTTTTATTGTACAGATTTATATTATATGTCATAAAAAATCCATAATGCTTAACATTATTTCTTTCTGAAAAAAAACTAAATGCCTAAGTTAATGAAGTGGACATATAATACAAAAATATTTACAAATGATATCAAAAATATATATTCCCATTAAAACACCAACTCAATGAAAAAATATTTCTACTGGCATCATTTTCCTGGAAGAAATAACTACACACAAACAATGCAACTCGAATATCAAAACGATATTAAATAAAGCCACAACAACAACAACATCAGACAGAAACAACTAATAGTGATTTACTTCATTTGTTTATCTAATGCACATTTCTCATCTCATCTCTCTTCTGTCTCTTCTCGCTTACTCTGAATACATTCATTGTTAGCACTTACCTCTTCCAGTGAACCTAATTCCAGCGAACCTAATTCCTCCAGGAACAGGGGATCCAGTGATAACTCTTTAGATTTTATCGGTGTCACTTTGGCAGAGTTCCTAATAAACGTCATCTTATTATACTGATCTGTTGTTGCTTTATACTGTTTATGTATTTAATTACAACTGTCTGCCAAAAAGTATACACAAAGAAATAAAAAACGCTAAAAGAATTAAGATTTAAAACAAAACCTCTTATTTTCGATAATTTAAGACTAAAACAGAAAAAGCGGGTACCATTAAGCTGAAAAGCAGTAAGCAGGAATGGGAAAGTGCACAATTTGCATCTAAGAGAATCTCTCTAACGACACTGTACAGCAACTGTAAGTTTATCTTTAACGACATTTCTATTAAATTCTTTTTACACAGTGTTAAAACTTGACATTAAAAAGTAACAGCAATACTAATAACGTGGTAGTTTTTTCCTACCAAAAGGGAAACAGGTTGCTAGAAAAAAAATGAATTTGAACCAAATGTATTGAGTATTTTCTGGTAGTCGTGTCCCTCTAGAAACGATTCGTTGCTTATTTATTGATCGTATAATTAGCCTAAATCATTGAGAAAATCAATGCTTGGAACATGGAACTGATATTATTCTTTACTTAGACCTGATGATCGAACAAATAGTCAATTCATTCAATGATTCCTGAAATGTTTGTAAAATATCACATCAAAGGTAGCATATTACTCATCTTAAAGGTCGTTCCGGCATTATTGCCGTTTCCTTAAGTAGACAATATATTATTATCACATCTGTATTTCAGCTATTTAATTATGTAATAGTGAGAACATCTTTTGATTCAATGACATTCTCATTGATCGTTGAAAGTTTTCTGTTTGATTTTTGTAACAAATAATGACAAGTTAATATATTCGCTTTTCAAACATAATACGTTTTACCTTAAAATCCAGTTTTTATTTATTTTTGTTTTTTTTTATTGTCAAAGTAATAATACATAACTTTGAAAAATTTAGTTTGTGTGGAGCCACGAACGATTTAAACCATTTATAAATATAAACAAAAATAATTAGGAACTCGTACGATTACGAACTCAAACAACTTTCAGTAATGGATTAGATTTGGATTTGGAGATATGGTTGTAATGTTATAGTTGTTATCATCCATATTTTCAATTAACCTGGAATCAAAACACTCATGAAAGAATGACTATGTGGGTTTAGCATAATGCTCAATTAACTTTAATAGTTTAATGCAATCAGACCGATATGTGTGTGTAATCAGTGTTTGTTGGAACACAGATCCATTAGAGAAACAATGGCTTTGTGGTGGAACTAATGTATGGCTTCATTGGTAAAACGTATTTTGGTGGACCTGGTCACAGAACCAGAACGTGGTTAGGGTCTACAGGAAATAGAGTGTGATGATGGCGCACCATGTTTCGCCCCGTCCCCAAGGCTAACATCAGTTAACTGCTGTATGTCAGTGTATGTGTGTGTAGTCAGTATTTTGCAACCACTGACACTTCAGTTTGTATCGATATCTTAGTAAACTGTACATATATATTGAATATTTATTGTTTCATGTGTCCATATGTTTAAATTGAGGACATATTAATGTGTACCTTTTTAAAATACTTATGATAAACAATAATAAACAATAAATATTTAATATATGAGTGAAATATGTTTTCAAGCTAAGACCATTGTCGATTTGTGCCGTTATATTAAGTAATCGTACATTAGTTTAACCTCTATTGGTTTTACATTGAATCGTGATTGTATAAAAACTGGAGAAAAAATAACTGACAAAGAGACAAAAGAAAATCAGAGAAGAGGCTAAAAGAGGCAAATTTCAAATACCGTATTTCCCCATGTATAAGCACCTCTTTTTTCCAAAATTTTCAAGCCCAAAAAGTAGGGGGGTGGCATATACAAAGCAGGTACACTTTTATACGTGAAAAATGCATAAAATAAGGATCACGAGCTAACGCTGGAAAAAGCGGACAGGACTTGTGAGATTTTCGAGCAGACTATAAAAAGCTTGAGAGAAATGAAAACTGAGCAAACGGAAGAAGATAGAATTGTAGTGGATAAAGTGGACAGGAAAACGGAGGGAAAGCCCACAGAAACGAGAGGAAGAAAGCACTGGATGTAGGTTTTGTGGTGGGACCCACGAAACGAAAAAAACAAGCTTGCCCAGCATGGGGCAAAACGTGCCACAACTGTGGCCTCAGAAACCATTTTGCTTAAGAAACCGGCCTTGCTTGTCTTCGATTTCTTCAGGGGACACTTGACTGAGGATGTTAAGAAGTTGCCGAGACTATGAAAACCCAACTTGCTGTTATTCCAGGTGGCCTGACTTGTCAGCTTCAGCCCCTTGATGTTTCCATTAATAAACCTTTTAGGGTGGCACTACGAGAAGAATGGAACCACAACATGATGACGACAGAAGGAGACAATCTTACCAAAACTGGTCGACTGAAGAAACCCTCCATTGGAGACGTTTCGAAGTGGGTAAAGAAGGCTTGGGACAGTGTGAAGATCGAGATCATTGTCAAAGCATTTCAAAAATGTGGAATATCTAATTCTCTTGATGGTTCAGAATATTATTTGATATATGAAGATGACGATGAAGATGACACAGAGGAAGAAGAAGAACTGTTAGCTAAATTAGATGCCAATAATATTGAAGAAGACGTGGAATGTGATGGACCAGACAGTGTTTATTATGAATCTTGAATTTTTTTTCTTTGTAAATTTTCTTTCTTTATAACTTGTTTCTCTAATAAAATATTTTTTTCAGAACTTCTCAGTCCTAAAATTGGAGGGGGGGGGGGGCTTATACAACGGGGGTGGTTATACATGGGGAAATACGGTAGCTAGATGAAAATAAATGTCAAATAGACAGACACCACTTCTTTACATGGAAACACTTTTCTTGTCAGGTACAACAGCTCTCTGCGGCCTGTGGTACGAATAAACTGACACCCATCGGGCCACATACTGCCGCCCCTGTTGATAAGCCCTTGAGTAATTTTTTTTTAAAGATATCAGATACACTGCCTATGATGACGACATACACACACTGTTCATATTGACGCAACTGTCGGTAAATATTTGTTCTTTTTAGAAAAAATGCATTTTGGATCATTAAATCAATACAACACAAATTCATTAAACAATTAAACATGGAAATTAAAAAAAAAATGAAGTCAATTTTGACCATAGAGCTTATATAAAGCACTTTATTTATCATTTTTGTTATAACAAAAAAGTATATCTACAGTATAAGACTCAAGTTTTAAGTTTACAGTAAAGAAACATATGAATGACATTATTAATTGTAAACTTTGTTGAAAGTGACACTCTTCCCAAACCCACGGAGCCATTCTTAGGTATTTATATTCTTTTAAAGACCCTAGTGAGGAACAGATTTTGTAAAATGTTTGGGGGCAAAACACCTCTCGGTGCCCCCGTAGATTAATACAAATCGAATTCAAAAGGTCTTCTTCTAATGTGTCTCCTGAATTATACTATGAATATAATTCAATTCAATCCGTTGTTTGAGCTATTTTAGTAAGCGTTGTGAGCTAAAACATATTATTGCGGTATCTTTGTTTTCTCTTACAAGAAAAACCCATGTCTTTTAGTTCATCTAATTCCTTTCTTTTTATTTTATAGAAATCAGTACAAGCAACTAGACGTAAAGGAAGGTAAATGATTGAACATGTTTTAATTGGCATCTACTTAGTATTAGGGCTGCAGCCAGTAAACTTAGGGATCATAAAACTGACAGCTGTGGCTCCTCTGCCCCCCCCCCCCCACTTTTTCCTGAAAATGGCCAAGTGAATAAAATAATAAGATAAAAAAGAATAATCCACACTGAATAAGGACCTCTGGCAAGTGTTCGGGTCTGTGGCCATCTCCCCATCCCCCACCACGGCGGCCATGGGTGTACTATTGCTATTATTTGATTGTTAATCTGACGGAATACTTGCACTGTAACGTAATATCGATTTGGACCAAAAAATATGTTTTTGGGATGAAAAGCTTAAATTTACATTTATTAAAGGCTTATTCGATTTAACACAACAACAGGAACAACATATACCTAAATATGAAACTCAACATTCAGTTATAATCATTTGACCGAGTTGTCTTTGATGTACAAGTCACTGAGTTTTTCAAGGTACATATGTTTAATTTTTTTTAAATGCCTTGCAAAATGTATAAAGTTATATCATTGGGTTTATCATATCTTTATATTAACATGACATAAAATTATATTCACAGCCAATTATTTTACACAGTACATGCACTTCTAAATTGCTAGACTTCACGACTCATCGTGAAAACTATTTTGTTTTCGTGATTTACGTGTAAAGAAAAACTCGGATGAAAGAAACAGAAACAAAGCGTCATAAATATTTCGTAAATAGAATTTATATTTTTACTTTGCAGTTTATTAAGCATTTAAAATTATAGCATACAAGCAGTGTACCCGACGTTACCCGGCACGTCGGGAGTTCAAACGCGACACATGAAACATTTCTAGCATACTATTAGGTAAAGAAAGGTAGTTAATTCTCTCAATGTTAAAATCAAAACGAAACATTGCAATAATGACCAAATTAATTTTTTTTTCTCTGCCATTTGGCAACACAGATGCAAGTTGGTGTGGCGCGATACAGCACCCGCGTGCAAGTTAAAGTCGGCTTCTTACTTTCTTATTTTTTCTTACTTCCTTACTTACACGTTGTCCTTATATATATATAGATTATAAATAGAGCTGTAATTATATACATATAGATAACCAATCGATTGGGCTCATTCTAACATTTAGATTTTGCTGTGACCTATCCAATGTTTTGTCACATACCTACAGGTGTGTTGCTAATTACACTTTGAGAAAGCTCTGTTCTAAAATAGAGACCTTCACCTTTTCAACATAAATAATTATAGAGTGACTTGAGGGTGGAGGGGTAGGTGCTTGTGTTGTTAAATAAACCTTGATATGCTAGTTACTTAGACCGTTCAATGATCACTATCGAAACTATCTAATGATTTTTTTTTATCCCATAAAGATCTCAATCAGCAAATGCCAGTCATTGCAGCGTCTGTTGACTGACATCGATCCGAAAGATAAAATGAAAACAAAATAAAATGGATTTGCGTGTCTCTGGAAGTTTGCAAACTAATTCTAACATTATCGATTGAAGTGAAAAGGGGTGAAAATTTTTTTTATAATCTCATTAGTTTATATAGTAGAGCAATAAGTCGTGTTTTATAATTCACAGACACATTATAACACGCCAATTGTAATGAGAATCTCTTTGAACTTTATGTGTGTGTGGGGGGTGTGTCACTTGAGAATATAATATACTATACAAATTGTACAGACTGGACATTAACAAAAACAAACAAAACATATTATTATTATTTTGAATTGATATTATTTGCATAATAGAAGCGAATTTTTCAAAATATTCCTTTTAATAGTGCTTTTTAAATAAACCATTTTCATAGTTCATCATTACTATGTCTTGATCACTACTTTTACTAGCATTGTTCCAAGTATTTCATTTGTCAGCATCAGAGCTGGTGGGATAGTCTTAGGAGGATATCGACAGGGTCACTGTGTTTATGTAATGTTTGCACCTTAGCAATAACAGTATGAGAATCGTGTTTGCATTTTCCCAAGAGGACAGCATTGTAATAGCCCACCGAAGTGTTATCACATTGCTTTATCATATTAATCTCAGCCAGGGAAAGTATCTTACTTGTACAACTATGATGTGTATGCCTTGATAGAATGGTATTTTCTTCTATTTACTTACTAGTTAGAACATTGTTCTGTCAGGACTTCAAAGTTAACAATTACGATTTTAGTAAAAAAAATCACTCAATTGTGTATGCCTTCATAAAATATTTTTTTTTACAATTTTCGTTTTAATATAAATGGCGAGTCGCCAGGCGTCTTTTCAAGTACGGCTTGATAAAGCAATGACAACACTGACCACCCTTTTCCCCAATTATGCATTAAAATAAGGAATTTTTAGAGCATTTTCGAAAAAAAAATGCTCTATTGTCACCGTTTTGTCTGTCTGTCAGTCTGTCCGTCATCACCCTAGATCTCAACAACCATAAGTCCTAGACCCATGATGTATATATCATTTTATAGGTCTTGGCCTGCCATGTGTGCATCAAAAGTCCATTTCACGATCTGACTTCTCAGGGCCGAGTATAAGAGTTTCTTAGGTACCGTATTTACTTATATTTTAAATATAAATAATAAAAGCTTCTCAAAGGGGCGTAATCATTATTTATTTTTGTAACAGTTATTCAACATGATTATTTCCCTCTCTATTTACCAAAATCCATACGCGTGGAGCAATATCTATTGCTGTAACCCGGAAAAAAAATATGGATTTCGTCCGGCGTAACCGTAGCCACTGCGTACACGAAAATGCTCTAAAATGTCCTTTGTCCGAAACGGAAAAGACTTAAATTGCTTGTTTTTTTTTTAAATTGGGATCATTTTAGAGTTAAATACTCCGTCACGTGGGACCTGCGTGTTTTATGTGAATGTGTGTGTGTATGCGTATGTTTATTCGTGTGTTTGAGTGTTTATATTCATGTGTATATGTGTGTATGTGGGCGCATGTGTGTGTATGTGTATGTGTGTGTTAAGGTATATGTATTCATGTGTATGTTTGTGTATGTGGGTTTGAGTGTATTTGTGTTTTTGGGTGTGTGTACTCATGTGTGTGTATGTGGGTCTATGTGTATTGCATTTGTGTGCTTGGGTGTGAGTATTCATGTGTATGTGTGTATGTAATTTTTGTATATATATTTTTATGTGTTTGGGTTTGTGTATTCAAGTGTATGTGGGTGCATGTGTATTTGTGTGTTTGGCTGTTTGTATTCATGTGTAAGTGAATAATTTATGTGCTATTTATTCACTTTTGTGTTATTTTATGTAGGGCTGTGTTAGCAAAAAAGGTGAAAAATAATCGGGGTTGGGGGGGGGCGCACACGTAACCACGATTTCCCGGGACATGTCGGGTACTACATACAGTGCTTTTACTCTGGGCGCACCGGAACGGCGTTCCGGTACCTTTTTTTACCGTAGACTTTTGTATATTAGTATATTACTGCCTGGAATGTTTGGCGTTCCGGTTGTTGTTAGAAAAAAAAAAGCTCTGAATGGATCTAACTATAACTATTTTTCAACGTGTTACTTAACTAAGTTTTTGTTGGTCTAGAAATAATACAATTAAAAACACTTTTCCCGTTGTTTCCCTTCACAGCTGGATTACAAAATCAAAACAACTCTTTCAGGTGTATCGCAAAAACAAAAACCTGTAACTTAATAAACTGACACAGTTGTTTTTTTTTTAAACATATGCAATGCGCGACCCACAAAGAAACCTATTCGATTTTTCTCAACCCATCTGTAAAGAAAGAATCTATATAAATAATAGTGGTGTGGATTCTGCTTTAAATCGAAAGTTAAGAATCAATACAACAGTGTTCTAGTTTAAAATCGTCAAACGTAAACAACAGTAATAAAAATCATGAAAAAATCGGATCTGTCCGAATTCCAAAACCAAAAAAATCCTACCGATCAAGCCTAAGGGAAAATAACTCTATGCAAAGGTTTTTGCAGGGTACAGCTTGTAAAAGATATAATAGCTAAAACTAATGTGTATATATTTTTTTTCATTTAGTAATTCTTCAAATCTTTCAGTGACCCACATTTTAAATTCGCTCGATTGGCATCCAAACTTTGAGGACCACAGAATTCCTTTTTTTTTTACTGTATAAAAAAATCACGACAAATTATTTTAATTTGTCAGAATACATGTATATGTTGATGACGGCACAACAATTGACAGTAAAGAACAGTTCTTTTTTTTTTTGTTATTTTATTTTTTCTATTGTGAAGAATATAAAACAACAACAACAATATTTTAAGATAAAAAACCAAAAGACAAAACATTTACTTTTGAATACATTAACTGAACCATTTACCTTGTTGGTCTAGCAAATAATAAATATGTTACTTTAACTCAACTCTTTCATAGAAAGTTACGTCAAGATTTAAAAAAATAAAAAAGAAGTTAATTGTAATAGGATAAGTCATATTTTACATTCAGCATGGAATACGTATCATCTTACATTCAGCTATAGAGTGCTTCACATTTTACATTCAGCTGTGGAGTAAACCACATTTTACATTCAGCTGTGGAGTAAACCACATTTTACTTTCAGCTATGGAGTAAAGCACATTTTACATTCAGCTATGGAGTAAACCACATTTTACATTCAGCTATGGAGTAAACCACATTTTACATTCAGCTATGGAGTACTTCACATTTTACATTCAGCTATGGAGTAAGGCACATTTTACATTCAGCTATGGTGTAAACCACATTTTACATTCAGCTATGGATTAAAGCACATTTTACATTGAGCTATGGAGTAAACCACATTTTACATTCAGCTTTGGAGTAAACCACATCTCACATTTAGCTGTGGAGTTAAACCACATCTCACATTTAGCTGTGGAGTTAAACCACATCTCACATTTAGCTGTGGAGTTAAACCTCATTTCATTAAGCAAGCGGTCTTCACACATCGCTGGAGCGACTTCCTTTCCCCGTATACCCAACGGCTGCAGACTTTTGGTTTTCTTTGGCCGATTTTTTCTTGGCTTGAGTTATCTCAGTTTCATCCTCGCTGTCGTCGCTGTTGAGTTTCTCCCCTTCGTCCCACTCCTCGTCCTCAGATTTCATCCCCATCTTCTTTAAGACCTGGCGCAACATCTGGTGATTCTTCTCCATCACACTGCCCATGTCTTTTAATCTGGCAGTGAAACGCGTAATTTAATTTTTTTTTTATAGAAAAAATGAAGAATAAAAAAACAAGCAATTAAGCCTGTTCCATTCTGGACACAGGACGTGTTAGCGCATTTTCATCAGTACGTTTGTTATCTTTCAGTAAATATTTGTAAATTTTGGTTTGGAAATGTTTATAAATTCAATTGTGTAATGCATATATCTGAAAAAAGATATTAAAAGGACAAGTATGTCATGTTGAATAACTGTTACAAAAATAAATAATGATTACGCCCCTTTGATTAGCTTTTATTATTTATATTTAAAATATAAGCAAAACGGTACATAAAAAAGTCTTATATTTTGGCCCTGAGAGGTCTAATCGCGAAATGGACTTTTGATGTACACTTGGCAGGCCAAGACCTACACAATGATATATACATCATGGGTCTAGGATTTATGGTTGCTGAGATATAGGGCGGTCCATTATTAATATAGCTTATATAGTAAAAAACGGTACTTTATAAGGCCCCTTTTACGGCCCTGAGAGGTCAGATCGCGAAATGGAAAAAAGTCTTTTCTTGGCAGCCAAGACCTACAAAATGATATATACATCATGGGTCTAGGACTTATGGTTGCTGAGATATAGGGCGGTCCATTATTAATATAGCTTATATAGTAAAAAACGGTACTTTATAAGGCCCCTTTTACGGCCCTGAGAGGTCAGATCGCGAAATGGAAAAAAGTCATTTCTTGGCAGGCCAAGACCTACAAAATGATATATACATCATGGGTCTAGGACTTATGGTTATTGAGATCTAGGGTGATGACAGACAGACAGACAGACAAAACGGGGACAATAGAGCATTTTTTTTCGAAAATGCTCTAAAAATATTGTTTCATCACAAGATTGTTAAAATCTTTTGATGATTGTATATTTTTTTAAAAATAAATTTCATTTACTTTTCGCGGGCAATTTTAAATTTCATATAAAAATAGACTTAGCAAAGTTGTGGAAAAAAAACAGCTCAAAATGTATGTATTATGTACAATGAACGTTATGTGTCTGGTAAAAACTTTATCATGAAAGACATGCAATGCAGAATATTGATCTGTGGGACATTTGATCGGTATAACACATTACATTAGTATTATTGTGTTGCACTGAGCCAGGGAACGCCCCCCTCCCCCCGGAGAACGCTTTAAACAAACATGAAATAATAATAATAATAATTGTGCATAACAAAATGTTGACCATGAAATAAAATGACTGCGAGACAACGCACATAGCCAAATTTTAAACCCTTAGATATGTCTCTCTTTTTTCTTATGGGACCAACATTTTCTTCTGCGTTCTGGGCGTTAACTGATATTAGCCCGGTACCATTATATCGAGACTAAGAAAGTTCCATGCATGTTATTGTTTTGTTGTTATATTTAAATGATGATGTGACTTGAATCTGATTTTCTTACTTGCTTTTCTGTCTATAAAGTTCTTCAAATACCAGTGCGCTTTGAGCACTGGCCTCCAGGCATTTGCTGTCTTCTTCTAATTTCGTTGATAGAATTCTAAAAAAGATCTGAGTTAGAAAATAATAACAGTTAAACTTCAATATTGACGCACGTAACATTGTGTAAACTACTGTTATGGTTTGGTTGTTACACTTCAATATTGACACACGCAACTTTGTGTAAACTACTGTTATGGTTTGGTTGTCACGTTCAGTGGCGGTAGTCTAGATGAATACATCAAATAGATCGAACTTATGGTTGATTAATTTAATTGATTGATTGATGTTGCGATGTGTTAATAATAATATAGGATTAGTTAGTGGCGTTACTAGTAGAAGGCAGAGGGGCGGCACCTGCCGCACATTACAACTTTTTGTCACGGAAATGGATAGCCACAAACGCTGGTTACGCCCACTGAGTTTAGCGCCTACAGCACAATGTTGTTCTATTCAAAAGAAAAATAATGAGTTCAACTTTCACATGTTTTTTTTTCATGTTTTACTAAACAAATGAATTCATTATTTTTAAAGTAAATCTTCATTTACAAAAAAAAAAAATAATAATACACACAAAAACCTTAAATAAATAAAGTATACTTTAAATTAAGATTATTGGACAATGTTTGAATCAGACAACTTACATTTACAATTTTCCTGTAATATCGATTGGGATAATGTTTATATTCGTCCAGTGTCATTTTCTCCAATACAAATAAAGGCATTTTTCTCTCAATGTTGATGTGGATATCAACCTGTTAAAAAGTGTGGCTGCCATAAATTTTAAGAATAACTTTGTGAGAGATCTCTGTCTTTACCTTCACAACATAATGGCGACTTACGCTACATACCTGCATGGCGAGTCTTTTGAGTCTGGCATCTCTCTGAACTGATTCAATGTCACCAACTGCTAAGCCTATCTGTAGAGGTAGACACATGCAATACGTCCAAAGACCAAGCTAATCTATCTATCTATCTATCTATCTATCTATCTATCTATCTATCTATCTATCTATCTATCTATCTATCTATCTATCTATCTATCTATCTATCTATCTATCTATCTATCTATCTATCTATCTATCTATCTATCTATCTATCTATCTATCTATCTATCTATCTATCTATCTATCTATCTATCTATCTATCTATCTATCTATCTATCTATCTATCTATCTGTCTGTCTGTCTGTCTGTCTGTCTATCTGCCTGCCTGCCTATCTATCTATCTATCTATCTATCTATCTATCTATCTATCTATCTATCTATCTATCTATCTATCTATCTATCTATCTATCTATCTATCTATCTATCTATCTATATATCTGTCTGTCTGTCTCTCTGTCTGTCTATCTGTCTATCTATTTATCAACTGTCTATCTATCTATCTATCTATCTATCTATCTATCTATCTATCTATCTATCTATATATATATATATATATATATATATATATCTGTCAGTCTATTTGTCTAATCTATTTACTCTAATTTCTAATTTATTGATTTATTTTTTAAATTTATTTTCACAGACAGATTTTGGAGTATCGTTTTAGCCCAGATTTCCCGAATAAGCACAACTGAATATTTCATTGGTTTGATTACTTGTACCGAATACTATTGAGTACTCATACATGTATACACAAATTCTTGGCATATTTATATATATAGATATTTACCTATATATGTTTATATCATTAAGTCTTATCACGTTGATTTAAATAACTCACTCACAATTATAAACGAAATCCTTGATATTCTGAAAAATTAGTGCTACATATTTATCCGTGAACTTAATGTTTAAACGAGTCCCGTATTGTTTGGTTTACCAGTAAATTCATGAGTAAAATGGGCATGAGTAAGACAAAGGTGGTGAGCATAATGAGGGTCAGAGGTCCAAAGTGTATGGTGTCATCTCTACTGTCCGTGTAGCCCAGATTGAAGGAGGCGATGTAGTCCAACTCTAACATCATCATGAAGGTTCTCAACATGGACAACATGGGCGTCGAGTGCGCCTTGGACTCCTGGGAAATATTTTTTTTTAGAGAACGTTTCGTTAAAAATGTTATTTTCGGCAATAAACACAAAGCTTTCACGTGTACAGTAATTAGTGCCGGCCTCACCAAGTGCCGGGGACCGATTGGTAAAGACTTAATTGCACCACGAGCCGCACGTTTATATTGCAACTAGATCAAAGGCCCGGTACCCGGACCGGTGAGTGACTCCTTATAATTGAGTCGTATCCCTTTTACCTTCTTTACAAATTCCTTAGTCTATTTTTAGCCAAGCAAGAGTTCACTTCCCTTGAGTGAGACTATTTTTAGAAAGCGGAAGGGATACACACGCTCAGGCTAGTTGATTATGTATTTAGATGTGTTGATAATGGCTTGAGAGGGTGAATACACATTTACACTTCTTGGGGGCCCTATTTCTACGTGGGGCTAGATTGGAAGCGTAGGGTTCAGTTGACTTTATAATCACCTGCCCCTGACACTAGTCTTATTCAAATAAAATCAGACATATTGGACATTCATGGAATCGGTCGATCTATTCCAAGAAAGTGTCTACCAATGAAATATATTTAATAGAGAAGCCACAACAAAAAGTATTTTTAGGTTGGTTTAGATGAGAAGTTGTGAACATGTGTTGTTGTCCAATGATTTTACCAGAGCTACACCAGCGAAACAACAGAGATCATCATGAAAACACTAAGTTGAGTATTTACAAAATAATATAACCCATAAAACACTATGTTAAGTTAGTACAAAATAATAGAACCCATAAAACACTATGTTAAGTTAGTACAAAATAATAGAACCCATAAAACACTATGTTAAGTTAGTACAAAATAATAGAACCCATAAAACAATAAATTTAAGTTTGTATAAAACAACAGAGCCCGTAAAAACAATATGTTAAAGTATGTACAAACATAAGAACCCATGAAAACAATATGTGTGTAAATACATACAAAAGAGCTTGAGAAAACCATTTGTTTAAATATATTCATCTCCCTACCTCTCTTGACATCAACATAAATAAGGACAGGCCAAAAGCTATTATTAGGATCGAGAAAACGCACAGCACTTGAACCAATGTCCGAAGAATCTCCAGAAACATCACAACATAAATACCAAAGAAGTCAAACCTGGAAGGAAATGCATAGCACGACTGTAATGTGTTATTTACTACAGTGGATTAATCCTATGTCCCTTTGCTAATTTTTGTTTACCGTAGCTACGACTTACTTAAGTAATAAAAATTATACGGTTAAACCAAGCCAGGAATATCATCACTTACCTCTGTAAGAAAACCAAACAGTTAAACCAAGCCAGGAACACCGCCAGCGCTCCTGCCTCCCACTGCCAGTGAAATGATTTGTTGAGGAAAAACGGAACCACAAATATCACAGAAGTCACGTAAAGAAACCATTCAAAGGCGTTACCAATGTCAGCAAAGTATGGTCTTTTCTGTTCATAAAATGTTTATGTACAGAGCATGAAATAAAAAAAAAAAGATAAAATAATTGAATCAAACCTGTGTTTCATGATCTTTTTGCTGTTGCCACCTTAATCTATTTTTAAATCATTTAACCTGCCCTTCCACATACAAAGTAATAGGAAAAAAAGTATAATATCTAGTTTACTGAAAACAATCCAACTATGAAACATATAGCTGTAATAGCTGCATTCTTAAAACAACCAGTTCTCCTTTAAGCTTTTGTTAGCAATTACTGTTCAGATAATTCATCGATAAAAAAATTGATTTAACAGGTAATTCTATTGCTGATACAAAATATGATATATACATACCATATAATGAATGCATTCTTATGTTACTAGTATGATAAGTTAATACTTAGTAGTAATTAATTGTTCTTATAATTTAACGGACTAAAATAAGAAATGTGGAATGGTTCACAAATATGGGCACCTAGTCAACAAGAAAGAATCCCAGAAAGTCCGTAGGAAAATTCCACACATGTAATAATTTTAATCCAATAATTATTTTAAAAAGAGAAACTAAAAGGACCTACCATTGCGTACATTTGGATGAATTCTTTGAGCATGTTCAATATATTGTACAAGAAGATAATCCATATATTGAAGTAGTCCGCTGTTGCAAACGTGTACCCACCATAACTGTTGCCATAAAGTTTTCTTTTCGTGGAATTCACATCCAGGTTAAAGTCGTAATGCTGGCGGATAAAACGGACTAGTTAGCGGTCGGCGATTAACAAACGCAATAAACATTTATCTAAAGCATTATTCTTCAAAAGGTTCTCGAGTTTTTTCAAAAGGCACCACTTAAAAAAAATCCCCATGGCTTCCAATGGTTAAATTTAACTTTAAAAAATTGCCTTCTTTGTTATCGGAACACTTTATTACTGCATCATTTTTTTCATTTTTGTAACGTAACGACGTTCCGGCTTACCTTGGGCATACTACGTTCCTGAGTCCAGAACGGTCAGGAAATGTCCCGGCCTTCGGCATTAATCTCAGGTATACCAAGTGGCGTAAACAGAGGGTTGCCAAGCAGGCAATCCACCCTGCGCGGCACTTACATTGACACTTGTAAAGGGCGACATTTTCACCATTTATGTACTTTGTTTTTCGCTACATTAATGTCTGCCCCAGACGTCACAAAAGATGGTTACGCCCAGTGGCGAATTTAGGCCTAGGCGCACTAGGCGCGCGCCTAGGGCCCCAGATAATTTAGGGGCCCCAAAAACCTGGTTTGATAAAAGAAATAAAAAATCAAAAATCCGGTTGCTGTGAGGGTTTTGGGAATTCCACAAATCTATAAATAGTCTTTCAGACTGGTATACAATGCGAGTTGTCGAACGTGGTTGACTGTGTCTTGCTTGCTGTGACGTATTAATAAAGTTGGAGCTAGTGTTCGAAGTGACAAGTAACGTACGGTACGTACCAGTAGTTGGCGCACCTTACGTCACAGATTTTAATTAATAATTCTAATTCAAATTTTTAATTTTTTGCAGATTGCAATAACTAATTGATAATTGCCAGTTTATTACACTATTTTGATAATTTTGTTTTTGCTACCCACTACGCTTTGTGTGGATGAATGATCATTGATCATTTTTCCTTTACTGTTGTAGCTGATTGCGACACAATCGTTTCATTAAAACTATGTCTATGAGACAATATCCCTCAGGTGCAAAAAAGCGTGATATCCAAAAGAAAAGAAAAGCAGAAGATGCGAAAAACGAAGGCACCTTGTTGACATTTTTAGCGAAACGACCGGTAATCTCACCATCAGAAACTACTCAAACAGAAATAACAGCTAATGATCCAAGTCCAGTCGTCTCGGCAACAGCCAGTATGGATTCTGAGCCCGAGCCAACAGACTTGCCAGAACCTGAACAGCCGGCTGAAGGTCCTATACCGGAGGTCGTGAGTAGTGAAACTGTTGATGATAACAACTGTGGTGAAATTTTGACAGATATTGCTATGTGGCCAGCGAATTTGACAGAAACCATGCGTAATTATGTTTTGGATTTCAAACTAAAAAATGTTGGCGACCTTTCACGCGCTGGCATGTTGATGACAGAAAATATTTTCGTCATTTGTCTGAACAAAACTTTTACTTAACCAAGGCGAATGGCCAAAAAGAAAGACGTGAGTGGTTAGTGTTCAGTGAAACACTAGTGGAAGCGTCTATTGTTATGTATGCAAACTGTTTCCAAATAAAGCTAGTCAATTTTCAACAAACGGGTGTTCTGATTGGAAAAATATTGCCGCCAAAATTTCTGAACATGAGAATTCGTATGGCCACGTTCAAGCAATATGCACTTTCGCTAAACGCTTGAACGCAAAAGGGCGTATTGACGAACAGATGGCCAAACAGTTAGATGATGAAAGGCAATACTGGAGAGAAGTTCTACGAAGGATTGTAGCTACTGTACAGTTTCTTTCCTCTGAAGGCTTGGCCTTTCGTGGTCATGCCAACAATGACGGTAATTTTACCAGTAGCTTGAATTACTTGTCAAAATTTGACCCTTTCTTAGCAAATCATATTGCATGGTACGGTAACAAGGGAAGTGGTTCTGTCAGTTATTTGTCACATGCTACTTGTGGCGAATTTATTAAAATAATGGGCAATGCTGTCAGAGATCAGTTTATATCAGAAGTAAAGAAATCGATATATTTCTCTTTGATTGTTGATTCAACACCTGATGTTAGCCACGTGGACCAGCTAACTGTGATACTCAGGCATGCTCTCATTGATGGTGAAATTAAAGAACGATTTTTAACTTTTGTTGACATCTATGCTCATAACGCTCAAAATCTGGAGCAAGTGATACTAGACGTTTTGAAGAACTGGGGATTAGATATCACAAAATGCAGGGGACAGAGCTACGACAATGCTTCTAACATGTCTGGCAGATACTCGGGCTTGCAGGCTCGAATCAAAGCACACAGTCCCAATGCAGTTTACATTCCCTGCTCCAGCCATAGCTTAAATCTAGTTGGTAATGCGGCTGCAGAATCGTCGCTTTCAGCAGTATCATACTTTGACTTTATTCAGCATGTTTATGTTTGGTTCTCAGCATCCACACACAGGTGGAACATACTTAAAAGTCATCTAGTCAAAAATGGATGCACCATAAAGAAAGTTTCGGACACAAGATGGTCAGCTAGAGCGGATGCAGTGTGTGCATTGCATCAGAACTACATTGGTATTCAGGAAGCTCTTCTTCAAGCAGCCGAAGATCGTGATCAGAAGGCAGCTGTAAGAAATGAGGCTAACGCTCTTGCTAATAAAATGGATCTTTTTGAAACTGCATTGATGACTGTTCTTTGGGAAACAATTTTACAGCGGATGAATGCAACCAGCAAATCCCTGCACAATTCATATTTATATCTTGATGCTGGTGTAAATCTTCTAGAATCACTGAAGCTATTTATTAACAACGAAGTCCGAAACGATTTCACTCGTATTGAAGAGCGAGCAGCATTGCTTATGAACGAGGATCTCAAAGACTGTAAATATCAAGATGAAGTGAGCCGCAAGAAGAAGCGAAAACCGTTTTCTGATGAAAGCAATGAACCGGAAGTTTTTTTTAACTGGTCGTGATAATTTTATTGTTAACACATCAAACAGTAAACGCCATTTGTGATAAATTGATCACGGAACTTGATCACAGAATCGAAGCATACAAAGGTATACATGATTTGTTCAGTCTATTTTTCAAGTACAAGGTAGATGACTTGAACACAAAGATCTTGGCCTTGATCGAAGAATACAAAGACGATGTTAATTCTGATACCACTGCCGATGAAATCAAACAGTTTTTGCATTTCGCTAAAGAAGAAGGCGCTAAATCTGCGGTAGAGATGTACCAGCTTATAGCAGTGGGTGGACTACAATGTACATTTACCAATGTGGAAACCCTTCTAAGAATCTTTCTCACCATTCCTATATCAAATGCAACTGGAGAACGGTCATTTTCTGTGTTGAAAAGGATCAAGAATTACTTGCGGAATTCCATCAGCCAATGTAGGCTGGGAGATTTGTCTATTTTATGCATTGAATCAAAGGAGACATTAGAATACGATTTCAATGCGCACATTGACACATTCGCAAAATTGAAGAGCAGGAAAAAAGTTATATAACTGTAATAAACTGACAATTGTAAGTTCTAGCTAGTATGCATAACTATGTAGTATGCATGTTAAATAATACATGAGTGTTCTGACTATTGTTGTATTCTGATCATTTTTAAATGCCTTATAGGCGAGGGGGCCCCAAATTGGTCATGCGCCTAGGGCCACAGTTTTGGTAAATACGCCTCTGGTTACGCCACTGAAGCTAGGCTACATCAATACATTACTCATATAACTAATGTTTCGGTATATGCTTAGTTCTATGGAAAAGTGTCTTTGGTTTAAACTTTTACCAAGCCCCCCTCCCCCCCCCCCCTAGAAAAATCTGGTCACCGTGATGCAAAGAAAAAATATAATTTCCACACAAATCTTATTTACCGCAACTTACCTTAAGTGTGTTTTGATTCACAACAAAACTGGTGAGGCAGGCTAGGTAAAATATGTAGATTACTAGATAGACAGTGTACACCCAGAAACCATACAGCTTCCTGTAGACAGATTAAAAAAACCAGAATTCGATTCTGGGCCGGTGTAAATGGGCACGAAAGAAAAACCATTCCCCAAGCTTACACGTAATTGTCCAAATATTTTAGTCTGCATTCTTTATTCTCGCACGCCATTGCTAAAAAATCTAATTTTGCGAACAACTTTTTGGACTCCCTCAAAGGGACCACACCAGCCCTGTATCATTTGAAGACCAATAATCAAATAACTTGAATAACTTAAATCCCGAATGAAAAAACAAACAGGCCAATAAAATAATAATTAGATAAATACCTAATTTTAAAAAAATGCTAACAAACCATTTGGCTTTGAGAAGTGTTACACAAACTGGATGTGATAAACAGTTGACTCGATTAAATTTAACCATGGCCTACAAACGAAACAAACAAATTCAATAGTTAAACTGCAAAGGATATGTAAACATTTGAACATATTATATTTTTATTTACATGCAGTGAGTATTAAAATACTTGTTAACTTATCTATAGAGGTATAGACAATGATTGAGTGTGAATATAACCACTACAAGTATAACCTCACATTTAAAGACATCAAACAACAACAACAACTACAAGTATAACCTCACATTTAAAGACATCAAACAACAACAACAACAACAACAACTACAAGTATAACCTCACATTTAAAGACATCAAACAACAACAACTACAAGTATAACCTCACATTTAAAGACATCAAACAACAACAACAATAACAACTACAAGTATAACCTCACATTTAAAGACATCAAACAACAACTACAAGTGTAACCTCACATTTAAAGACATCAAACAACAACAACAACTACAAGTATAACCTCACATTTAAAGACATCAAACAACAACAACAACAACAACTACAAGTATAACCTCACATTTAAAGACATCAAACAACAACTACAAGTGTAACCTCACATTTAAAGACATCAAACAACAACAACAACAACTACAAGTATAACCTCACATTTAAAGACATCAAACAACAACTACAAGTGTAACCTCACATTTAAAGACATCATACAACAACAACAACTACAAGTATAACCTCACATTTAAAGACATCATACAACAACAACAACTACAAGTATAACCTCACATTTAAAGACATCATACAACAACAACAACAACAAGTATAACCTCACATTTAAAGACATCATACAACAACAACCACTACAAGTATAACCTCACATTTAAAGACATCAAACAACAACAACTGCAAGTATAACCTCACATTTAAAGACATCAAACAACAACAACAATAACAACTACAAGTATAACCTCACATTTAAAGACATCAAACAACAACTACAAGTGTAACCTCACATTTAAAGACATCATACAACAACAACAACTACAAGTATAACCTCACATTTAAAGACATCATACAACAACAACAACTACAAGTATAACCTCACATTTAAAGACATCATACAACAACAACAACTACAAGTATAACCTCACATTTAAAGACATCATACAACAACAACAACAACAAGTATAACCTCACATTTAAAGACATCATACAACAACAACCACTACAAGTATAACCTCACATTTAAAGACATCAAACAACAACAACTACAAGTATAACCTCACATTTAAAGACATCAAACAACAACAACAATAACAACAACAAGTATAACCTCACATTTAAAGACATCAAACAACAACTACAAGTGTAACCTCACATTTAAAGACATCAAACAACAACAACAACTACAAGTATAACCTCACATTTAAAGACATCAAACAACAACAACAACAACAACTACAAGTATAACCTCACATTTAAAGACATCAAACAACAACTACAAGTGTAACCTCACATTTAAAGACATCAAACAACAACAACAACAACTACAAGTATAACCTCACATTTAAAGACATCAAACAACAACTACAAGTGTAACCTCACATTTAAAGACATCATACAACAACAACAACTACAAGTATAACCTCACATTTAAAGACATCATACAACAACAACATCTACAAGTATAACCTCACATTTAAAGACATCATACAACAACAACAACTACAAGTATAACCTCACATTTAAAGACATCATACAACAACAACAACAACAAGTATAACCTCACATTTAAAGACATCATACAACAACAACAACAACAAGTATAACCTCACATTTAAAGACATCATACAACAACAACCACTACAAGTATAACCTCACATTTAAAGACATCAAACAACAACAACAACTACAAGTATAACCTCACATTTAAAGACATCAAACAACAACAACTACAAGTATAACCTCACATTTGAAGACATCAAACAACAACAACAACAACAACAACTACAAGTATAACCTCACATTTAAAGACATCATACAACAACAACCACTACAAGTATAACCTCACATTTAAAGACATCATACAACAACAACAACTACAAGTATAACCTCACATTTAAAGACATCATACAACAGCTACAAGTATAACCTCACATTTAAAGACATCATACAACAACAACAACTACAAGTATAACCTCACATTTAAAGACATCATACAACAACCACTACAAGTATAACCTCACATTTAAAGACATCATACAACAACAATAACTACAAGTATAACCTCACATTTAAAGACATCAAACAACAACTACAAGTATAACCTCACATTTAAAGACATCATACAACAACAACAACTACAAATATAACCTCACATTTAAAGACGTCATACAACAACAACAACTACAAGTATAACCTCACATTTAAAGACATCATACAACAACAACAACTACAAGTATAACCTCACATTTAAAGACATCATACAACAACAACAACTACAAGTATAACCTCACATTTAAAGACATCATACAACAACAACCACTACAAGTATAACCTCACATTTAAAGACATCATAGGGTAGTGTTCCTCATCTAGATTGACTCTTGGTGCGTCTATACAAACTTTAGGTACGTCCAGGTACTTGAAATTATAGGTTATCTGTAAAATTCCGTTAGTCAAACTTAAAAAAAAAGGTTGTTGAAATAGTCCAATAATGTGGCTAAATATGTAAATATAAAATAGTATTATGTAATTATCATATAGCTTTATGCAAATATAAGTTTTATGCAAATATAATAGTTGTATGTAAATATAATAAACTTTTTTTGTAAATATATTAAAGTTTTATGCAAATACAATATCGTTTTATGTAAATATAATAAAGTGTTATGTAGATATAATAAAGTTTTATAATTAGTGCGTGGTCATCTATAAATACCTACGTGAAAATTTGGACTTCTCGGGTCATCATCTGACAACGTCTGGCATCTGTCTAGAACATTCTAAAATTGTAAACAAAAATATATATAAATAAATAAACTCAAATAACATAAACTAATATGTTCCATTACCTTATATTAATAGCCTTATATAGCACGTATGTATATGTTCACTCTAACTCTCTATAAGTTATGTTCAGTTTTATATACCATACAAACTGCAGGTAGATGTTCAATTAGTCCCAATAAAAATGAGCCGTAAATCCTGGAACATGCCTGTAAGATTTCATCCCACCTGAGGATTAGAACAACAAACACATTTTCAAATGCCTTACCTCTTTTAATTAGCCAGCCGCCATTGATGTTTGTCAATCGGATTTGACGCCATGATGTAAATGTTATAGATACACCAATCAATGTTGGTAGGTGAGAGCCAATGTTCAATAGCAGCCTTTTGGGAATGAAAACTGGGACAAGCGCCAACAGCCTTCTGCGCTCAAGGGGGCCAGCCATAGAACCGTTTTGATAGATATACAGCCCACCGTTAAGTCTGTAACACCCCCTCCCTCCCCCGGCATTTGACAACCTCTCTAGGCCCCCCCCCCACGCATTAAAAATAATTAAGACTACGACCGCCCTCAGTTGTGACAAGAAAAGACTTTGACATGCATGTGACATCAGGTGCCTGACGTAGATTTTCTCTTAACGGAGAATGTCTTGGAAAGCCATCCCCGCCCTTCCCCAAATGGTTGCAGCCGCCTCTCCGTTTCACAGCACGGCACAGTGTGGATGATGATAAATACCCCCACCCTCCTCGGCATTCGCCACTGCATCCATAGGATTTTGATGTAGGTGGTCATCATTCATGGGCCATCGCTAATACCAGTCTTTTAAGGTTCTGGTATATCTTTTTTGGAGTGTGGAGGTCTCGTTAACACCTTGTTCGAGCTGGTTAAACATGAATGGGACAGACATGTGATGATGCCCTGTTCTTTTGTCGCCCAACAACCAACGCTTCAACGGCCAGGGAGGAACCGCGCGAGCCCAGAGGTCGACTGGAATCGCTTGGGATTTGAACCCGTTACCCCCATCTCCAAAACGAAAAGAAACATGTTCCATATTTTGTAAGCAGCATCAAAATAAATCAACTGACCTCTCGTGATTGATGACCGCCACCGCCACTTCACTGTAGCTGTGCTCCACGATACAGTCAAAGAAAGCTTCATGCTGAGTGTTGTACATAATTTTGGCCCCCATCGTTAGAAGATAAAGGACGGCGGAAGTGTGGCCATTTTTAGCAGCCAGATGTAATGGTGAATCCTTTGGTAAACACAAGTAGAGGAAAGCAACATTTAATAACACATGTCCAAAGAACACTTTTAAAAAAGCGCTTTAGTGCCCGACTTCATAAACTAGTTAGACTCAAGAATGGCCGATGATTTCAGATCAGACATGGGGAGACTTCAGCCCGAGGGCAAGGTAAGGTCCGTCAAGCTGTTTCATCCGGACCGCACCCGGCTCCTCTCGCTCATTCACTTCAACTAAAGTAACATTTAATTAATATTATTACTGAACCCATCAGTGGTGTAGTGAGGGCTGGGCAAGGGGGGCATCATACCCCGGGCGCTACTTACAAAGGGGCGCCAAATGGTATATTTTAAATATAATATTACATGGTTTTGGAAAGGGGGTGGGGCGCTAAAAAACGGTATTGTGCCCCGGGCGCGAATCAAGCGAGTTTTATAGTCTGCAAATCAAATACAGATTCAAATTATATTTCTTAGGAATTTATATGTATAATGAAAACCATACATTACTAATACTAGAATAACTCAATCATAATGAGGAGTACCAAGCTGAGGTTTGAATGACTGAACGTGTATTTATAGGTCAGTGCATTGTAAATGAGTACACTGTGTACAATGCTATTGTTTTCAGGGTAAGTAGTGTACACATTTATTGTGTGTGTGTGTGTGTATGTGTGTGTGTCATCCTGTTAATGGTCTTACCCCTTCGGTGTTGACCGCATCAATCAAGTTTGAATGAACACTCAAGATTGTCCTCAGTGTGGATGTCCAGCCATTGACCGAGGCGTGATGGAGGGCGGTGTTGTCGTTGTGATCTCTGGAACAGAGAGAGACTTGGGTAGCTGCGGGCAAGACAACTTAACCAGACACAACAAACTTTCCAATAAATACTTAGTTTTGAAGCACTTAATAATGACATGTATATATTTATAGACCGGTGAATTTAGTAACACTGTCTTGTTTACAACCATTATTTTATGCACACCTTTTAGTATAGGCCTACGCTTTTATTTTACTTGATTTGTCTGGCGGTTGTCTCCCTCGATGTCTTCCGTATTGTATAACGGGACTTTCAAGGAAACGATATTGCAACAGTACAGGAGCACTGTACATAGACAAGCTATTTAGATTGTCAACAAATCAACTTTTGATCTGTGGCTATCAGTACGACTTTTTTGGTGCCTTTTATGTCATGCTTTATAACTATGTTGATGTATCAATACTTTTGTGAATACGTAATGAATGTTTCTGTGAGTACGTAATGAATGTTTCTGTGAGTACTTAATGACTCTGACCACTACATGAATGATCCTGAGTACTTAATGACTTTCAGCAGTATATGGATGTTTCTGTGAATACTTAATGAATGTTTCTGTGAGTACCTAATGACTGTGACCACTATATGAATGTTTCTGTGAATACTTAATGAATGCTTCTGTGAGTACCATATGAATGTTTCTGTGAGTACCTAATGACTGTGACCACTATATGAATGTTTCTGTGAATACTTAATGAATGTTTCTGTGAGTACCTAATGACTGTGAGCAGTATATGAATATTTCTATGAGGTATATGTAAATGTTTCGAATAGCAATGTGTAAATGTTTATCCCACATAACGTTAACAGTTTTCCATCGTCTATTCAATAATGTATGTTGAATACCAAACAAATAAAATGTCTCTCTGACCTGTTGACCACAGCACCCCTCTGCAACAACAGTTGGACAATCCTGGCGTGACCATTCTGTGCTGCTATATGGAGAGCTGTCAGCCCTTCCCCGTCGGACTCATTGAGCAGGTGAGGGCCGTACGGGCTGCTCAGTAGACGACAACAGGTTGTATAGCGTCCATATCTGTGTTTATAGCAACATACACTTAGTTTTAGCCAGCTCAACTGTGTTAGATTTCACAACGTAAAAATTACAATAATCTACTGAAGACGATTATAGTTTTTTTAGCCTATATCTTTAGAAAAGCTCTAAAAATGTTATTTTTTGTTGTTTAAATATTCGAATGCAAATAGATTTGTATATCTTAATTTTGATTGTCAATAGAAATAAGCTAAAAAATAATAATAAAACAGCAAAACAATGCTTTGTACGCACAATTATGTAAACAACTTCTTAATTGTAAGAAAAAAAAATCAATTTTTGAGTTTATAATAAACGGTAAATTATGAATTTGATGAGAGATCATTTTTTTAAAGAAACAAAACCTATCCCAAATAGATCTTTTTGTTCTGTGATAATTCAATCAAGCAACAATAACAGTTTTGCACACAACATCAAAAATAAATAAATAAACAAATAAATTAAGACGTGAATTTTTCTGTTCAAGTATTTTGAATTACTAGCCAATGAAACAATAATAGAATTCAAGCCTACATCATTTACAGAAAAGGGAAGTAACGAATACATCTACCTCGCAGCAAAGTGGAATGGGGACTGTCCTTCTTTGTTCTTGGTGGTAGCAATCGACCCCATCTTTAACAAATCGTCCACTGCACTTAAGTGACCCTTTTTAGCAGCATAGTGAAGTGCTGTGCAACCATAGTCGTCTTTATCATTTTGTAGGTACATGACGTCTTGCTGGGAACCGATCATAGAAAGATATAGCAGACAGAATCAGAGGAATTAATTATAACGCTAATTTAGAATAAACGTTGATTATTAAAAAGCGTAGCTCGTTGTGTCTCTGCAGGATATTTCATATGGATATTATATACATATTATTGATAAAATTTAGACTCTTCGTATATTTATTGTGTAATGCAGTATTTAGATAATAAGATATATGAAGTGTAGTTTATTTTGATTCTACATAGCTAAACAACAATTTTTTTGTCAATTGTGTGATGAAATATAACGTTGATTACATAACCGAGACAGTGCACATCATTCAACCTTATATTTCATTCAAGAAAATCCTTACAAAAATTAAGAAACCCTGCTAAAACAAAACTAGTGACATTGGTTAGAGAGACGCTAGTTGATCGTGCAGCTGGTACAGTGGGGGATGTCTGGCAAAATATAAAAGTCTTTTCAAGACAGGCCTGTGGAGGGTATTCCCGATGAGGCCCTAATGGCAAAGGGTATTTTATGATTGGCGGATTAAATTTTTTTTTGTAGTATGAGAAAAAATGTTGATTCACTGTGCCGCCACTGCTTTTCAAGATCCCCCGGATGGCGGAAAAAAAAGGGTTGGCCAGTCGGTTAGCTACATTGCCAGTGGCCTATATAGTAGTCACCGAATAGTGAGGGACGCAGCGAGTTTCGTCACATGGCAGTACGCGGGCTTAGGGCAAGTGTCATTTGTTGCGGCTTGGGCGAATGTCAAAGTGGAGTATGGGGCAAATACTTAGTGTCGTTACTGTTAGGAGACCTTCAAGTGTGGAGTCCCTCAGGCGCGGGGCCCGGGGCAAATACTTAGTGTCGTTACTGTTAGGAGACCTTCAAGTGTGGAGTCCCTCAGGCGCGGAGCCCGAGGCAGCATCTCCTGTTACCACCCACTAAGGCCAATACTGGTTTAATCGTATGAGCCTCTTAAAGACTTAAATCTCGGCTAGTATAATAAGTATTTTCTACAATATATGTAATCTGGGAACAAACCATTGTCGGAATAAAACAGCAAGTCTGTAAGGTACTTGGCGACAATGTCGTTTAAATTTACGTTTCTGTGTTTTATACATGATGCACCGGGGGGAGAGGGGGTGAGGTTGTTCACTTTTGCAGTATGTGTTTACTCCAGGCCCAAAAAAATGAAATAAATAAAAAAAAAACTAAACTTTGTCCGATGAATAAATTAAATTTCAAAGTTACTTTGGCTAAAGTGGTCACTGTTTGGTCCAGCTTTCCACCCCTTTTTATGGCAATGTGAATAAAGTTCCTGTTCCTTTTGTCTTTTATGTAGATGTCGGCACCCTTTGTCACCAGCAACTGGGCAGCGGCCCAACATGACTTGGAGACAGCCAGCAGGAGGGGCGTCTTGCTGCTTATGTCTCTGCAGTCCATGTCGGCCCCCTGTTCGGATTTTAAAAAAGTATGTGTATAACACATGGGGATATTTGTTCTACCTAAGAATTATTTGATCTGTTAAATGCTTAGGGGTATAGTATAAATATTGCATTATTGAGGTGACGTATGTGAAGTCCCTGAAAGGATTAGATGGTTATCTCTTAGATCCTATAAACCACTAAATGGAGATTTTTATGATGCCCTTCTCTCGCTCGCCACCAAAGCGCCAACCAGCCACCAAATGGTATTTATGGTGTCCTTCGTTCATCCCCACCATAGCCGATAGTGCCAAGACCATGGAGGCACCACGGGAGATATACACATTGAGGTGTGGTTGAACAATGCCAATCTGTGCAATAGAGTCACGTATTAAACACAACATGTTAAAACTTACACGTCCAATCAAAAATTGCATTATTGAGGTGTGGTTGAACAATGTCGCTCTGTGCCATAGAACCACGTATTAAACACAACATGTTCGATCAAATATTGCATTATTGGGGTGTGGTTGAACAATGCCGCTCTGTGCAATGGAGCCACGTATTAAACACAACATGTTAAAACCTACATGTTCAATCAAATATTGCATTATTTGGGTGTGGTTGAACAATGCCGCTCTGTGCAATGGGGTCATCTTCATGGCGTCCAGGGCCGAAATGGCAGCAAGGAAATCATTTTTTCGCAGTTCCTTCATGACCTTGATCATCTCGAGATTCCCCATGGCGCAGGCGAAATGAAGGGGAGTAGAGCCGTCCTCCTACATGCCAATGCGGCAATAACAATGCAGAATTAGCAATGCAGCATTAGCAATACAGCATTGACCACTACAGCATTAAAATGTTATCAATAACAAAGCAGCATTAACATTACAGCAGTAACATTACAACATTAACAAAGCAGCACTAACATCACAGCAGTAATTTTCAGTGCTCGATTTAAGAAAAAACCAGTGCCGGGTGTGAAAAGAAATTTCTGCAGAGCCGGGGATAAATGTCTATGATTTCATCCCCGGCTGGGATATATTAGCTAAAGCAGAGCCGGGGACGACAGATCTCAGTGCCGGGGATATCCCCGGCATCTCCAGCGGTAAATCGAGCCCTGGTAACATTACAACATTAATGATAAAGCATTAACAAAAATATTAACATAAACAAAATAACTGTCAGTATGAACAAAATCTTCTTATTTTTTTAATCTATTAATTTTTCCTAACTTATGAGATAGTTTGTTAGCCTTTTATAATAATTGTCTCATTTAAACAAACTAGAATAAATTTCATAGATGTCCAGTTTACCTATTGTGCTTTGAGTGATATGATTTAAACAAACTAGAATAAATTTCATAGATGTCCAGTTTACCTGTTGTGCTTTGAGTGATATGATTTAAACAAACTAGAATAAATTTCATAGATGTCTAGTTTACCTGTTGTGCTTTGAGTGATATGATTTAAACAAACTAGAATAAATTTCATAGATGGCCAGTTTACCTATTGTGCTTTGAGTGATATGATTTAAACAAACTAGAATAAATTTCATAGATGTCCAGTTTACCTGTTGTGCTTTGAGTGATATGATTTAAACAAACTAGAATAAATTTCATAGATGTCTAGTTTACCTGTTGTGCTTTGAGTGATATGATTTAAACAAACTAGAATAAATTTCATAGATGGCCAGTTTACCTATTGTGCTTTGAGTGATATGATTTAAACAAACTAGAATAAATTTCATAGATGTCCAGTTTACCTGTTGTGCTTTGAGTGATATGATTTAAACAAACTAGAATAAATTTCATAGATGTACAGTTTACCTGTTGTGCTTTGAGTGATATGATTTAAACAAACTAGAATAAATTTCATAGATGTACCGTTTACCTGTTGTGCTTTGAGTGATATGATCTTAACAAACTAGAATAAATTTCATAGATGTACCGTTTACCTGTTGTGCTTTGAGTGATATGATCTTAACAAACTAGAATAAATTTCATACATGTCCAGTTTACCTGTTGTGCTTTGAGTGATATGATCTTAACAAACTAGAATAAATTTCATAGATGTCAAGTTTACCTGTTGTGCTTTGAGTGATATGATTTAAACAAACTAGAATAAATTTCATAGATGTCTAGTTTACCTGTTGTGCTTTGAGTGATATGATTTAAACAAACTAGAATAAATTTCATAGATGGCCAGTTTACCTATTGTGCTTTGAGTGATATGATTTAAACAAACTAGAATAAATTTCATAGATGTCCAGTTTACCTGTTGTGCTTTGAGTGATATGATTTAAACAAACTAGAATAAATTTCATAGATGTACAGTTTACCTGTTGTGCTTTGAGTGATATGATTTAAACAAACTAGAATAAATTTCATAGATGTACCGTTTACCTGTTGTGCTTTGAGTGATATGATCTTAACAAACTAGAATAAATTTCATAGATGTACCGTTTACCTGTTGTGCTTTGAGTGATATGATCTTAACAAACTAGAATAAATTTCATACATGTCCAGTTTACCTGTTGTGCTTTGAGTGATATGATCTTAACAAACTAGAATAAATTTCATAGATGTCAAGTTTACCTGTTGTGCTTTGAGTGATATGATCTTAACAAACTAGAATAAATTTCATACATGTCCAGTTTACCTGTTGTGCTTTGAGTGATGCACCCGCAGAGAGACAAACTTTTACAGCCTGTACAGTAGATAACAAAACTATTGTTACCCATTTCGATGTGAAGTGAAATGTATATTGCTCCGGGCCATTAAACAAACGTGATATTAATAACAGCAGTAATATCATATCTACCACGAATATCGCAACAAAATTTAAAATTTGCAGTTAAAAGATCTAGAATCTATACGTGCATACTGACAAACTCATTTCCTCTATACGTTACAAAATTGAAGTTTGTAAATTTAAGAGTAAATGTACAATGGGAAATCTATTCAAACAATTAATGACGCTTTTATTCTCTTCTTAATTTTTATTGAATTTTATTTTTGTAAGTAGCCGCATTAACAAAACAGTATTTTATGATGAGTCGAGAAACTAAAACTGTTGAAAGAGTGAGTCACGAAGAAAAGTTTGAGACCCACTGGCCCTTACAAGGAAATATTTCCCTACATAGCCTGCTGAGTCTGTACATAGTGGATATGCCCCCCCCCCCTTTCCTAGAACTCCACGACGTACAGCTAGGGAAGTAAGTACAGTGGATTCCGCTTAATTGGGACACCGCTTAATTGGGACAGCCGCTTATTTGGGACAAATCTCAAAGAAACCAAAACCAAGAAGCCAATAGTAAATGTGTATGTTTAATTGGGACAGCCGCATAATTGGGACGAAAAGCCTCGGTCCCGATGTGTCCCAATTAAGCGGAATCGACTGTATTTTCATTGAGTTATTTCTTCTCACTTTAACACTAAAAACTTACAGCTACTATAAACAAATTATATTCAAGTAATATTGCAAAAATAGGGGGAGGGGGGGGACAGTTGAAAGTTTTGTTTTAATGCCAACTACATCACATTTTTATTTTATTTTCAAATAGACTTCTTCTCTCTGTGCTATATTTCAACATCTCAGTTTGTAAATATATAATATATTCATTGGTCTCTAATGTTTACTTTTATATCTCCACCGTTGACTGCTGAATGCAAGGGCAAGTTATTCTCCCTGTCCTTCAAATTCAAAATTCGATTGCTGGTCCACCCTGTCATGATCGCTGAAAAGAAAATAACGTGCAACCATTGTTTTTTATTGAAACATTCTTTAAAAACAAAAACAAAAAACAAATGCCTATGTACGTAGAACTTATTTGACTCAGCCTCTGTTATTTTTAAATCATTCCGCCCTGCTTGTTGAATGTCAATAAAAAAAAGTTCATAACGCAATCCAAACTAAACTGAGTATAGGCGTATCGACCAGGAAAATAAAAATACAAATTTATAATTGGAATTAAAAACATTTAAGTTTTCACAGTATTTGTTTTTATGAGTATGTCAAATAGGGTGAGGGGTGACATGAACCACACAAAGAATATATCTGCCTTACGAGTGCAAAGGGTTTTTTTTTAAAGCTCCAACCCTTCTTTCCCCCTCTAGTAATGCTCTTGAAACAACCATTTGCGATCATTTGGAGCTTCTAAGTAATTGTGGAGTATTTTAGCATTCAATAAGTCGATGCAGTTCAAAGGGCAAAAGTCAAATTGCGATTCGAATTAGTCATCGTAAGAAAGAACTATTCGTCGCTTGCTTTTTCGGAGTTGGTCACAAATTGAAGTGATTATAAAACAAAAACAATATCTCTGTTGAGTATTTATCAAACTGACCTTCTTCGAATATGGCCGCCATAGCCGTGGATGCTGCAGAGTTGGCAGCTGTGTGAATGGGATAATGGCCATAAGCATCTGTCACTCCTGGATTAGCTCCCCTTTGCATCTATAACGGCAGATTTACATAGTGACGAAAAAAGGGTCTTGTGTTAAATTTGTCTAAACACTCATTGACATAAGATATATAATATCTATAAAAACAATAAAAAAAATATAACAAAAAATCTAATGATAGTGTATCAAATTTATTCGGTTCGTGATTTTGAGTAAATGTACGATTGCTATATGTATATGACGTATCTGTATATAATCAATTATTATCCTAATAATGCTTGCATGGCAATAACATTAAAATCCGTGTACAGGTGAATGGTAACGTATGTGCATAACGTGTGGATACAATTATATACCAATGCTCTTATGGCGTCCCCGTTGTCTTTGGCTGCTGCATAATGTAAGGCTGTCATTCCATTTTCTCCAGTCCACATGGGATCCACTCCGTTGTCTAGTAAAACCTACATAAAAGAAACACTGTATTAAACCCATACTATGGTCATAAACAGATGAGTCTTGATATGAAAGTAGTTTAGATCATGATTCAAAACACTTATTGGCAGTGTGTTCAATATGTTTTCAACAAGAGATGAAGAATTCAGCCCCTTTCTGATGTCGTTTAAAAAAGAATTCAGCCCCTTTCTGATGTTGTTTAAAAAAGAATTCAGCCCCTTTCTGATGTCGTTTAAAAAAGAATTCAGCCCCTTTCTGATGTCGTTTAAAAAAGAGTTCAGCCCCTTTCTGATGTTGCTAAAAAAAGAGTTCAGCCCCTTTCTGATGTCGTTTAAAAAAGAGTTCAGCCCCTTTCTGATGTCGTTTAAAAAAGAATTCAGCCCTTTCTGATGTCGTTTAAAAAAGAATTCAGCCTCAGATAAGTGTCCCGGGCTGCCGACCCTCGCAGCGGCCCTGAATTTCCCCCACTATCCTCCTCAAATTTAATTATGTACATGTATCAAAGTGGAGCTGCTAAGCTTTTATTTAACTTTATCTAAATATTTTGAGACAACTCTGGCTGAGTCTAGGTACATGTACTCTCTACATAAAAAAAAAACCAACCAAAAAGCAATGAAACAATACATATGTTGACAAAGATGAAGTTAATTATGGTTGCTTGAAGAGGCTTACTTCGATAACTTCGGTGTAATTCAGATCCGCTGCCACGTGCATGGGCATCATCTGCAGGTTGTTCCTGATTTTGGGGTTGGCTCCATTCTGCACGAGCAGCGAGACCGTCTCCGGGGAGTCACACTTGACTGCCAGGTGCAAGGCAGTGTTGCCATCATTGTCAGGTGTGTTCAGGTCTACGGTATGACATTAACGATACATGAGGCGGTCGGTTAATGAGTTTAAACTGAGCTCTGAAGGTGTAACTAGGTGTTAACTGTGTGGGTTAATGAGTTTAAACTGAGCTCTGAAGTGTAACTTGGTGTTAAAAGCGGACCGAACCAGGGCGACTCCTATTTTGTCGCCATCAAGGTACAACATCAGTAGTACGTGTGTGCTTTTCATTCTAAAACACAGAAAGTGGGCGCGTGCGTAAAAGACTAAGTATGTCCATGAGTGAATTGCAACAAAGATAAAACAGTAAATGTCCACTGGATATACAGTATAACAAAGATAAAATAGTATATTAAATGTCCACTGGATATACAGTACAACAAATATAAAATGCGTGTCTTAATATAGTCTGGTGCGTCATCCATATGATTTCATTCATTTTCATGAAATCTTGTTAAGCTGACAATATTTAATAGTACGTAATACTTAATGAAAATCCGGAGCGTGGCTCTCACCGATGTCACGTGTGGCCACCCCAGGAACAATGGGACAGACTCAAAGTCACAGTCTTACGTCTTGTGACAATGACCACGTGACAACACTCGTAAGACATAAAATATTCAGGCATGCGTACAGGAAAGTTGTGGAAATTACCTGCACGAAATGAGATCAGTACTGCGACGACTTCTATTTGATCAAACTGTGCGGCCAAGTGCAAGGCCGTTTTGCCAAGTTTATTTTTAGCTCGCAAACGAGTAGGGTCAGTTTTGATTATTCGGGCAACTTCTTTGGCATCACCGATCTGGGCACACTGAAGAAAACATCTATTTGTCGGCACACTACACATAGACTTTTAAATTTTAAAAACACACTTTGTGTATTAATGAAATAGGCATTCTACACCAAAATAAGTCAATATATAAAGAAAACAATTATAGATTCCTATTAAATATTTGTTTGAAAAGTCAACAGTAAGACTTTACTGTGCAAAGATTTGAGAAGTAGACCCATTAACGACCTTCATATTTGCACTTGGAAATGGAGCAATGCATCCTGGCATTGGAAAGGTGGGAATGAGAAAGCCCGCCCAAAACCATTTACAGTGCGAAGTTTTTGCAGGTAATTCAAGCAATTTGCACTTGTGTAATAAAAGCCCAGCATAAATCATACAAAGATCATATTTAGAAGAATGTTCCCAGCATTGGTCATGCAAGTACAAGTACGAATACAAGTGTACACGTTTTTTTTTTCTAAATTGCCACTTTAACTACCCAAGTGCAAGTACAGGTACCCAAGTTGCACGTAGGTGCAATAATGCTCCAAAAATGTACTCGAGTACAGGTACTTGGTAAATCAAGTATCGAGTAGTCCATCTCTGGTAATTAGAAGTTTCAAACTACCTTGTGTATCCAGTAGGGTCCGCCTCGTAAAAGGCAAAATTCAAACTTTGCATTTCCAGATTGAATCGAGTACTCCGGTGCCTTGAACCCCTCTTCTTTGACAGTTTCTTGAGATTCCAAGGGAGTTTTCCCCGTAACTGCTTTCTGTAAAAAGATCGAGTGTTACCTTGCATTGAAATGTATAGCAGTATATGGCAACTAGCTGTACCCTGCAAAACCTTTGCATAGAGTTATATCCCATTAGGCTTGATCGGTAGGCTAGGTTATTTTTAGGTTTCGGGCAGATCCGATTTTTTCATGATTGTATTTTAAACTGGAATACTGTTGTATTAATTCTTTACTTTCGATTTGACACACACTGGAAATGAGTATTATTATATATATATATATATATGATGATCCTCGTGCAAACTTCTGGGGGAGAGAGAGACAGACTACAGTGGTCGGCCTTAGGGTATTACTCTTCAATGCAGAGCCATTCATACTTGTGGGTAAAATCTACGGCTGATAAAAGACTCGCTTTCCGTTAATTTTTTTTAATGAAAAGGTGACTCCGAAAGAGAATATGTATCCCATCACGTATGAAAGTCTCTGCCTGCATTTCAAGCCCAAGTACCCCAAAGACATGAGAAAAGGCTTGGCTTCAACGAGGGCCATGCAGGCTACACATTTAGATTGTCTGGAGGCACACAATTTTAGGATCGTGTTGGCGGCAAAAGTATAGACCGCTTCGTAGCTTATTTTATTTATTACATCACTTCTTGGGAAAATTACATTATACAAAGGCTTCCTTTTGCAGTGCGCATGGCCTTGTGGGGGGGGGGGGGTCAATTATGGGGACATGGGTTTTGGAAAAAAGCAAGAAAATATACCCCGACGATTGGTATTTAAACAATTTTAATTTCTATATTGTGGTAGAGGTGCCTTCCAGAGGTTGCGGATCTTGAAATTTAGCGTCCACGTCCGTCCATGGATTTCTATCAATGATCCGCGTCCGCAGAATCTTACAACATTGGTTTGCAGTCAGTTCGCGCGTCCGCATTGCTGAAATTCGGCTATTTAAATGACTTGAAATTTTTTATGGTAACGCTAAAGAAAATTATTAAAACATGAGGTAAAAAGCAACACAAGATTTTTTTATTCAACTGTAAGCAAAACATAAAGTGAAGAAAATGCAGTTTACGAATAAGTAAAGTATCTATTAAAACTAAATTATTATAGGCAAGGGCGCGAGGATCCGCGTCAGTCCGCGAGTCTGCAACTTAACCGTACGAACCGTCCGCTGTCAGTCCGTGAATTCGGAAAAGTCTGCGGATCTGCGTCCGCTGTCCGCTCATCTCTGGTGCCTTCCTCCCCCCCTCCCAGATAGTTGAATGTCGTTAAAATAATCGATATCTTTTTTTATATATTTTATTTTTCATTGACACTTGTTTTCGGTTTTCACTCCTACTTTGCACGGGGGCAAACGGTTAGTACTTTTTAAACATTTTAAATTTCTTCTTTAGCTGGCCGGATGGTCGTGTGGTAAAGCGCTCACATGTCAACCTGAGGGTCACTGTTTCGATATCCGGTGAGGACCTATGAATTTTCAGGTTATGGTTAAAGTCCCCGCTATATATACTGTGGTGCCTCCATGGTCATTGCACTATCGGTACCATAAAAAAAACGTCCCATGAATGGCTTAAAGGAGCTACGAGATTTCATCTCATCCTTACAGGGACAACACACACTACTGTGTGGTCTCAAGTAGGTTCCCTTTTATCTCCCCTTTCCTCCCAAGGTCGCCAGTGTATAATAATAATTTCGAGAACTCTTGGTCGATATAAAAACATTAATATAAAATACCGACCAATTTCATTTTGAGTCGCTTCATTTGGTTATCAAATAATATTCCTCAATATGACTGTTGACAATCTATTGCCAGAGAGGCAAGAAGCATTTACTTATATCTTGTAATGAGACCATTGAATGTCTGGACGACTTGCAGACTGTAAAGATCCTTTCATCCAGAAAAACAAATCTGTGATAACAAGAATAAAGGGAATTTCTCTTTACAAAGGGGAAAATAGTTACATCATTAAAAAATGCCAACTCATGTAATTTAATTAAATATGTATCAGTTTAGATTAATTCTTGAAAAAGTTGTTTGATCCAACATGACCTTTAGTTAGTATAACTGTCCTTTTATTCTGAATTTAAAAAGACCATTTTGTATGGTAAGGTTTAGCAGCTTTTAACATAAAGCCAGGGCTCAGATCATCACGGGATATCTACATAAAGCCTGAGCTATTTACATAAAGCCAGATCATTATTAACTATGTAGGCTACATAAAGCCAGATCATTATGAAATATGTACACACAGCCATATCCGCCTGGGCGAATGAAAGAACAGACAGACTCAAACATAACACACATTGATGTCTGATTTTAAATTACTAGTAATAAAAAATTGTCAAAATATTTTTTTAACTTATTATTTAAAGTATAGCAAATTAATACTAATAGCAACCAAATTAACCACAATAGAAGGAAAGATATTTAATACTGATTGTAAACATTGTTACAATCTGCATTTTTAACGTCCAAATTCCAGTTTCTACTGTACCAATGTGATTTTTAAAAAAATACCGATGAGGGTTACTTTAATATCTTGACACTTTATGTTGTCTTTCATGAAGGAATTTCCGCAGCGGCCATAAAGAGGAAATCGTAAATTTCTTATGTCCAAAAACGTTACGGATTAGAGATTAATTGGTGGATTTTTGTTTTCATTACCGGTATATACATTCATATCTTTACATACACCACTCCCTATTTTACGACTACACACTTTTTTAAGACCTAATTGTTATGTAATTTTCTAAGTCATAAATGGGCAGTAGGCCTGCCTACTACCTGATTGATTACTAAGTATTAGTTATTTATTACTTTAGAATCAACTTAATCACATTACACAACTGAGCTGTAATGTATTAGTGCTCAGTGCATCACTCTTAGTGTGCGTATGTTGTCCGCACAAATACCGATAAACACTAGGCATTTAACAAAAAGTTGACATTTAAAAGTAAAGTTCCCTCATCCCTAATGGACCATCGGGGCAGCTGAAGTGTAGAATTCATCTGTTTCAGTAACCTCGGCTTATAATGTGATCGTGTGGTTAGCACAGCGCCCAGCCGCCTTTACTTCCCCAACTTAAGGTCAGGTGCCCATTTAACGCTGGTTGAACTTGTGGGGTGACTCTCAGGTCGACAGTTGAGTATCTACACCACTCGGCCATCCGTCTCAGTTGACATTTAACACAAAATAAATAAAACACAGACTTGACATTTAACACAAAAAGTATTTCAGTGCTTAGCTGAATCTTGTGTTTAGGAAGTTTTCCCATGCATGCAAGTGTAGCTATTCAAAGACTTTACTGCTCACCGCACTGTATACTTTGAGACTTTCTGATTAAATATGAAGAGACTAAAAATTGTTCGGTGGACTTCAAATATTCTTGTTAGTAGCCTGTTTCTCTCAGATAAACCATTGTAAAGCAACGTGCGGAACAGTGACTTGGGTTCTGTGCCCCATTAAAAAAACCTGTGCTAAAATAATAATTACCAAATTGTTAGCAGTTGACTTATTATTTCTACTAGGCCTAATTGTTGTCTTTTTTTTTTATTAAAGAAGTCTTTCATTTCATTGTTATGTTCTATTTTGTAAGTCATCATCATTGATCTGGTGTAATACGTGGTCGTAGTTCTTGTTTATTTATTGATATTTTTATCCCCTACCTTCAGGTTATTGAAGGGTAATAAAAAAAAATAATATTTACTGGCAGGAATTGGAATCGAATCAAATGATTTTTAACTTCAGGTTCAAACAGGTAGCTGGCGCCTCACTAGCCTAACTGAACTAGTAACTTGCACTACAATGGCCAGATTGAGCCAGTAGCTGCCACTAAACGAGCAGCTTGCACCATGTCAGCAAGACCAAACCGACAGCTGGCACCACACTGGCCAAACTGAACCAGCAGCTGGCACCACGCCGGCAAGACCCGAACAAGTAGCTGGCACCACGCCGGCAAGACCTGAACAAGTAGCTGGCACCACATTGACCAACCGAACTTGAAGCCTCGCGCCAAATTGCTAGGGGCGCCAAATTTTAGAAAAAAAAACAACTTTCAAAAATAAAAAAAATTACAATTTATCATTAGGCTATGCATGTGTACACTTATAACCTTATTTAAACCGCCGTAGAACCGAAATGGCGAAATCGTACCTTGCAAACTTCAATAACCAAGGAATGATGTCATTGTTTACTTACTTTATTAGAAATATTTCTCTAGGCTACCTAATATCTATTATCTTTTGTGGCCTTCGCCGTCTGCAGACTGCATTTGACAAATTAGGGGAGAGTTGCCCTAAATGGAACACTTACGCAAAAGTGCTGCTAATTTATATTATTTTTAAGAGTTTTTTTTTTTGGAATTGTTCAAAGTGTGTATGTATTTTTTGCAGGATCCACTCACAGATGGAATGTTCTTTTGAAACAGTTGCCCTCACTCACATTAAAACCACTAAGTGAAACCAGATGGGAAACCAGAGTTGCTGCTTTGCGTGTTTTGCGGTATGAACTTGGTCCAGTTTACGATGCATTAGTTTCACTGTCAGATGACGAAAATTTGGAGGGCGTTACTGGAACCAAAACCCGAGCAGATGCTCAAGCGATTGCTGGGAAAATATCGGATTTCAAATTTCTCGTTGGTGTTGTAATATGGTGCAAAGTACTTTATGAAGTCAATGTCACTAGCAAAATGCTACAAGGTGTAGCACTTGATTTATCAGAGGCAGTCAAGCAACTCAAGAAAACTGAAGAATTTTTACGTAGATGGCGTTATGATGAAGGTTTTTTGGAAGCCATTACTGATGCTAAAGAATTAGCAAAAGAAATTGATTTGGAGAACACAACTTTCCAAGCAACCAAGGAAATAAGAGTTCGGAAACAGAATCGTTTATTTAATTATGAATCACCAGATGAACCTGTGATAAATCTACAGGAAAATTTCAAAATCAAATTTTTCTTTGCGGTTTTGGATACAGCTATACAGTCTGTTGCAGAACGGTTTCATCAGCTGGATGATCACAATTCTAATTTTGGATTTCTGTATAACATCAATAGTCTTTCAAAAGAATTGCAAAAGAATTTACTGAAGGACGGAAGGAGAAGGAATAACTACTCCAGATCAACTCCTGCAATATGTCTGCAAAACTGGATAATGTGAATTTTTTTCAAATTTGACTGTTGCATTAAGAATTTTGCTGACACTTCCAGTAACGGTTGAATCAGGAGAACGCAGTTTTTCAAAACTTAAAATCATAAAAAATTATCTGAGAACGACGATGACTCAGAATCGTTTGGTTAGTCTTTCAATTTTGTCGATTGAAAAAGAAATTGCCTCAGACATTGACCTCGAATTAGTTGTTCAAGAATTTGCAGAAGCAAAAGCAAGACGAGTTAAATTATAAAATATAAACTAAAGAATACACAAAGAGACAAAGAACTTGGAGTTGGACTCATTTTTACTAGGCTACACATGCGTCCTAAAAGATGACTGCCTAGGGCATCAAATTGCCTGGGGACGGCTCTGATAATATTAGATGTTATCTATAATATCAAGTGGAGGTAGTGGGTGATGCAGCCCCACAGAGTCTATATGCGAGCCGCCTCTGAAGGGGGATAAGAAATCTTAGTGCAATAAATGGTTTATGGGATCAAGAGAGAAAACGTGAACAATTTGCCATAATTTGGAAACAGAGCGAAAAACTGAAATGTCTAAACACGTCCGGTGCGCCCACCTCTGCTTAAGTTTTATTTTTGATTGATGAATTTTTTTCACTCGTAATCACATGAAACATAAATAAATAATAATTCAAAAGGTTAAAAATGTTATCTGAACACATGATCATGTCGGTAAACTAAACTATTAAAAAAGCGAAATTATAATTCTCATTACTGCAATAAATGTTTACATTCCGACGTTTCCGCTGTTAAATTAAACATGGCGAATCCATACAAACTTCGATGTAATCTTACCGGCCATGACAAAGATGTTCGTGTGCTTGCAACTTCCATATTTCCAGAGAATGGTTTGATATCAGGATCAAGAGATAACACCAGCTGTGTATGGATAGAAAGCAAGTAAGAATTTTATTTGTAATTTTCTAATGTTATATTGATATCGAACTTAACAATATCTTGGACATTTTTAACAGTGAGTTCAACAATCAACATAACAGTATTTTGTTTTTTGTGTGTATATATTCTATTTTTTTTCACATTAGTAATTTACTAATTAGAATGTAATATTTCTTGATTAAATTATAGTGGTATATTTTCTAAAGTTAAATTAATAATTAAATCACTTAGCATAGTCCTGCATAGACAGTATGTATAGTATATAGAGAGTATAGCCCAGAGTAAAGGGCTAACAGGCCTACTTAAACTAATAAGTCCAATATAAGTAAGTTACTTTAAATTATAGGGCTAGATTTTTAGTAAATTAATTAATAAATTTAAATGCAATGATTGAATGATACCTCATAATCCAACACATTAACTAGGTACTTTGATACAAAATTCAAAATTGTTGTATCAAACTAAAACTAATATAGATACATAGATCATGCAGAGTACATTCCAAAAACACCTCATTTGTGATTATATCTTAATTAGAAGCAAAGTGATGATGTTTTTAGTGACTTTTCTTTTTACTATAGGCTATATTAGATATAATATAGTATATAATAAAACTTGTGACCAATTATTTAAAAATTTGACTTAAAAACTTCATATCTTGAGTCTTTAAAGACTGATGGTTTAAATTTTCACCACCTATTTGTGATTACGTGTCAATGATAATGCAAGTGATATGTTTTTTTTTTTGTATGTAGCTGTCATGACATGTTGTTAAAGCCGAAGTCAAAGATATTATACTTTATAGCTTGAAAACTATTCCAGCTAGAAGCAATAAATTTTGTAGAAATATTATAGGATGCATATACTCAATATAGAGATCTTAAAAATTAACTTTGATGCTTTAATTATCAAAATAGTAAAATTAAACTATAAAAAAAACATGGTGTCAAATCAGAAGTAATATGACAAGATGTTTAACTTCAAACCTTCACATCTTGAGTTTCATTTAAGATAGAAGGTTCAAATTTTCACCATTTATTTGAGATTATGTATAGGTGATAAATTATCTGATGTATATTTTATTTAATTTTTATGTTGATTGAAAAAAAAAAATTGTTCAGCTGCCATGGCAAGACGCCAAAGCCGAAATCAAAGATATTATACCTTATAACTTGAAAACTATTCAAGTTAGAAACATACTATGTACTGCAATTTATATTTTTAAAAAAGCACAATCCAGAACAAATTATTCTATGTTATGACTCATATTGGAAAAACTTATTTTATTAATATGGAGATGCTTTAATTATCAAAATAATAAAATTAAACTATAAAAAAACATGGTGTCAAATCAGAAGTAATATGACAAGATGTTTAACTTCAAACCCTCACATCTTGAGTTTCATTTAAGATAGAAGGTTCAAATTTTCACCATTTATTTGAGATTATGTATAGGTGATAAATTATCTGATGTATATTTTATTTAATTTTTATGTTGATTGAAAAAATAAATTGTTCAGCTGCCATGGCAAGACGCCAAAGTCGAAATCAAAGATATTATACCTTATAACTTGAAAACTATTCAAGTTAGAAACATACTATGTACTGCAATTTATATTTTTAAAAAAGCACAATCCAGAACAAATTATTCTATGTTATGACTCATATTGGAAAAACTTATTTTATTAATATGGAGATGTTTAAGTGGTCCACTAGGACACATACTGAATTTAGAACATTGTTTGCATCAATATATAGGAATATTGCAATAAAACATATGCAGAATTTTTGTGGTCCTTAGATATATACAATTAGTTCTTGTATGGGGCACCAGTATTTTATGCACAAACAAAATGGCTGCATAGAAACATCTACTTAAATTTTCAAAATGTCCAAATTAATTAATTCATAAATAAACACCTAACAATATATTTGAAGAGGAAAACTTGAACTTCATCTAATAGTGAATTAAAGATAACAGTTAAGGAAATTTTGAATGGCTATTTGCTTATTTATGTCTGTTTCTTTGTCACACTATATTAATCTATTTAAACGGGAAGTTGAGGTATTGCTCTGAAAGTTTTGATATGCAAGTAAACAAGACACCAATATGGTGTATCACTATTAAGGACTAACAATTAATAGGAAAATATGATTAAATCTCATTTGTTATATTTTAGCCCAGTGAATGAAGCTTATGAATTGAAGTTTGAAAGGCTGTTGATAACTGATATAGGCGACTATAGAATAATTATAGCTTAAAGTAGGCTCTAGGTAGGATTTCCTGTGAAAATGTTTTATAATATAATACATTATAAATGAAGAACATTTGGAAATTACAATACAAGAATCTGCCCTATAACAAAGGTATCAGTAAATCCATGGCTTTCTTTTCCAGGGAGGACAATACTTTCCATAAACTACTAGTTCTGAAAGGCCATACAAATTTTGTTTCTAGTATCTGTGTTATGCCACCTGATGACACCTATCCTGAAGGCCTTATTGTTACTGGAAGTAATGACAAAACAATTCTTGCTTACAAACCTGACAATCCAGATCCTGTGTTTAAGCTAACTGGTCATGAAGGAAATGGTACTTTTAATTTAACATGAAGATATTATTTAATGATTCACTATTTTTGAACAAATTTATAGATGTATAGTTTTCTTTTATGTATAACTGGAAAAGCGATAACCTAGAATTAATTATTTGCATAATAATTGTATAATTTGTCAATTTTTATATATAATTGTATAATTTGTCAATTTTTATATATAATTGTATAATTTGTCAATTTTTATATATAATTGTATAATTTGTCAATTTTTATAGTGTGTGCTTTAGCCTCTGGTAAGTTTGGATTTCTGCTGAGTGGCTCTTGGGATAATACTGCTAGAGTTTGGTTGAATCAAAAATGTGTTATGGTGCTAGAAGGTTTGTATCTTGATCTTATTGATGAAATTTTAAAGTTTTTATTGCCCTTAATGTGTTTACAGTGTTGTGTTGATTAATATTAATCATTAATCAATTTACTTTTTGAAACATTAAACATTGTGCATCATTTTTTTTTATAATTCTTTTTTTTTTTTTTCATTTTTGTGAAATTAAAAAAAAAAACTTCTTTCCTTAAATAAATAGTTAATAGATTTATTTAAGTCTATCTTAAGTTACAGAAAATAGTTAATAGATTTATTTAAGTCTATCTAAAGTTACAGAAAATTATATCTATTTAGGTCATACCATGGCAGTTTGGGCTGTGGGTATCATATCAGGCCAAGGTGTCATGTTGACTGGATCAGCTGACAAAACCATCAAAGCTTGGAAAGCTGGAAAAAATATTCAGACATTCAAAGGTATAACTTAAGCAGAACAAATTATTGCCATTAACATTATGTTTAGCTCTTAAACATTGTGTGATAATTATTTGATTTAAAAAAATGTCCACATTCTGGGCAATATTTTTTTGTTCTGCTATGTTGTAGCAGTTTTATAAAGATAGTGTTGTAGTTATAAATAACAATTGTGTCTAAATCATTTCAGGTCATGAAGACTGTGTGAGGGCTTTGGCAGTGGTCAGTGAGAATGAATTTCTGTCCTGTTCTAATGATGCTACTATACGACGATGGGCTGTAACATCTGGAGACTGTCTTGCTATTTATTATGGTCATACCAACTATGTTTATAGGTGAACCTTTATCTATTTTACGATACATTTGTAGAAAGGCCTTTTTTATTGGTATAAACATTGGAATTCTTTTTATTATTAACCCAGTGATCATTTTATTTCTAAAACATCCAGAATAGATCCTTTTTTGTTTTACTTTCCATCAAAATTGAGATAAATTTTCTCAAGTCATAGAAATCAGTTTTATTCATGTGCGTATTACGTAATGACTTAGCATGACTTAAAGTATAAGCTCATTCAGTGTACTGGGTGTTATGTTTTTCATTTCTCAACCAATGATGTCCTCCATGGCTATTGTCTACTAGACCAAGGTGGTGATTTAGAAAAGCTTTACAAAACTATACTGGGATGAGTTATGGGTTTAATTTAGTACTTAAAAATATAATGTCTTCTTCAAAGAAAGTAAATATTTTCACACACATGTGGCTTTATGTATTCCTTTATACATGAAATATTTTTATGTTTAAATTTTTTTTATGTTTAATAAGAATGTATTCTTCTTCCTTTGGCTCTACAGCCCATTTAGGGCCCTGGCCTGCCATACTACACTTCTCCACTTTTCCCGATCCAGGGTCTTCTTCCTCCACTCTCTCACTCCTATGGCTTTAAGGTCTTTCTCCACTTTCTCCAACCATCTGCTTCTTGGCCTGCCTTTAGGCCTTTTCTCATTGGGTGTTGTCTTATAAATCGTTTTTGGACCTCTGTTGTTTTCCATTCTTTCTATGTGCCCTACCCACCTTAATCTATTCATTTTAATTTCAGCTGTTATATTTGGTTCTTCGTACAGTTCGTACATTGGTTCTACTTCTCCACTCGTTATTGTCCTTTACTGGCCCATATATTTTCCTAAATATTTTCCTTTCCCAAGTGTTTAGCATATTTTCTGCTTGTTTGCTAATGGTCCATGTTTCGCTACCATATGTTACTGCTGGCCGGATCATTGTCTTGTATATGGTTTTTTTAATTTTTCTGGAGATCTGTCTGTTTTTCAGTATTTTATGCAGTGTATAATATATTCTGTTCCCTACTTCTATTCTGTTTTTTATCTCTATCATTATATCGTTTTTCTCACTTATGGTTGATCCCAGGTATTTAAAGTTTTCTACTCTTTCAAATGCTCTATCACTGATTTTGAAAAATTTTTCTCTGTCCTTCTTTTTCATTTCTTTGTAACAGCATATATTGAGTGCTTTGTTTCGTTTACTGTTAAACCTGCTTTCTGAGCTGCTGTTTCTAATTCTATGTATGCTTTTGCTACATCCTTGCTTTGCTTTCTATCAATGTTATGTCATCAGCATATGCAAGGTATTGGATGGGTTCTGTAAATATTGTTCCTGTTTTCATTAGGACTTTGTTTTTTCACTTCTGAGGTAGTGTGTTGAGTAGTTCCTCGCTTATCCAACTGTACGTTTCTTATGACTTTTTCTAGGGGTTAAGTTGAAAAGTATGCACGAAAGGGAGTCTCCTTGTCTAAGTCCTTGGTTTACTTTAAATTCTCTTGAGCTTTCCCTTGGATTTTCACTTTTAGCTTCTTGAGTTGTTTAATGTCATACGTACTAAGTCTAATGAGCTCGTTGGGGATACACAACTCCTGCAATGTTTTGTAAAGATAATTTCTATTGATGCTGTCATATGCCATCTTGAAATCTATGTACAGCTGATGTGTAGGTTTATATTATGCTCATAACATTTTTCTAGAGTGTTTCGAAGGGAAAAGATGTGGTCTGTGGTTGCTAACCTGCTAGGCCACAGAAACCACATTGATAGTCACCTAATACTGTTTCACTGAAATTCCCTATTCTGCAGGCTATTATTTTTGTATAGTATTTGATAAACAGTGTTGAGAAGTGAGATTCCTCTGTAGTTGTTGCAGTTAAGTTTTGAACCTTTCCTGTGTAGTGGAACTGATGGAAGGCTGTTTCCCATTCTGTTGGCATTATCTCTTCTTTCCATATTTTATTGGACAATCCTGTGTATTTCTAAGTGTAGTGTGCGTCCTCCATATTTGAGTAACTCAGCATTTATGTTATCTTCTCCTGGTGCTTTATTGTTTTTGGTCTTTTTAATAATATTATTTATTTCTTCTATGGTTGGTTCTTCTATTTCTGCCCCATTGTCCTCTGCAATGTTTGGTACATCATTTTCGCTGTCAGTTTTAATGTTCAGCATTTCTTCAAAATATTCCGCCCCACCTTTCTAGAACCATTTCATTTTCTATAAGCAGGTCGCCTGATTTGTTAAGACACATGTGAGATCTTGCTTGGGAAGCCGTTACTTTCCTCTTTGATGGCATACATGTACATTTTTCTTGTTTCTTTTTCTTTTTGAGTATTCCTCTAGTTTTACTAGTTTTCCCTTTTCCCCATTCACGTTTTTTCTTTCTGCATATTTTAGTGGCCTTCCTTCTAGCCTCAGTGTATGCGTGAGTTGACTTCCCTGGTTGCTATTTTGTAGCATTACCATCCTCAATTTGTTTCGTTTCTTCCACTTCTTTTTTTGCATTCATAGTCATACCATTCAGCTCTTTTCTTCTTTTGCTTGTACCCTATGACACTTTCCGCTGTGTTTTTTTTATGGTTTGTTTAATCTTTTTCCCAGTGGCTATTTAGATTTTCAGTATTATCTATATCTAGTGTTTCTAGTTTAGCTTTTAATTTCTTGTGCATATTTTTCTTTTGTTTGTGGCTCTTTTATTAGTTTTTCACAGTCAAATTGGTTTGTTATCTTTGCTTTTTGTGTTGTGAAAGATACTTATTTTTTGTCTATACTTTATTTTGACTAACATGTGGTCTGTGTCGGCATCTGCTCCTCTCGAAGCTTCTGACATCTTGAATATCTGAACCATGTCGCCTGTCTATTAGCATATGATCTATTTGATTTCTTGTCTCCCCATCTGGTGACCTCCATGTTTCTTTGTGTATTCTTTTGTGTGGAAACTTATAGTGCTACTAATGGTCATGCCTTTGCCAGATGCAAAATCAATCAGACGCGTTCCATTATACGTTGCTTTCTTCATGTAGACCGTAGCTTCCAATTGTCGGTCTGTATACTGTTTCTTTGCCAATCTTAGCGTTGAAGTCTCCTAACACTAATTTGATATCATGTCTAGGTGCTTCTTCATATAACCTTTCTAGGGCATCATAAAATTCCTCTTTGGTATTCCCTTCTGAATCTTCAATGGGTGCATGGGCACATATTAGGGTCATATTGAACATTTTGCCACGAATCCTGAGGCTGCACAATCTTTCATTGGTTGGTTTAAAGCCAATTATTTGATTGAGGATGTTTTTCCTGACGGCAAAACCTGCTCCTAATGTATTTGTGGTGTTTCCACTATAAAAGATGGTATACTCTGTTGTTTTTAGTATGTCTGAATTTTTCCATCTGATTTCTTGGAGTGCTGCTATTTTTATTTTGTATTTTCTAAGCTGTTCAGTGAGGCGGGTTAGGGCTCCTGCTCTGTATAGGCTTAACACGTTCCAAGTCGCTAGCCAGTAATCATGTCCGTGATCATGCGAAGGTCGGTTTCCATTTGAAACAGTCCGGTTTTTTAATTGTTGATTGGCTTTCGTAACTAGTGTTTTTTTTTTCATGACTGGGTAGTTAGCCCTGTGCACAACCACTAGGGTGTTGCCCTTCACAGCCTTGTGGGTAGCTGCCTTTGTTTAAGGTTAGGTCCCTTAGCCTTTGTGGATCCCTCCACTAACTACAAGGCAGTAGTTGCCTGCTTTGGACCGCCCCGAGAATTGTATTTCATCGGCACTCACCATATCTGGCGAGCTTTCCCCTATCCGCCACCTGGGGAGGCGCCCGATGGGAGTTCGGCCTCTCCACACGAGAATAAGAATGTATGTCCATTTGTATTTACAGTTTATCCATTTTGCCCAATGGACAGGACTTCATAACTAGCGGTGAGGATCGTACAATGAGAGTGTGGAAGGATGGACGCTGTGTTCAGACTATCTACCACCCTTGTGAATCAGTCTGGTCAGTGTGTGCTCTGTCCAATGGTGATATTGCATCAGGCTCCAGGTGAACTATGCGTAGTCTAGAGTTAATATTGTAAGAATATTCTGTTAGTAGCTGAACTCTGCAAAACCTTTGCATAGAGATTGACCATAGTTTAACTTTGAGGTTATCATGAATAGATCAATGTAATTATATGGGTGTATTTATTTTATGTTATGAAATAATTGAAGAAACTTGTTAGTTGTATTTTTTCTTCTTTCTTTTTAACAACCATAAAGTAACTGAGTGGTATTTGAACCCTGGCAGCCACATACTCATATGCCTATCGCTTAACCATTTGACCATAAAAGCACATTCTCATAAGGATGTTTTTACAATTACATTGAAAATTGCTAGATTTATTGGTCTAAGTGTTATTCTTCATAACATACACTTACTTTGTAATTTAAAAAAGATTAAAGTAGTAGTTAATTTAAAAATAATATATGATAACTGAGAACTTTATTTATAAAAATTAAATTTATCAGGATTTGTCATGATGTGCACAGCTATTTTTATTGTAGGAAATTTTTAGATTATTACAATCATTTTCGTTGTACAATTTTAAAATACCAAGTTTAAAAAAAAATATAACAATAATTTGAAAGATAATATTTAAGACTTTGATGTCTCGTATTTAAAACCACAGTAATAATTTAAAACTGTAGATTTCATTTCAACATTTATCGAATCGAGACGCAGGCAAGAAGCCATTAATATTTAAACAGGAAACAGTATTCTTACTTTTGATCAACAGCATACAGACTTAAATCATAAAATATTTAGTGAAGTTTGATTTTTAATACTAACTTCTTAATCCATGCAAAGTATTGAGTTTTCATTAGCTAATACATATAAATATGGTAAAAGCCTCATAAACAACATCTTCATTGTGCTTTTTATAAATAATAGAAATCTTCAGTCAAATATAAAACTAATAATATTGTTACTTCAGTGATGGGATCATAAGGATATTCACACCAGCTGCAGACCGTGTAGCAAGTGCTGAAGTTCTTGAAGCCCATGATGCTGCATTGGCCTCAGCACCAGTTTCTAGCCAGCCCCTCGGTGACATCAAGGTTGAAGATCTGCCAGGACCTGAGAGCCTTCAGAAACCAGGTATTGTATAAATGAATGCTGCTAGAACGATCTGGATAAATACTACATCTTTTTTTCATAATCAGTTTTTTTTACGCCAATTCCAAATCTATTTAGTGTTTTTAAACACTGTTATTTTAGAAATTTCACCCATATTTATACAAATTTAAACATTTGTTGAAACCTTATTTTTCAATATTGAAATTTTTTTAATAGTGTACAATGTTAGAACAAATACAGTTTCTTCCTTATAATTCCTAGTTTTTTGGTATTTAAAAACACAAGTACTTTTACTTTTAAAGATATTAATTTCTAAATTTGGGATCTTATGAGGGATATCATTGTTTTTTAATTTTTAAATCATTGTTTTTTTTTTTTTGTACTGACAAAAATGGAAAATAAGGTATAAAGATTCTTAGAATAAGAATAATCTTATAGAAAATAAAAAAAAAAAGGTTTGTATAAAATATCAAGCTTAACGTAACTTGACCTGTTTGAAAAAAAAATAAAGACAGATTTGAAATTTGCATGAAAAATATTACATAACCCACATTAAATTACTTGTGATAAAAATTTGATATTGATCTGTGTAATCATTATAGAGTAATCAGGCCAACATTTCTTCTGTTGCCTTTACAGTGATTGATCCTAGATGCTCTAAGGTGTAAAAGATAACCTTGGTTTTCAGAAATGGTTGACTTTACTGTTATGATTGTAAATCATAATGATTGAGTAAAAATTGTACGAAAAAGTTATTTCTCTTTCATCTACTTACATCTCATGATAAGTTAAATGCTTTGAACGTTATGGTACCAGGTCAGTCTAGTTTTGAAAAGGCGCTGATAAATTGTCTACGATGTAGCAGTAAATCATATATAGAATGTAGAAAATCCTTCTATGACGGGCTTTAATGGGGGATTTTTTAAAAGTTAACCGATGACTAAGTAGCTCTTCTGCTGGTTGTGCTAATTAAATAAATTGAACATTTGGTTAATAGTTATGCCTTTTTGCAGGTCAGAAAGATGGTCAGACAACAATGGTCAACACTGGTGGTTCTGTAGATGTCTACCAGTGGGATGCTAGCCAGTCCAAGTGGATCAAGATAGGCAATGTTGTTGGATCTAGTGGCAGTACTCAGAGGTCATCTGGTAAAACATTATTTGAAGGCAAGGTGAGCTGACCATTGCTTTTTTTTTTATTTATTTGAAATTAGGTTCTCTGTGGAAACATTCAGGACAATGTTACTTTGTCATGTTTTAAAGTAGTTGTTGTAATCCTCACACCTCTGATGACATCAGGACAATGTTACTTTGTTATGTTTTAAAGTAGTTGTAATCCTCACACCTCTGATGACATTCAGGACAATGTTACTTTGTCATGTTTTAAAGTAGTTGTAATCCTCACACCTCTGATGACATCAGGACAATGTTACTTTGTTATGTTTTAAATTAGTTGTAATCCTCACACCTCTGATGACATTCAGGACAATGTTACTTTTGTTATGTTTTAAAGTAGTTGTAATCCTTACACCTCTGATGACATTTATTTTTCTTCAGGAGTATGACTACGTTTTTACTGTGGACATCAAAGAGGGAGCACCTCCGCTAAAGTTGCCCTACAACATCAGTGAAGACCCTTGGATGGCTTCCCAGAAATTTCTCTACAAACATGATCTGTCTCAATCTTTCCTAGACCAGGTGGCTCATTTTATCATAGACAACACCAAGGGGGTCACACTTGGCACAGGACCTGCTTTGGCTTACTCTGATCCATTCACTGGTAGACTCTCACATTCACTATTTTTATGGTTTGATCAGAAATATATAAAAACAGTATACATGTATGACTATGGACTGATTATTTCATAGAGACTTTTTCAAGTTGAGAAAAAAATGTGTGTCGTTGTGTACTCTTCAGTTTTTAGAGATGTTTTTTTAATCGAAATGTATATTTTATTTACATTAAGTTCAAGTTTTTTAAAAAATTTAATAAACAAGTCAGTTGTATTAAAAATAAATGTAAAATGTTTTAAGTATTTTTTTTATAAATACTGATATACTGTTATTTATAATTTGATTTTTGGGTTTTGTGAATTGAATGAAAATTTTTTTACATTGATGCATATTGTTAATAGGTGGAGATCGCTACATTCCTGGCAAAGATGACAATAATATGGATATATCATTTCATGCCACTGATCCATTTACTGGCTCAGGCAGATATGTACCTGATGGTAATATTTGTTTATTGACCATTTCATTAAGTGTTAATTCAGACATGTATTTTGTTATTAATCTTTCTGAAAGTTTTTTTTTTTAATCATTTTGTCTGAGAAGTATTTGTAAACTTAGATTATTTCAGTTAAATCTTTTGTAAGAAAGATTTTATTCAAGTCAAAGCTTTTATTGGACTTGATATGTTCTTTACCACCTATAGCAATGACAAAATTAGAAACTAACTCTCTTGTAATAGTATTCCTTATTCTATCACAACTATTCATTTATATTGATAATCTGATTCATATTGATTTTTAACTCTTGAGACTGAACTGATCGTAATCAACTGTATCGAGACAGTTTGTAATCGTGAGTTAAACCAGAGTAAGGTGGTCCTGACTTCATTAGTCTTTAACGTGGTTTATAAGTTGTGCTGAGATCATAACCTTTTACTTTAAGTCAGTACATGATTTCCTTTTTAACTATCTCTAACCAACATTTCCTATCACTTTTAAAAACATAGGGTTTTATGTTTTACCTACTGTTGACCTGAGAGTCCCTGAAAACCAATGTTGTGTTTCAAGGTCTTGGGGAAAATTGGTTTCAAGTCCTGCAAGCTTTAAATTGGTACATGACTTGAGTTGGTGTATGTGAGTGGGTCGTTGTTATAGCCACACAATCCTTTTAAATGCTGTGGCTATAGATACAGATGGGTTCATCTCTCCCTGATGGCCCTTTAGGGCTAAAGAAACTCAAGTTTTTTTCTTACTTTCTATCAGGCATGTCAGCTGGTACTTTGCTTCCTCATGTACTGCTCAAACAAAAGATATCCCACATAAGCTGGCCAGAAATTTTTTTTTTTTATTCTTCTCTTCAGATTCTAAAACTTATTGAACTTTATATATTGTAAGATTTTCAATTGCCGATTTTAGTCTACTTTATATACGATAAAGACTAATCATTATTTTAAAGAATACTGTGAATAAATGATTTTCAATCTTATTAAATTAAATCAACGGATTTGTACAGTTAAACACGGAAAGACCTCAATATGAGGTTTCATCAAATTTTTTCCAGAGTTAAATTGTTGATGGTGGGCAAAATGAAAGTGGTGCGAATGGTGGTAACAATTGTTTAGGAAGGGTACTGCCAAATTATTTGACTTCTCAGGGTGCTGAACTTGGAAAGGGTGCTGTTAAAAGTTTTTAGCATTTTTCTGATTGGGTGGAGGGCACCAAAACATGCAACTCGCATAGAGCACCACAAAAGCTAGCCACATCTCTGGGTGGGGATCCTTATTGTTTTTTACTTTTTTTAATAGATTCTGGTGTTTGTTGATAAATACCTGCAGATCTGATGGTCAAATAAAGCAATGTTTTTGTTAAAATAATGATAGGCGTAAGAAGTACTTTTATGGAAATTTTAACAAAAGTGATAAATTACAACCAAAGCAAAAATATAATAAGATTAATCTAAATTATGCCCTGTTTGAGAAAATATTTGTCATAAAATAATGATTAAATTTAGCCCTAAATTCTAATTCTGTTCTATGAACAATATTTCTGGAGTGCTTGTAACACCCACCTCAGTGATATACATGAGTGATAAAAAGAAAATTATGTTATTTTTTTTTAACTATATTTAAACATTTTTTATCATTTTATTTGCTTTGATTCTCTTTTGAAAAAAATATCTGAAAATTTGCTGATTTGTTTTTTTTTTGTAGGTAATTCTGCAGTTGGTCAAGAAAACTTCAATGGCCACTACCCAGTAAAAACATGTGTTTATTTTGATGCTTCCTCTCCCACTGATCAGATTTTAGGCATGTCAAGATAACTTTAATCTTTAACTACTGTAGTTTTACATGTGTTAATTGAAAAGTTACTGGAGTAATCACGTTTTATAACAGTTGAAACAGGTATTTGAATACATAGTTATTTGGTGTGAGGCCAGAAAATCAGAACATTTGCCAAACTTTTTTTTTTATAATATAATATGAGATATCTTCATTGACTTGGGACCAAAGCTTTCATCTAGCTAATTTTTCCCTTTCACAACTGTTGGCTAGATACAATGTATGAGCTCTTTCAATCACACTTCTTGCAAAAGCTGGTAACTTTTTGATTGACCATTGTAGTCTACTTGATATTCGATAAGAGGGGATGCATTATTTTAAAATATTCTGTGAATAAACGATTCTCAACTTTAAAATAAAAACAACAAATCTGTGCAGGTAAACTGAAAGATTTCAATCAGACCGTTGAGCCAGACTTGCAAGTAGTTGAAGCATCCCTTGGTAATTTACTTGCTTTAGTGAATGGTCAGAATGATGATGAAGGTGTGAGAACTCTGGACAAGCTGATCTCATGGCCTTCAGGTAAACATAAACAATGTCATCAGTTAAACGTTTTTTTTAATTCATGGTACACATTTTCGTTCAATTTTTTAAAAGTAAATTAGACCCTTGGCGATTTGAATGACTCCAGTAAAACCCTTTTTAATTCATGGTACACATTTTGTTCAACTTTTTAAAAGTAAATTAGACCCTTGGTGATTTGAATGACTCCAGTAAAACCCTTTTTAATTCATGTTGAACATTTTGTTCAAATTTTTAAAAGTGCTAGATTCATCTAACACATTTTGTTCAAATTTTTAAAAGTGCTAGATTCATGTAACACATTTTGCAACTTTTGATTATCTGGCCAGAGTAAAATGATACTTTTAAGAAAAAAATGAATTAATTAGTTTCTCAGTTACATAACTTATTCAGTTCCGTAGTTTATATTTGTGTACTGAATTCATTTAAACTATTTGTAGATATCAGTGATATATTAATGTAGTTACATGTATTGCTCGGCCAAAGTGAAGAATGTGTTACATCATGATTGTGGTTCTTAATATGAAACATTGGTTGTGCAGTGATGTTTACACTGTTGTAATGAACCGAATATATATGAAGCTGTGGTGTCCATGTAATGTGAGGTTTCACAATTATTTAAACATATATTTTTTTTGCAGGTAAAAATCAAGTAAGGTATCTTGATGCTGTAATTGACATTTATGTTCTTGTGTCTACAGAGATAGTGTTTCCTGCTTTAGATATACTAAGACTATGCGTCAAGAATAGTTCCATCTGCTCTTCTTTCTGCTCAAAGTCAAATTTTGTGGACCTTATGTGCCAGCATGCGAGTCAGGGAAACAGCCAGGCCTGTCGTATGTTAGCCTTGAGAACATTAGCAAATCTCTTCCGGCATCCTGAAGGCACTGCATTGAATCTTAGAGAGATTGATGCCATCCTTCAGTCTGTCATCACTGCTAAAGACTTGACCATCAAAAATGGCCAGACGGCTGTGGCTACAGTTCTGTTGAACTACTGTGTGAACTTGAGCAGTTTAGATGACCTCGAGAGCAAGTCCAAATGTCTCCAGGCTGCTGGGGAACTGCTGTCTGCGCAGTTGGAGCCAGAGGCATCATACAGAGTGCTAGTTGGAGTGGGGACGTTGGTCCATACAGATGACGGCTGTAAAGCTTTGTCTCACTCCATTGATCTGCCCCTTGTGATCTCCAAGTTTACAAGCTCAGACACCAGCAAGTTAGTGGAGTGTGCCAAGCTGCTCTTGAAGTCCTTAGCCAGCTGATCAAGTATTATATTATGTTAAATTTTTTTGCTAATTAATTTTTTGAAATTTCTTTATATATGTTTCCATCTCTCTCGCTCTTTTTTTTAAATTAATTTTTTCCCGTTGGCTCTTTTTTTTTTTGTTTCTAAATAGCTCTGATTGAATGTTAAGTTAATGATACTAGGCTTTTAAATCATTGAATTTGTTTGATGTTGGGAATTCAGAAGATTGTTTTTACTTCATCTGTGTCAGGGTTTCTGAAAATACCATGTTACATTTTGAAATTTTTTCTTGTCCCACAATGCTTACATATTAATCAGCTCTCAGAAAACTTTTAGGAAATTGAGAGCTGAGTTATAAGTTTATTGATACAAGTATAATTTTTTTTTCTTTTGCAAAAATTCTCAATTGTATGATTTTTATTTGGTCAAAATACTAAAAGTTGCATCACAGAGCACCATTGCTCTGCAGACCTTATATTGTGAACCAATGCACCTAAGTCAAGTCTGCAACTAAAAAACTGAAAGAAATTGAATGTAAAATTTGCTGGGAACATTTCATTTTACTTTTTATTTAAGAAATTTGCCATTTTAAGTATCAACCTCACACGTCATAAATTCTCAAATCTTAAATAAAAATAAAAAAAAATAATTTACATATAAAGAGACTGTCACAATAAAATTGATGAGGTTATTTGATATCATTTGGATGTTAGACATATCACACAAAGCCATCTCACTATTCCATACAGGCGACGTCTTTATTGAATCTCACACACCAAGAGTTTGAGAACAGTTCTGCAAAATTAATTCTTCTCTTTTTTTTTTTACAGTTAACCAGTTAATAAAGATGTCCATTCTAGAAATCAGTTGTACTAATTATTTGAGAAAATAATCTACATGGATTTATGCAGACACAAAAAATATTTGTGTAATAAGTAAATAACAGGTAGAAGAAATAAAACAAAAGGTATTTCATGATGATCTGTGTTGCTTTTTTTCACATTTTTTCTTTGTCTCTTGTTTCACATTGTTTTTTTACGTCATTTTTTGTTGAAAACCTACCATAGTATAGCGAGATGTTAAAAAATTGTTTTATCTAGAAGTATTTGTTTTAAAAAATGACAAAAAACAAAATTATTACATAAAAATGTGTCGTTATGGCCAATGTAAGTCACTTGTGATTAAACTGATTTAAGAAGAAAAGTGAATTATCCAAAACAAAAATAAATAATTTTATTACGTTGGAATGAATTCATTACATGGAGGATAACTCCCGTAGTGCCTATAGGGCCATTACACTATCAGGCTATGGGTGGGGATGAAAGAAGGGCACCATAGAAATAGTCCCATGAGTGGTTTATAGACAAGATAATTAGCCCCATGATAATTAGTCCCATGAGTGGTTTATAAACGAGATATTTAATTATATCCTTACAGGGACCACACAAAAATTGTTGTTGATTGTCGTAGACGTATTGTTAGCATGCCCCTTGTAATGTGCAGCTGTTTGTGGCACCAACACAATTTGTAGTATGTCAGATAATAGTAAACTGACTACTGCAGAACATATTTCATTGTCACGGTCTGCGTTCGCGGTAATGAAAAAAGAAACAACACATTAGGTAGTTCAACTAATGAAAACTGTTCCATGACTTGAACTTTCCGTCATTTTCTAAGGAATGTTTTTGACCATTAAACAGTGACATTTCACTGTCACTACATTTATTACTGATGTTTGTATATTCTGAGCACAGCAAAATATCCCCAACATCGTTTACATTATATAACATGGCTTGGCAGGGTTCGATTAGAATCAAATCTTTGGCTGGACTTCTGTGCAGGCTGGCATCCTGAGTAAAGCTGTTAGTAAATCCATTCAAGTGCCGGTGACATATCGTTAGGGTAGGCCTACTCTCGTCTAGCCCATTCGTAATTGGGCTTGTTTGGGCGGAATGTGGCTGAAGTAAAGTCACATCTTTGTCACTTTCTACCTGGCATGTTGTCTGACGAGTACAATAATCGAAATGGTTGTTTGTTTTATTACATGGAAACTGTGTATGAAGGTTGGTTTGTACTTGGAAGGGGTCATTGGTCTGATGAACGAACGGTCGTCTAGAGATGACCCCGTTTTTTTGTTGAACCATCCCAAGGGCACCCGTTACTCCACCTGTATCTCCTGGTAGTTGAGAGTTTTGGTGTGGGGGAGGTAGGGGCATGTCCACAGGCGTCACCACTGGCTGGACATGTAAGGTCTGGTTGTTGGGTTTCAATAACAACGGTGTTCTCTCCCGCTCTGGGGTGGGCAGCGGCGCAGAGATCAGGACGTAGTTGGAGTCGGTGATGATGAGCGACTTGGGTGGGTGTCGCTGCGACTCGCAGCTCTTGTTGTCGGCCGTTGAGGACGAGTCCTGCTGCTCTGTCAGATCGTTGGTGGGCGTCCCGGGCTTCATATTGGATCTGACGTACGGGGTGTAGTGGGTGGAGCCTGCAGACTCGTACGACCCTAGCAACGTGCACTCCGATATCTCGGCGACGTGTTTGACCTTTGGCCTCTCTATGAATGGCAGCGAGACGAGCTTGTCGGGGGAGCTTGGGGGCGTTGACGGAGGCGTCGCCTCGTGTTTTCTTTTTTCCGTCGGGGAATGCCCGAGCCGCAAATTAATCAGAGGCCTCTGGTCACTGCGGCGACGATGGCTGTTGTCGAGGCTGTTAGAAGAAACGCACATCAGCCTGTACATGCTCTCTTCGCTGTAATCTGACAGGTCGTTCAAATCTTGGAAGTTGTACAACGGGGACTGGTTGCCGCCGCCGCCCTGACCCGGCATGACAGTTTTCCCGACGGTCGTCGCTTCAATGGTGAAACTTTTGTTGCCTATAACGTACCTGACGGACGGCCCCCTGATCGTCCCGTTACGTGGGGGCTCTTTCTTCTTGACGAAGCACGCCTTGATGCGTCTGATTATCCTGAGCATGGAGTTCTTCCGGAAGATGACGTAGAGCCACGGGTCCAGAATCTGGTTACAGCTGGCCATTCTGATAACGATCAAGTCCAGTGTTTTGTTGGTTTCGCCCGTGAACTGGGTCAGTAGGATGTGGATCTATTAGATATATAAAAAAAATTAATATTAAACTGAAGCAAAAATTACAACTGAAATCGTGTTGTGTGGGAAAAGAGATTAAAAACAAATACGTTTTATTAAGACAATCATATTTATTTTGAAGTAATGATGTAAATAATTGAACATAGCTGGCAGTAATGGTAAAAAAGTTTTAAATTTATTCCAAAATATTAGTCCCAGAAAGACTTAGGAACAATATAGCATGCAATGTTTTTTTTTTCATTTTAACAGTTCATTCATTATATGCCTATAACAATTCTAGTGCTGCCAAGGTACCAATAAAATAATTCCAGTCTTCAATACATTGATTACGGTCAATAGGTTTTGTAAGTGAACTATACTAGAAAGTCTAAGGTCACATCTATATTTTTTGACTAGAAAATTTGCGAAAGCATTTTAGGTAAGTTATATCTACTTGAGCGCTAAAAAATATATGTATAGATTGTTTTGTACCTAAAAACCTAATTAAAATACTATTAAAAATATTGATTTTTTAAAAATATAAAGTTGATAAAAAAATGAATGAATTTAGTAAAATTTCAAGTACAAATATTATTTACAAATTCTTTTAATAATAAAATGATATTATTTCTATGTAACAAAAAATTATGCCGTATTTATATCTATTAGAATCAGGGGAGAGTACTATTGAATAATATTCCGGGGGGTCTCAGGAATGTCCTTGCATCTCATAAATATCTTTATACATAAAGTGAATAGTCCTGAAGGCCGAATACTAGACTGACCATTATCAAGTGACATACGTTTGTCTGCACGTAATGTGTTTAGCATAGTAAAGTACATGCATATGTCGTGATAAAAAAGAGACTATTGATTTTGTAGACAGCTTTTTCATATGCTTGGTAGTCAAAAAAAAAAATAACATCGATTTCATAGTAATCCACAACAAAACAAAGTTCAGATTTTTTCAAACTAGCTCTTGACGTGCACTGGATCATAGAAAAATGTCTTGTGGGTTTTGTGGGTGTGCCATTTCCTTTAAGACTTTAAACTTACGTTTGAGGCAGTCATTGGAATAAACCGGTCGCGGCTTGTTGGGGGATGGCAACAAGCCCGATCACCCCATGGTTTCTACCCAAGGATGTGGGGACTTGGAGGTTCTCATGCCTCTTAGCTGTAATAAAACAATAATCTCGGAGCCGCACGCGATATTAACGAAGGGACGGATGGTCGTGCGGTCTGATGAGCCTTAGTTTGATCTCCTGTGAGAACCGAGTGAATTTTCCAGGTCATGGTGAAAGTTTTCTCTATGTCTCCTATGGTGCCTCAACGACCATTGCACATCGATTATGGTGGAGATGAAAGAAGGGTACCATAGTGTTTTATAGGATCTAAGAGATACAAATCTCATCCTTGCAAAGGACTTCTCAGACAACAGATATAATACTTGCTCAGCGCCACGCACACAATGCCCCTCCTTATAAGACCGCCTCTGGCTAAGTAGAACACTTCAGAAATCGATTTCTAATAAATCAAGAACAGTCAATCAACTTAACGGGTGCGCGTTCCGGAACATAACGTTGACTTGATTTGATGCAACGCTTATGTTTTCCACGCTAGCTTGTTCTTAAAATTAGGCAATTCAATCAGTCATGCATGTTGCAGTCGTAATAAATATCGACCGTTTTTTTGAAGATCGATGAAATGGATACACTCCTGCACAGAAACTAAATGGCTAGACACTTCCTGTCGCAAATTCCACTCAACGGTAATGCTTTCTTTAGTTTCACATACCACCATGGTGCCCAGGTCATTTGATAAAATTATGGGTTAACGTTTAAAGAAATTGACTGTTAGTCATTCAAATAAATAATAATAAGGGCACTGAGGATTGTGGGGCTATACAGGGCACATAACTAGGAAGGGGCTTTTAAATGTTTTGAAGTTTTCAGATTGGAAGGAAGGCGCCGAAAATGTAGCTCGCACAGGGGGCCACGATGGCTAGAGACGGCTCTGTTAAAACCTATTGGTAAAAAGGTATATTTTCGTTTAATATCATTGATTTAGACCCAACAAAATTTGTCACAAAAAAAATGTAGAAAAATAAAATTTTATACATTTTACTAAAAATCAGAGGTAGCACAAGCTGTCTTGTGATTTTAGGTAAGTTTTCCATCAACATTTTCTCCCAAAAATTTGATTTTTCCAAATAAAGGCTGATTTTTTTTTTCGATAAATGTCTAATTTAATATTTATGATTAATTTTTTTGTCTAGCTGCACTTAACGATATCAATATACATAATGTCAAAAAGCAAAAAAAAAAATGTCTACTTTGGCTGAGGATGATGCATGACGTTAAAATAATCATTCACTACACTTATATTGTAGTGAATTCATGAATTGTGGAAACTGGGCTAGACTGGACTAGACTGGGCCACATTATCGATGACTTCTCCCCTCCCCCCCACACACACCCACATCATGAACTCAACCTTCGAAACTATACATTTTATTTGTCGATTGAGTTTCTCTCAGCCATAACTTTCTGACCAATTATGTAATGTGTTATAGACTGAATGTGTCACAGACGGGATGTGTCATAGACTGTATCATAGACAGAATGTGTCATAGTCTGACTGTATCACAGACATAATGTATCATAGACATAATGTATCATAGACTGAATGTGTCATGGAACGACTGTCATAATCTGAATGACTGTGTTATAGACAGAATGTGGCATAGCCAGAATGTGTCATGGATCGACTGTCATAAACTGATTGACTGTGTTATCGACATAATGTGTCATAGACTGAATGTGTCATGGACTGAATGTGTAATGGACTGAATGTATCATGTACTGGCTGTATTATTGATTATACGTAGACTTTAAGAGAAACAAAATGCAGACTTGTATCATATAGAATTATAAGTTTGAACAGTGAAGTTAGCAGTAAGGAAGAGGTTCCCATCTACCCAAGTCATTCTGGTTTGTTATATTAATGTCTCCTTACCAGTGGCGTACCTGGGGGGGGGGGGTGGGTCCGCACCGGGCGGCACTTTTATTACTTTTTAGGGGGGCGGCAAAAATGTATAGATTAAATTGAAATACCTAAATGAGAGGGCGGCAAAATTGTCTTCCGCCCTGGGTGGCCGATACCCACGCTACGCCACTGCTCCTTACAAATACTTATACTTCCCATACCAAAAAAATGTCTAATGTGAAATGAAATCTTTCATTAATGAACACAGTTGTTACTAATAAAAATCTAATAATATAAAAGCGATTTTGGGTTCTGCGTTAAATCGAAAGTAAAGTAAAGAATTAATACAACAGTATTCCAGTTTAAAATACAATCATGAAAAAATCAGATCTGCCGGAAACCAAAAATAACCTAGCCGACGATCAAGCCCATGGGGATATAACTCTATGCAAAGGTTTTGAAGGGTATAGCTAGTAAGTAAAAGAAAACAAGTTACATTAGTCGACGACGCTTCTCATTTCTACGTAAAGTATTACTATCTCACTGCACACATTTAACTATAATAGCTAATAGAACTGTTTTTAAGGTTTTTGGAGGGGATCTAAGCAAAAAAAAAACAAACATTTGGGGCACTTAAAGGAAAGCAATGCCAAGGCCGCGGCTTTCAAATCTTGGGCAACTAAAAATCTTTGACAACAAGCACCCCATCTGACCCTACTCCCCACTGTAAAGTCAAATTAGTCTTTTCTGATAACGGCTAACGAAAACTCTATAATGGGCCCCCTAAGCAGATAAGGCCCACATGCACTCGTCTACTTTGCCTGTCCTTAAGTTCTGATAGCTAAAAAGAGTGAATCACAAGTGATCACTATCAATCGATAGTTTTTATTAAATAACAGTTGAACCTGTGTCTGGCAAATTATCTTTAATTTGATTCTTCAGGATATGACAATAATCAATAATATATGAAATATAAATTTATCGGTAACGAAGACATATATCACGAGTGGCAGTGACACGGTCCAATGGCGGTTCAAAGGACCCAGGGCAACTGTTGCATGCTGGGCCTAAGAGAAATATAATAATGGTAGCTTGGGAAACATTTTTTTAGTTTTGTTACATTTCGGTGACGATAAACTAATCCCAGGCTCTCCCCCCCCTCCTCAAACGTGATGCCTTAGGATGTTCACTTCTGCACATCACTTAAAAACTGACACAATCAGTGACAGTGGCACACATTTCAATACAGACACTGACTCTACAAATGTCAATGGCACTAGTATCAATACAGACACAGACAAAACACTAAGATACACAGGCGTCAACACCAGAGTCGTTCTTAATGAAAGGGTAATTAGGCGGCTACCTAGGACCCTAAATCCATAGCCCCCGCCCCCCCACCCTCGTCTTGACTTTTATTAACAAGCACGGACACTTTAGTCAGGCTTAAACGACTTAACAATTGCGGCGTCAGAGGAGCCACAATTTTAGTTTGACTCCCTTTTCGATACGAGCCTTACATAAATGCTTGCATAGAGGCCCCAAACGTACCTTTGACCACGGCCCCCCCCCAAAAAAAAACGTCACAACGGCCCTGATCGACACAAGACATCATACCATGAGACTCACGACTCCACCAACTTACACTGACATTCACCAACACAGGAAGGGATCACCGTACAGATTGGTTGTAGGTAAAGTAAGTGACTCCAATTACTTACATCCCCCCCCCTAATTTTATAAGCATGAATGTATGACGTCAATAACCACCACCATCATTTATGACGTCACTATCTACAATAACAGTTGCTGACGTCAATGTCTGCAATCACCATCTGTGACATCCCGATGACCGGATTAACAATGACGCGTCTATAGGTCACATGGGGAATGGCGATCTCTAGACACAGTTCTCATTCTGGTGTTGGGTTTACATAAAGGGGAAAAAATGTAATTGCTCTGATATGTAATTTCGCAATCAGATTGCATATATATGAAACAATAGAATAAAAGGTTGTATCACTACCAGAAAACCGTATTTGTAGATTATCCAATACATTATTGGCTCAATGATTCCAGATCCCATAGGAAGCTTTGGCTTGCCATTAACCTAAATGAAAAACGATTTTTATTACAAGCGATGAATTCCACTGTGATTAAATAAAGGTGAGGTCTACTGTATTAATATTTCTTTAATACATCGATGTATTAATAATGTATCAGCCACTCTCATTTCTTTCAATATGTAACTGTCATAGGACTAAATAATAGTTGTTACTAAAATCGGTCTGTCAAAAAAAAGTATTACCTATACTTATAATTGAACAATATAATATGATCCAAAAGCATAATATTAATAGGTAAATGTACCTTCTAAATGTATTCTAAAATTTTAAACTCCTTTCTAATTTGTGTAGGCCTAATCCATCGGAAACCTCTCGACGCACCGTGTGCCCGCGCGGGGAAGAACTCTGGACTATCGACCGGAGGGGTCCCGTGTTCGAACCTCGGTAAGACCCTTGGAATTTTTCAGGTTCCCCAAGTGCACCCAGCTTTAAATGGGCCCCCCTGACTGTAAGTTGAGAGAGTAAGGGCGGTGTGATATCTACACAATCCCGCAACATGCCGTGGCTATCGCTATAGATGAGTTCTACACTTCATCTGCTCCGCTTGGCCCCTTAGGGGCTTAAGGGAACTTTACTATTACGGTGCTATCACTATCGAACCGGTGACTCCCCCAACTAGCAAGTAATCTGATTGTTTGGCAACACATTGATATCTGGCAGAGTGGAACCGTTGAAATCAATTCAGTGCAAGCGGAACTAATGACCATCCTCTAACGACTGGCCGTCGTTTATTTATTTTTTTGTACGCTTTTTAAATGTCTCTAAAGAATATCACTACAGAGATGTATCTTTCCAGAAGATAGGGGAATTGTGAACAGCATAGTGGTATTACAGTCAAACTTTCTTTCCAGAAAATGGAGAAATTGTGAACAGCATAGTGGTATTACAGTCAAACTTTCTTTCCAGAAAATAGGGAAATTGTGAACAGCATAGTGGTATTACAGTCAAACTTTCTTTCCAGAAAATAGTGGAATTGTGAACAGCATAGTGATATTACAGTCAAACTCTAAAAGTAGTTTAAAATTATACTCTAAAAGAAGCACAAAAATTCCAATCCCTTTAAACATTCATTAATGTATTAGTTTTAATTAATCTGGTGAAGGAGTACAACACAATGATTGACAATGATAGTTGACATTTGAAATAGTTCACATTACCGTGGATAGTGTAAACCGATACAGCAAGAGAGAAGAAATGGCCAGAAGTGAAATACTTTTAATGGTTCCATGGATTATTTCATTCATATAGAGTTTGATTGATCTGTTATTTATATTGACTTTGTGTCAATTTTAAATTTACTTGGTGGGCGGGACAGTGAACATTTTAAATTTCTTCGGTAGATTTCCGTAGTATTGCACGGTCATGTCAGGCCCGAAGCTACCATCATATGACATCGCCTACTTCTTATTGAACTGAGTAGAAAAGTATGTGCCGTAACACATTATATATTCACAATGTTCTAGTGATAATGAAAAGGGCGCCACTTGTAAAAGTTGCACAAGATGACTTACCCTGCTTACCTTTCTCTCGGTATGCCATATTTTAATGGCAGACATCTTTGTACATTTGGGATTTTCACGGAGGGCTTTATGCATGCAACGAAATTCATGTCAATAATGAAGTAGCAAAATGTTTGCAGTAAATGGGTTTAGAATAGAGGTCTACTTATGTCATGGGGGAGGGGGGGGCGGCTCGCTCGGTTGAGCTAACAGTGAGAAGCCTGATGCGTCTTCCCTTTGACACCTCCAACTGCTCAGATATTTTAGCAAGTTGCACATAGGGAGTGATCAAATTGCTCTTCCCGTAGCTGGACTGACGCTTTTAGCAGTGCAGGGATGCAAGAAAGTCAGACTAATTGTAATAATAGAATTTCTCGACACAGCTGGTAGACATTAGCAGTCCACCCCCCCCCTCTCCAAAAAGCAAGATGGGTGGGAAAAATGGGCACTTAAAACTAAAAATTATATCTGGTTATTAGAAAATAAATGCACCGCCAGCTGGCCCATTATAAATAGGAGTCCTAGATAACCACCTAATGAGCTATTCCATATAACCGCCTAATGAGCTATTCCATATAACCGCCTAGTGAGCTATTCCATATAACCGCCTAGTGAGCTATTCCATATAACCGCCTAATGAGCTATTCCATATAACGGCCTTGTGAGCTATTCCATATAACCGCCTAGTGAGCTATTCCATATACCGCCTAGTGAGCTATTCGATAGAAACGAATTGGGTTACATACATTTTGTAAGGGGTCGTGCGGTAAAGAGCTCGACTGTCGACCTAAGGGTCCCTGGCTCTAACATTTTGGTGGGGGGGGGCAATGGATATTTCAGGTCAGGGTTAAAATCCCCTCTTTGTCTTCAATTATGCCTCCAAGGTCATCGTACTATCGGATGATAAATGGGCACCACAAAGAGTCCCTATTAAAGATTTACAGGATCTAAGAGATTTCATCTCATTCTTACATGGACTTCACACCCAGCGCTAGGAAGAAAAAAAAAGGATGTAAAACGTCATGTATCATGATAAAAGAGACAGCCATCCCTAGGGATATGAACCATTCTTTAGCATCAGACGCTCTAGATGTAATGGACGAGTTATAACTGTGTCCTGAAACTGTTTCTTAGATGCGCGTCATTTGATCTTTGTTTTATGTTACGCCTCTTTTCTTATCTATGGGTAAAAATAGGAAACCGAAAAGTTATTGCTGCTCACGGGGCCCAATTCAAGGGCCGCCGAAATGAGCGGCGATCGGAACATTGAGAGACCCAGTTGAGCGGCGACCAGAACATTGAGAGACCCAGTTGAGCGGCGACCAGAACATTGAGAGACCCAGTTGAGCGGTGACCAGAACATTGAGAGACCCAGTTGAGCGGCGACCAGAACATTGAGAGACCGAGTTGAGCGGTGACCAGAACATTGAGAGACCGAGTTGAGCGGCGACCAGAACATTGAGAGACCCAGTTGAGCGGCGACCAGAACATTGAGAGACCGAGTTGAGCGGCGACCAGAACATTGAGAGACCGAGTTGAGCGGCGACCAGAACATTGAGAGACCCAGTTGAGCGGCGACCAGAACATTGAGAGACCGAGTTGAGCGGCGACCAGAACATTGAGAGACCGAGTTTAGCGGCGACCAGAACATTGAGAGACCGAGTTGAGCGGTGACTAGAACATTGAGAGACCGAGTTGAGCGGCGACCAGAACATTGAGAGACCCAGTTGAGCGGCGACCAGAACATTGAGAGACCGAGTTGAGCGGCGACCAGAACATTGAGAGACCGAGTTGAGCGGCGACCAGAACATTGAGAGACCCAGTTGAGCGGCGACCAGAACATTGAGAGACCGAGTTGAGCGGCGACCAGAACATTGAGAGACCGAGTTTAGCGGCGACCAGAACATTGAGAGACCGAGTTGAGCGGCGACCAGAACAGTCAGAGACCCAGTTGAGCGGCGACCAGAACATTGAGAGACCGAGTTGAGCGGCGACCAGAACATTGAGAGACCCAGTTGAGCGGTGACCAGAACATTGAGAGACCGAGTTTAGCGGCGACCAGAACATTAAGAGACCGAGTTGAGCGGCGACCAGAACAGTCAGAGACCCAGTTGAGCGGCGACCAGAACATTGAGAGACCGAGTTGAGCGGCGACCAGAACATTGAGAGACCCAGTTGAGCGGCGGCCAGAACATTGAGAGACCGAGTTGAGCGGCGACCAGAACATTGAGAGACCCAGTTGAGCGGCGACCAGAACATTGAGAGACCCAGTTGTGCGGTAACCAGAACATTGAGAGACCGAGTTGAGCGGCGACCAGAACATTGAGAGACCGAGTTGAGCGGCGACCAGAACATTCAGAGACCCAGTTGAGCGGTGACTAGAACATTGAGAGACCGAGTTGAGCGGCGACCAGAACATTGAGAGACCCAGTTGAGCGGCGGCCAGAACATTGAGAGACCCAGTTGAGCGGCGACCAGAACATTGAGAGACCCAGTTGAGCGGCGACCAGAACATTGAGAGACCCAGTTGAGCGGCGACCAGAACATTGAGAGACCGAGTTGAGCGGCGACCAGAACATTGAGAGACCGAGTTGAGCGGCGACCAGAACATTCAGAGACCCAGTTGAGCGGTGACTAGAACATTGAGAGACCGAGTTGAGCGGCGACCAGAACATTGAGAGACCCAGTTGAGCGGCGGCCAGAACATTGAGAGACCCAGTTGAGCGGCGACCAGAACATTGAGAGACCCAGTTGAGCGGCGACCAGAACATTGAGAGACCCAGTTGAGCGGCGACCAGAACATTGAGAGACCCAGTTGAGCGGCGACCAGAACATTGAGAGACCCAGTTGAGCGGTGACTAGAACATTGAGAGACCGAGTTGAGCGGCGACCAGAACATTGAGAGACCCAGTTGAGCGGCGGCCAGAACATTGAGAGACCCAGTTGAGCGGCGACCAGAACATTGAGAGACCGAGTTGAGCGGCGACCAGAACATTGAGAGACCGAGTTGAGCGGCGACCAGAACATTCAGAGACCCAGTTGAGCGGTGACTAGAACATTGAGAGACCGAGTTGAGCGGCGACCAGAACATTGAGAGACCCAGTTGAGCGGCGACCAGAACATTGAGAGACCCAGTTGAGCGGCGACCAGAACATTGAGAGACCCAGTTGAGCGGCGACCAGAACATTGAGAGACCCAGTTGAGCGGCGACCAGAACATTGAGAGACCGAGTTGAGCGGCGACCAGAACATTGAGAGACCGAGTTGAGCGGCGACCAGAACATTCAGAGACCCAGTTGAGCGGTGACTAGAACATTGAGAGACCGAGTTGAGCGGCGACCAGAACATTGAGAGACCCAGTTGAGCGGCGACCAGAACATTGAGAGACCGAGTTGAGCGGCGGCCAGAACATTGAGAGACCGATTTGCTTTTCCAAATGTAAAGTTTATTTCTTGAATTTCGCAGCATATCGGAAATGGAAATGTATAAGTTACTTACTTATACAAACATAACATCTCCCTGAGTGGAGGGGGGGAAGGGAGGGGTGAGGGTAGTGATATTCCACTTAGCGGGGCTCAACCGGTCCACCCCCACCCCCTCCATCCCCCAATCTACACGATACAACGTATTGGATAATTAGATAATTTTTTTTCTATTTACTAAATTTGTATCAGTTTCTTACGATCGATTTCGTCAACCTAATGAGTAAGTTAAAAAAAAAAAACGGTGTAAATGATTTTGAGATATCACAATGCGTCTCGATTTCCCGGGCAACGCCGGGTATAAACAGCTAGTAATAACTCAGAGATAACACTAAAATGTATAGTTGTACTAAGAGCTATGCAGTTAGAGTACCGTGTGCGAGCTTAATTACAATATGCCAAAGAATTAAAAATAAGAATTAAAAATCGTAATAACAACTAACGTTAAACCTCAGCAGATGCTTATTTTCAACCGACACATAAAGGAAAAGAGCATGTAAGAAAATATACTACAGAACAGAAGGCACTATACACAATAGATGACACAGAACACAACAGAAGACACAATACACAATAGATGACACAGAATACAGCAGACGACACTATACACAATAGATGACACAGAACACAGCAGAAGACACTATACACAACAGATGACACAGAACACAGCAGAAGACACTATACATAATAGATGACACAGAACACAGCAGAAGACACTATACACAATAGATGACACAGAACACAGCAGAAGACACTATACATAATAGATGACACAGAACACAGCAGAAGACACAATACACAATAGATGACACAGAACACAGCAGAAGACACAATACACAATAGATGACACAGAACACAGCAGAAGACACTATACATAATAGATAACACAAAATGTGTATACAGATTTAATATGACAAAAATTGAACTAGATAGAACATTTCCAAAGCAATAAAAGGACTGATTCATCTCAAAACTGAAATAGTTCACATACTTAAGATTTTAAAAGGAATGGAACCCACTTAAAGACAGAAGACGTTAAATATGTATAGGAAATAACCTGCTATGAGACAGGACAGAAAACGTTAAATATGGTCATGTAAAATTTTGTCAGAATTATAAGTAGTAAGAATGATCTAGATGAAAGAAGAGGTCTGAGATAACTAAAAGTGAACTCATTTTATGATTACAATGAGTGACCCATTAGGCCAGGAAAGCATATGCATCTGATTGGTTCAATAATCACATGACGTGTGTGTAAGGTCAGCGGGGACAGTTGGTCTGCAACACGCCCTTGAGCTGGTCAGTCTGCACCACAGATTATAGTGGTCTGCAGTAGAAACGAAATGTGCTCAGAAGTTATTTTGTAATCATTCAGCTATAAGTTGGACGTTGTTATTTTACAGCCGTTATTTTATTGTGGGATTGTATCAAATTGATAAAAGTTATTGATTGGAAAAGTGTTCCCACTATGGTTAGTATTACTTGAAGTGAAAGATGGCGTGTACTTCCATACAAATCATATCATAAACATCGCTCTGTTACAGGGTGACCGCTACATAGAAGATGGTCGGGCAGTAAAGCGCTCGACCCTCGACTTGAGGGTCCCTGGTTCGATCTTCGGTGAGGACCAATGGATAATTCAGGTCTTGGTGAAAGTTTCCGCTATATCTCCCGTGGTGCCTTCATGACCATTGCACTATCGGCCATGGTGGGTATGAAAGAAGGGCACCATAAAAACCGTTCCAATAGGATTTGATAGATTTCATCTCATCCTTAAAGAGACCTCACACACACACACACACACACACTCACACAGAAGAATCCTAAGCTAATTACTATTCCCCAGCTTAAAAAGACTACCCAAAACAGTGTCCGCCCAAAACAGTGTCCGCCCAAAACAGTGTCCGCCCAAAACAGTGTCCGCCCAAACAGTGTCCGCCCAAAACAGTGTCAACCCAAAACAGTGTCCGCCCAAAACAGTGTCCGCCCAAAACAGTGTCCGCCCAAAACAGTGTCCGCTAGCGTATTATTGATACTCTACGCTCCTACATGGGTTTAAAGGAAATAGAATTACGACTCAGAAGGGAACGATCATCAATAGCTCACTAAAAAAGATTTTAAACTTTAGGAGAGACTACGGTAAGCCATGAAATTATATGAGAAAAAGTTTGTAAAAGTTGACATTTCGTAATTTGATAAATAAAATATGAGCAAATTAATGATTGCATAAGAGCTAACAATTACCCTTGATGTTCATATAAATAATAAAAAATATTCATAAAGATTTGTTCAGGCTCATTAAATTTTATCCTTGGTACATATGTTCTGTGAATAATGCATATGAATGTATTCCGCAGGATCTGAAATAATTTACAAGTGACTGTCTAGCAGGCAACTGACGCAAATGTCACACAAACAACAAGTTTGGGCGGGAAGCAATTACAGGCCTACTACATGATGATAGGAGACAAATGAATGGAATTCAATAATTGACGAGTTTGAATAATGGATGACAAAGATTTAATGAGCCGTGTACCACGTTTTATTTTCATGACACTTGGGTCAAAACGTCTGCCATGCATCAATCTCCTCCTACACCTTTTTAACATGGAAAAAAAAAGCAGAACTCACGATACCGCAGAATAACATGAGCAGACGTAGCGAATGACAGAAAGGAAGGATGCCAAAAAAAAAATGTTTTTTGTAAATAAATTTCTCGTAAGACTTGTACAACTGAAAATTGAGAGAAAAAAATTCTAATTTGTCTTAGTTTTGCACCAGTGTGAAGACCAGATGTAAGACATCAACAACGAATACAGAAGAATATCAATCATTCTTGTTGTCTAAGTAAACAATAGGTTACATCCAATGGAGTATTTTTTTTCCCATCGTCCAACTTAAACAAAAACATTACACAACTGCACAACAGTGCAAGTAAACCACAACCTTAGATTACATTGAACTGCGGAGAAAAAAAAGGCAATGTGTCAACTAAGATGGAGGTGTTTGTGAACTTCGTACTGTAGTCGATGTTGTCCTCTCTTAACGTTTAATAGTATTTTGGCTGCTGGGTTCATGCTAGCAGAGTCATTGTTAGTTCTTAAAAATCGAATTTGAAAAGAAACAGAACAGGAAGTGGGCCATTTAACAGTGGGAGGTCTATAACGGCTGTTCTAGTTTGACTTTCTATAATAACAGCTCTAAGTGTTAGCATAAAGAATCATAATGAATGATCATTCTTTAATGCTAAAATAATAAAATTATGAATTCAAAAACATAATTCCCACTGCATATAAACTAACTAGATGTAATAAATTAATTCATGTTTTAAATTCAAAATAAATAAAATACAATAAGTTGCTTAACACAATTTTAATTTTTTTTTACACTTTATTACATGAACGCAACAGCAGTTTACCTGGTTAAAACATTTTTTAACTCTCTATCATTATTTATATTAACCGATCATTTGTTGAAAGTTATATAGATATATATTTCTTTTCCCAGACAAATAAGTCTTTCTTTTTAATTTTTTTTTCTCGTTTTAATTTTGAACTTCACAAACTACAACTCGTCTTCATCAAACCAGCAGAGTGTATTTAACACATTCAATTAACACACAGCACTTACATCACGATAGTCGCGAATGTTGAATTAATGAGTACACTTGAGCTCTCGTGTTCAGTTGTAAATTCTTCACACCTGAATAAACTGTGTCATTAGTGGAATATAGGTGGTAGGAGAGATTGAACAGCGGTTGAGTCTTGGCGACAGTTAATACTGGCATCAGCCATCAACTAACTTACCACCACCTGGAATGAAGTTAATGTTGATGTGTTCGCTAAGTGATTCACATCTGTGATGGGGCACAAGAAATTTAAAAACTGTTGTTTTGTTTAATTTAGATAATTATAAAACTAAAACAGATCAAATACCGATCTCTAGGCTAAACGCAAAGAACGAGCAACATAATTATTTGTCACTTAGAAAAGAAAAAAAGTATATCATATATAGAAGAAATAAGAAATCATATATTAAATAGAAAAGAACATGTAAATGATCTAGGAGGAACAAATTAAAAGTGATATAGACAGCCTGAATTCTTGCCATGAAGATTATTATAAGTGATATAGACAGCCTGAACTCTTCCCATGAAGATTATTATAAGTGATATAGACAGCCTGAACTCTTGCCATGAAGACTATTATAAGTGATATAGACAGCCTGACATCTTGACATGAAGACTTTTATAAGTGATATAGACAGCCTGACATCTTGACATGAAGACTATTATAAGTGATATAGACAGCCTGAATTCTTGCCATGAAGATTATTATAAGTGATATAGACAGCCTGAATTCTTGCCATGAAGATTATTATAAGTGATATAGACAGCCTGAATTCTTGCCATGAAGATTATTATAAGTGATATAGACAGCCTGAATTCTTGCCATGAAGGTTATTATAAGTGATATAGACAGCCTGAACTCTTGCCATGAAGATTATTATAAGTTATATAGACAGCCTGAACTCTTGCCATGAAGATTATTATAAGTGATATAGACAGCTTGAATTCTTGCCATGAAGATTATTATAAGTGATATAGACAGCCTGAATTCTTGCCATGAAGGTTATTATAAGTGATATAGACAGCCTGAACTCTTGCCATGAAGATTATTATAAGTTATATAGACAGCCTGAACTCTTGCCATGAAGATTATTATAAGTGATATAGACAGCTTGAATTCTTGCCATGAAGATTATTATAAGTGATATAGACAGCCTGAACTCTTGCCATGAAGATTATTATAAGTGATATAGACAGCCTGACATCCTGACATGAAGACTATTATAAGTGATATAGACAACCTGACATCTTGACATGAAGACTATTATAACATCGAGGACATAGGTTATGAATTTCATTTTTTCTAATAATTTTAGTTAAAATAATTTGTGATTCCCTCATTTGTTTTTAACTTCTCAAAGAATCAAAACATAAGTTATTCTTTCTATTATGGTTAAAAAGAAAACTAAACATCATTTCAAAGACAAGGTTTATAAAGGTTATACCATCAATCTTAGAGTAAATAGAACACATTAAACTCAGCGTTTATAAAGGTTATACCATCAATCTTAGAGTAAATAGAACACATTAAACTCAGCGTTTATAAAGGTTATACCATCAATCTTAGAGTAAATAGAACACATTAAACTCAGCGTTTCCTAAGGGGAAAAAAATCTTCCTAATCGCAATTACTGTTAGAGAATCTTTCTTAATTTTACTCTCCATCAGTCTTTAAAAAAAATATCTCCAAACGTTTCCATCGCTAAGAATGATTATTCATACAAACAGTTTCTTGATCAGTTATTTCCGTACTCTCGTCTTTTGTTAAACTTTCCTTTTTCATTATTTTGAGCAATCAATGAAGTTTCCACGTTTCTTCCAGTGTGCCCCGTGTCTTTATCGAAACACTAATGTAGGGGTAAGCTCTATTTTTTTTTTTTTTTTGTATTTAAGTTTCTTTATATATCTACGTCCTGTAATATCGGGTACATTACATCAGACATAAAAAAGATACACATATATATATATATATATATATACATTTATGCAAACCAGTTTAAGTGGCAACTAAGACATCCCTGTCTTATCAGCCACATCTTTTTACCTCCCCTGCAGACATCAGCTTCATATTTAACTCTTCTATTACCTCCCCTAGAAAGTGTCAACTACTCGCTCCTTGTATGAAACTTGGACAACTTTGACATGCCTAGCTTCATACATAGATGTATAACTCCATAAATACATGCATAACTTCATACATAGATGTATAACTCCATAAATACATGCATAAATTCATACATAGATGTATAACTCCATAAAACATGTATAACTTCATAATAGATGTATCACTTCATACCTATATGCATAACTTCAGGCGTGCAAGTATAACTCCTTAAAAACATATACTATTTCATACATGCATGTAAAACCTCATGCCAACATGTATAACTGCATACAAACACAACACTTGATGACATCGTGTGTCTGGCAAACCAAATCAATAAGAATATGACCTGTTTGCAAGGTGGTTCTCGTTCTGACGGACTGTATCCCCCAGTCATAATAAACTGCCATGATTTGACAGCTCCATCACCTTGTGGACATCTTCACGCAATCAGAGGGGTTCCATGAATATTTAATACGTGCGGCGGGCCACCTTGTCAAAAAATTCTCCAATACATATGTTTAAATATTAATCCCAACATGCAATTGATAGCTGGGTTATGATATAAAAATTAAGGAAGTCAGTTCAAAAAAAAAAAGAAACCCATTAATATATAAAACATGATATAAATCAAACTTTATGATAAAATTGTTGTTATCTGCCTTTTATTTAATTCAAAAATTTCTACATTACAAACAAAGGACAAAAAAATTAATGTTGCAGAAGAGTTAATGACAGGGAGTTGAAAGGTGAGAAAATTGTTTTTCTCTTAGTGTGGCAGAAAGAGTTGAGCCGTGGCTAATTAGGGTGAGCTGTAAGATTACAGACAGGGAAGTTGAAGTGGTTTATTGTTTTGTATGTTAGAAACATCAAGTGAATACTTATCTAAGTGAATAACTTGTTTTATATTTCACCATAACCCTGTTTTTTTTGTTTGCTTCATCACCTGGCTCAAGATTGTTTGTTTACGACTTGCAAACATTGTTTACTTTACACTAATAATTCACTAATTTCAGCTGGAGCGTACATATGGCTACACTAGATGTAAGGTTCGACGGAAACATGGCTCAACTAGATGTGAGGTTTGATGGAAACATGGCTTAACTAGATGTGAGGTTTGATGGAAATATGGTTCAACTAGATGTGAGGTTTGTTGGAAATATGGTTCAACTAGATGTGAGGTTTGATGGAAACATGGCTCAACTAGATGTGAGGTTTGATGGAAACATGGCTTAACTAGATGTGAGGTTTGATGGAAACATGGCTCAACTAAATGTGAGGTTTGATGGAAACATGGCTCTACTAGATGTGAGGTTTGATGAAACATGGCTCAACTAGATATAAGGTTTGATGGAAACATGGCTAAACTATATATAAGGTTTGATAGAAACATGGCTCTACTAGATGTGAGGTTTGATGAAACATGGCTCAACTAGATGTGAGGTTTGTTGGAAACATGCCTCAACTAGATGTGAGATTTGATTTAAACATGGCTCAACTAGATGTGAGGTTTGATGGAAACATGGCTCAACTAAATGTGAGGTTTGATGGATACATGGCTCAACTAGATATGAGGTTTGATGGAAACATGGCTCAACTAAATGTGAGGTTTGATGGATACATGGCTCAACTAGATGTGAGGTTTGATGGAAACATGGCTCAACTAGATGTGAGGTTTGATGGAAACATGATTCAACTGACCAAGACAGTGGGAACACAAATCTTATATCGACAAAGTCAGTGGGAGTACCAGGCCCGTAGCCAGGTCAAAGTAAGAAGGGAGGCACCAATACCCAGCAAGGGGGCACCTTTACTTTTTCTTTATTTTTTCCTCTTTTTCTTCTTTTTTAAGCGGGGGGAGGGCACTCCACACCTAGCGAGGGGGGGGGGGTAGGGCCCCCCAGTGCCCCACCCCCTTGGCTACGGGGCTGGGGAGCACACATCTTATTTGTCGACACACATGTTTTTTTTCTAATGTCTTTAAGTTGGTCTTAATTACACTCTTATTGAGCTATTGCCAACATTATTTTTGGTCTATCACCCAATCAGATTTAATCATCGTACTTGAATTAAAAAAAAATATAGACATATATCTATTACATTTCATGCATTCTTATTAGTAGGGAGCGACCGATAATCGGATCGGTATAGGTATCGGACCGATATTGGCACTACCGGTTAATGTCGAATCGGCCGATTGTTGTAGGGAGCGACCGATAGTCGAACCGATATTGGCACTATGGGTTAACTATCGGACCGGCTGTTTTTTGGCTGCCGATACATTTTTTTTTTCACAACAAAGTTGCAGGAAAAAAAATCAGTAAATAACCCAATTCTATAACCAGATCAGACAAGATTTAAAAAAAAGAAAAAAAAAACCCCGTACACAGAAATTGTCACGTCTACAAAAATTGCGTCAGAGATATGACCTTGAAACAATAGGATTGGCATTTCTTAATTCTAATGTATGACCTTGAATGATACAATTAGTGAACATCTGTGTGTATTTTTTTTGAGATGGGAAGTTGGGGGGGGGGGGGTAAACAAAACACGCGTGGGCGAAGTGTTACAAAATATGTGAACATTGGTTGACATACGTCATACAGCGCGAGAAAAACACGTGTTTGGCATTGTTGTTGCTTAAGGCTGTCCATTAATTACGTCAACAAAATAGGGGGAAGGGGATCAGAAAATTTTTGACAATTGTTGACAAGGGGGGGGAGGTCAAGAAAAGTTGACGTCAACAATGTTACTTTTTTTTAATTTAATATAATTACTTAATAAATAGGAAAATCAAGCAGCGTTTGTAGTTCTGTGTTACACACTCGCTTAACATTCAGTATATTTTAATTAAACTAACTATATTCCTACTAATTTTGCCACATAAACATTTCGGAAGCCACCTTTTGGGGGAGGGTGGGGGTAATCAAATGTTGACGTAATTTTATAGGGGGGTCTATGGAAGTTCGATAAGTTGTTGACAAGGGGGGGAGGTAAAAATCGCCAAAAGTTTGTTGACATAAATAATGGACAGCCCCTAAAAAGAAAATATCGGTATCGGTATCGGTAAAAATGCTGGGGAAAAATATCGGTATCGGACTATCGGTAAAAAGGCATATCGGTCGCTCCCTACTAATTAGCCAGTAAAAAATGATATGACGTCACTGAGATACAAAACTGAAGATGAAAGAAACACATTATGTTGGATTCCCGAGCTAATGTCGAAGTTCACATGAGTTATTTTATTCTCGTATCAATACAGCTCTTATCAATTTCATTTACATTTCGTAGGATTCTTTAAAAAAAAATATAACCTTCCCCAAGGTCTAAACTGAATCTATACTGTGTGAGTCTATACTGGTCTATACTGAGTCTATATTGGTCTATACTGAGTCTATACTGGTCTATACTGAGTCTATACTGAGTGAGCTTATACTTGTCTGAGTCTATACCATTATAAATCTCGCATTACCTATACTGGTCTATACTGAGTGAGTCTATACTGAGTCTATACTGAGTCTATACTGGTATTTACTGAGTCTATACTGACTGCGTCTATGCTGGTCTATACTGAGTCTATACTGGTCTATACTGAGTCTATACCATTATAAATCAGGTATTACTTAGAGACGAACCTGTGGTCTGCGTCTGTGATTGAAATCTTAGCCATTTTGTTACTTTCTCCCTCAAGGCATTTGATTTTATTTTTTTACACAGGACGTAGAGCTATTAAAAGCATATCATGTATTAATTTAAATTTTCATTTAAAAAACACCATCTTTTACCATACAAAAAAAAAACAAAACAAACCCCAATACCAACGAAAGCCACCTTTTTCCCAGATTTCGCCCAAACACGATTGATAATCCCAAGTTTCTATTTATATATCTGGACCAGGATCTGGCTAACGACTTTCTCTTGTTTGCTACTCGGCCTTCTCGGATTACGCCATTCCCCCAACCGTATAAAAAAACAATCAACTGACATTTATTTCTCAGGTCGCCGGAGAAGTATCAGATGAACATTTTTTTTATATTTCCCGTTTTCCCAGACGTGGTTGATCCCAGGTCCCGACACTTAGTTCAATGTGGAAAGAACAAAATTTGTAAATTTGAGAACGTTGTCTTTTATGTTTTGCCACAAAAACAATTTGCCATTGTAGCTTTCTATTTATTTATTTAAGTCCAGTGGTTATTTGGTTGGGTTTAAGATTCTAACCACAACGTGTTATCTATTAAGAAAATATCTTTTTATCTTTAAGAATTCATTTGATCAGTAAAAGGCATTAAAAATGAATATCCACATATATAGTAAACATGAATATCCATATATATATATATATATATATATATATTATTAGTTTAGAGATTTAAAAAAAATTCTCTTAGCCCTAAAGGGTCATCGGGGCAGATGATGGAGTGTAGAATTGAATACATTTCTTTCTGTAACCTCGGCATATAATGAGGTCGTGTGGTTAGTAAAACGACTTGCCGCCTTTACTTCCCCAGCTTAAGTCAGGTACCCAATTAGAGCTGGGTGGACTTGTGAGACGGTAATCACTTTACACCAGGAACTGGACAAATTCACTTGGTTCTCACTGAGGGTCGAACCAGGGACTCTCAGGTCAAGAGTAATGTGTCTACAGCCTACATTACTCTTAGAGATTTAACTAAAATGTAAGTTGAACAAGACGGGCAAACAGGCAGACAGGCGCATGGACGGGAAAAAAACGGACGGACAGATGGGCAGACAGAAAGATTAGCAGACGAACAGACAGTCATACGGACAGGTTGTTAAAGATATGCTCAAGCATGGGAAGGGTCAAACAAACAGACAGTCAATGGCCGTCTTGGAAACAAAAAAGACGAGCGGGAAGTCAGGCTTGTAGGCGGCTGGTAGAGTAGCAATAAACAGATAGACGAGAAAAATCAAACAGATAGGCGGTTGGTAGCGATACAATCAAAGAGATAGACTAGGCGGTTGGTAGAGATACAATCAAAGAGATAGACCAGGCGGTTGGTAGAGATACACTCAAAGAGATAGACCAGGCGGTTGGTAGAGATACAAACAGATAGACAGGCGGTTGGTAGAGATACAATCAAACAGATAGACAGGCGGTTGGTAGAGATACAATCAAACAGATAGACAGGCGGTTGGTAGAGATACAATCAAACAGATAGACAGGCGGTTGGTAGAGATACAATCAAACAGATAGACCAGGCGGTTGGTAGAGATACAAACAGATAGACAGGCGGTTGGTAGAGATACAATCAAACAGATAGACCAGGCGGTTGGTAGAGATACAATCAAACAGATAGACCAGGCGGTTGGTAGAGATACAAACAGATAGACAGGCGGTTGGTAGAGATACAAACAGATAGATAGGCGGTTGGTAGAGATACAAACAGATAGAGAGGCGGTTGGTAGAGATACAAACAGATAGACAGGCGGTTGGTAGAGATACAATAAAACAGATAGACAGGCGGTTGGTAAAGATACAATAAAACAGATAGACAGGCGGTTGGTAGAGATACAATCAAACAGATTAAGTCAGCAGAGCAAGTAATGGGTCACTGAGCTTGACCCTTGACCCATATGACTCATCAAGTTCTTGACCCAAACCCGTCATGAACCATTCAAGCAAGCATGGGTCATATTAAAATTGTTTAAAAGTAAAAAGGTAACCCCTTAAATTAAATAATTAAATAAATAAATTAATAAATTAAATTATAATTTAATTGACAATATTGCTGCAAGTGTTTCACATATAATTTTCTATACAAATGTTTAGTGAAAGGGCACGTTTTGTTTTCGACGCAAATAAAAAAAAATCGCGCGACGACGGCTTTTTTTAGGGTCGGGCGGAGACTAAGGATGGGTCGTGGGTCAGGGAACATTGACCCATGACCCATGGACCCATCCAATTTTGCGACCCATTTGACTCATTTATCCATTACTTGCTCTGAAAGTCAGACAAACACAAAATCTAATTGAAACTTCTAGCTCTTTTTGTTTATTCAATAACAGAAATAGGCGGGTCCAGTTATTTTTAAAAATAATCTTACTTCCAATTTAACAATCAACGAATCAGTGAAATTTAAACAATTCCATAGGACTAAGCATGTCAGGTGATTAATTATGTTAACACAATTATTTTTTGTTCACAGAAGAAACGCTTTAGAAAGATTGTTTTTCCCCCATTAATAAGTGATGCTTGCAATGAATGTTTTGATACAATGTTTAAGAGAAAAGAAAACAACAATACAGATCTTGTCGGCATTTACTAATTACAAAAAGACCTTCTGTGACACATTTTGTAAAGTTGGGACGGATGGTTGTGTTGTTCGGGTTAGGGTTCTTGGTTCGATCTTCGTTGAGGTCCTTCAAGTCATGATTTAAGTCCCCAGCTATAGCTCAAGTGGTGCCTCCATGGCCATTACACTATCGGCTGTGGTGGGGATGTAAGAAGAGCACCATTAAAACAGTCTTATGAGTGGCTTACAGGATCCTAGAAATTTCATCTCATCATTACAGGGAGTTCTCACACAGATTTTGTCAGTTTACCTTTTAACTGACAAAAGTTAAATGTTTCCAATACTGCTGTCGAGGGGACGGATGATCGTGCGGTAAAGCACTCAAATGTCAACCTAAGGGTCCCGTGTTCGATCTCCAGTGAGGACAAAGGGAATTTTTCAGGCCATGGTAAAAGTGCCTTTCATATCTCCCGTGGTGCCTCCATAGCCATTACAATTCCAGTTGTGGTGGTGACCCAAGAAGGGCATTAAAAAAAACTAAAAAAAAATTGTCCCATTTACGATGGAGGTTTTGTAGCGAGCTGGATCTTCATGCTGCAGCACGACCTTATTGCTGTGGGTTACGGTTTCGACACCCCGCGAGTCCCAGTCACATACATGTCTCCCGTGGGGTCTCAATGGTCATTGCACTACCGGCTATGGTGGGGGATGAAAAATACCCTCCTATTAGATATTTATAAGATCAAAATATAATCTTGTAAAAAATATACTGCTGTCAATAATTAAGTAACGCTACAATTATTTGTACTTATAGTATATTATTCGGCAATAATATAAACATACGTGTACTTACATTCAGGGGCATCCAACAAACAGAGAACGCTATTGTTATCAAACACAGGAACCAGATCATCTGGGCCTCCATGTCGGAGTGACGTTTCCCACGGATGACCGTCCCTGGGGTGGTTGTGGACCCCACGACTCCGGACACAGATAGCTTCCTGTCCAGGGACGGCGAGCTGTTTAGGTGTCTGCTATAGCGCATGCGCAGCAAGGTCAAGGCCACTATAACGTTGCAGACTATCATGACGCAGATGGCGATGATGTTCATAAAACTAAACATGGCGGCGTAGACCGCGTCCAAGATGCTCTCCCTGTGGAAGTTCAGGAAGCACCAAGAGCCAGGGTACTGGCGCTCGTAGCTGCCGAAACCGACGAAAGGTAGCGCCGTGAACAAGGCCGTTACCGTCCAGCAGGCCAGGAAGGTCAGCTGAGCCTTCCTCCGTGTGATGTGCCTGGCGTAGAAGTAAGAGAAACGGATGGCGATGAACCTCTCGCAGGACATGCAGCTGACGATCAACGGAATGACCAGCCCGAAAGAGACCATCATGAAGCCGTGATACCGGCACAAAGGGGTTCCACCGACCCACTTCAGGTTGTTGGCGTACGTCACTATGGCGATAGGGCTAACAGACAATTGACCAATGAGGTCCGTCCACGCCAGTCCGGCCAACATGACGAAGAATACTGTCCGTCTTGCTTGAGCCTGTTTTTTTTTGGGTAAAAAATAAGAAATCTATCAATGAATGAGTTTAATAGTATACCATGCAAACTTTGAAAGTTTCAGCTTTAACTCTTATGTTTTATCTCTAATATGGGATGAATGCCCGAGTGGTGTAGATGCTCGACTGTCGACCTGAGAGTTCTGGGTTCTATCATTGGTGAGGACCAAAGAATATTTTTTCCTGTTCCTAGTGAAAGTTGGTTGAAGTCCCACAAGTCGACCCAGATATTAATGGGTACCTAATCACACGATCCCTGCATAAGCCAATGTAATAGAAACAGATGAATTCTACACTTCCTCTAACCCGATGGCCCTATAGGGTTGAGGGAACTTGACTTTTTAAATCTCTAACAGGAATGTGTTATTATGAAGTGAATTCAAAGTCATGTTTCTTAATTTTTTTTTAAACTGTTCATTTTCAAAGTGTTTATTTTCGGTAAAATTTGAGATGTAAAATGCTTGATTATAATTTTTTAAAGTCATTTTGATACCTTGTGTTTTATTTGATATAGCAAGTTTGACATAGTAAACAGAAAAAAATGACATTGTATCTATGTACACATAAATAACGTAAGCAATAATAGTATAAACTAGACAATCACCTCTCTTCTGGAGGAGTAGAGAACCAACAGAGCCAGTACGTTGCCAACGACGCCAATGGTCATCATAAGTATGGGCGTGGACAGACTGATGCCCAGGCCAGCTGGGATGGAGCATGTTGAGTTGCCGGCACCACTTCCGTTTTCGTTGCCCGTGCAGACGAGATCTTGATCGCCGAGATCGACACGTGACATATTGTGCGCATGCTCAGTGACATTGTAGACTCCATACAGAGACATGCTTGGTCAGGCCAAATGCTAGCGGCCTAATGTTGGTAGTGGGACGAGCCTGTTTATGGGGGTAGAATAAATAGAGAAAAATTCAAAAACATGTACACATTAACTTTAAAAACAGACCCACTGACGTTTATTTTCAAGTAGAACAAATTATCTTGGTCAGCTAATAATTTCTCTTACAAAACTGAAAAAAGTTACAATAATAATTGGCTTTGGTAATAAACAGCTTTGGGCAAAATTGTCGCTCAATTACCGTGCCAAAAGAAAATATTGGTGAACGTGCCATCCGGGTTGGAACCCCCTCCCTCCTCCACCCCCACTAGTTACGCCACTGACAAAAATGAAAATGAGATTTTTATCTGCTTTTTCTGAATGCATGGGCGCAACCGATGTACGGGTCGTTCGGGTCCGGTCCCTACCAAAAATCAAGCCACTGGTATTCGACCCTACCAAATTTGGGGGCAGACATACCGATTTTCATCTAACCGAATATTTTGGACCCTACCAACTTCAACATACTGGTTGCGCCCCTGTCTGAATGGCTCAAATACAAAAGAAAAAAATCTTGTGTCAACTAGGGAGCGACCGATATGCCTTTTTACCGATAGTCCGATACCGATATTTTTCCCCAGCATGTTTGCCGATACCTATACCGATATTTTGCTATTAATGAAAGGGTGTCTTGCAGATGAAGAAGATTAGAACAAAAGATTTGAAAAGACAGACCGGAAGACCGAAGTCAGAAACACAAACAATGCCTGCATAATCTCAGAAATCTGCATGTTTATTGTTTAAAATTAAACTTATAACAAACAATTGGTTGTTTTTACTTTTTACTTGTACACAAACAGAAAAGTAAGATAAAATTGTAAATAATTAATATCAAACAAAAAAAAAGTAAAAATGTATTAATTGTTAATTGCAACTTCACTAACTTGTGAAAGTTGTGATGAAATTAAAATAATTTTCTTCGTTAATCTTTGTAATTTTTACTGAATTTACTTGTAGCAGATTTTTAAAAAAGTTTGAAAAATTAAAAACACTTAATTATATCAGTAAATCACTTCACTCAGGTGAACAGAAATCTGTAAATAAACTTTAACTCTGTAAACCAAAATCAGTTTTGAGTTTGTGAAAAAAAAAACAATGTATCGGCAGCCAAAAAACGGCCGGTCCGTCGGTCCGATAGTTAACCCATAGTGCCAATATCGGTTCGATTATTGGTCGCTCCCTACAAAAATCGGCCGATCCGATATTAACCGATAGTGCCAATATCGGTCCGATACCGATACCGACCCGATTATCGGTCGCTCCCTAGTGTCAACAACTTGTTAAAATATTTAGAAAACATTTTGTTGTGTCAATAGCTTGTTAAAAAATTTAGAAAACATTTTGTTGTGTCAAGAGCTTGTTGAAAAATTTAGAAAACATTTGTTGTGTCAACAGCTTGTTGAAAAATTTAGAAAACATTTGTTGTGTCAATAGCTAGTTAAAAAAAAAGGAAAGTCTCATATCTTGCAATTTTATTTTAATTGACTAAGATGTAAAATATGTATTTCCTTAGTCCTAGATCACAGAAAAAGTTATAGATATTACATTAAATAGATGTTGAATAGATGTTGGCCTGAGCGCCAATACGGAATAAGTGCACACATTTTTAATTAGTCAACATTGGCTCCATTGTTCTCTACTCAGCCTCCTCATACTTTGAACATTTGTGTGACGAGTATATGTCATTAAAATAGATTACTTCAGCTACGTGTGTTCATGTATTCATATAAACTGCTGTACTCATTTTTAATAAGGTCTGATTGTTATTCGGACCCACAGCCTTATAAATTTATCTACTCTATTTCAGCTATTCTGTTTATAATAAAATTGTAAATACAGAAAGCGACCATTTTGTTTTTAGTCTATTACAAATTTGCGGTCAAATAATATACCGAATGAAGCGTTCTATTTGTCGTCGTAGTAAAAATTTATTTTTAAATGATTGATACAATTATTCTATGGAATAAAACTGTTTTAACTTCATATATAACAAAATAACATGCCATTAAAAAAATTTAGGAGGGTAAATAAGAATTAAAACGAACACAAAACGATTCCCCATTAAAGATTTCTTGTGGCGATGTGCGTGCACGCTATCATTTAAATGCTGTTACTGTTGTGGCGTTCGTAAAACATGACAACATTTCAAATTGTATGAGGCAAACAATCAAACAAATTTGGAATTTTAAAGCCGCCAGATTTTTTCGGCTCCGGCTCCAGCTTCAGCTCCAGCAAAAAGTGAGGCTCCACGGCTCCTTTGCTCCGGCTCCGCAAGCCTGCCTGTGATTCAGTATTAGATTGTGTTTAATGAGAGTTATTTCCCCTGATCTTCACGTGGTTTTGTGTACAGTAAACCTGTGATTCCATAATAGATTGTGTTTAATAAGAGTTCATTCCCCTGATCTGCACGTGGTTCTGTGTATAGTATACCTGTGATTCAATAATAGATTGTATTTAATGAGAGTTCATTTCCCTGATCTGCACGTGGTTCTGTGTACAGTATACCTGTGATTCAGTAATAGATTGTATTTAATGAGAGTTCATTCCCCTGATCTGCACGTGGTTCTGTGTACAGTATACCTGTGATTCAGTAATAGAGTGTGCTTAATGAGAGTTCATTCCCCTGTAAAAACGCCACGTGGCTCTCATTTACCTTTTGCTGACCTTTCAAATTTACTTTTATATTCAAGATGATACATGACACCTCTATTTCATGTGTAGTCTGTGCTGGTGCTTGATACATTACACCTCTGTTACATGTAAAGTCTCTGTTGGTGTTTGATACATTACATCTCTATTACATGTGTAGTCTCTGTTGGTACTTGATACATTACACCTCTATTACATATGTAGTCTCTGTTGGTGCTTGATACATTACACCTCTATTATATGTCTAGTCACTCTAGTGTGTTGGTATTTGATACATTACACCTCTATTACATGTGTAGTCTCTGTTGGTACTTGATACATTACACCTCTATTATATGTCTAGTGTGTTGGTACTTGATACATTGCACCTCTATTACATATGTAGCCTCTGTTGGTACTTGATACATTACCCCTCTATTGCATGTGTAGTCTCTGTTGGTACTTGATACATTACACCTTTATTACATATGTAGTCTCTGTTGGTGCTTGATACATTACACCTCTATTATATGTCTAGTCACTCTAGTGTGTTGCTACTTGATACATTACACCTCTATTACATGTGTAGTCTCTGTTGGTACTTGATACATTACACCTCTATTATATGTCTAGTGTGTTGGTACTTGATACATTGCACCTCTATTACATGTGTAGCCTCTGTTGGTACTTGATACATTACACCTCTATTACATATGTAGTCTGTGTCGGTGCTTGATACATTACACCTCTATTTTATGGCAAATACAAAAGCTTTAATACATTTTTCTTTAAATCTGTTAAGTTTCTTTACTTTTTTATTCTACAACCATCACACTAAATTATTTCACGCGGTCATTATAGCCAAGTACCCTGTCCCCACAAGTACCCTGTCCCACAAGTACCTTGTCCCCACAAGTACCCTGTCCCTACAATCCATGGATTCCATTAGTTGATTGATATCAATCAATTACAGTCAGACAAAAAATTCGTTTCATGTATCGGGGATGATTTTTTAATGAATAAAGGATGACGATACAATCTGTACAAGTTAATGTGTGACTGGTTTGATCGCAAGGATGAATATACAATCTGTACAAGTTAATGTGTGACTGGTTTGATCGCAAGGATGAATATACAATCTGTACAAGTTAATGTGTGACTGGTTTGATCGCAAGGATGAAGATACAATCTGTACAAGTAAATATGTGACTGGTTTGATCGCAAGGATGACGATACAATCTGTACAAGTTAATGTGGGACTGGGTTGATCACGATGTTTCTTAATTTGTTTAAATTCAAATAATTTTTGTTTCTGTTTACAATAAATTTGAAATGTTCTTCTTAATGTTTTATAAAAGATAATTAAGTTCCCTTCTTAGCCCTAACGGGCCTTCGGGGCAGATGAAGTGTAGAATTCATCTGTTTCTATAACCTCGGCATATGTAGGGATTGTGTGGTTAGCACAACGCCCAGCCGCCTTTACTTCCCCAACTTAAATTCAGGTACCCATTTAAAGCTGGGTGGACTTGTGGGACGACTTTGCACCAAATTTCACCTGGAAAAATTCCATGGGCCTCACCGAGGATCGAACCCAGGACTCTCAGGTCGACAGTCGAGTATCTACACCACTCGGCCATCCGTCCCACAAAAGATAATTAGTAACAGTTGAAATGTATCAGTATTCAGTGAAATGATAAATAAAGTAACTGGAGCCAACCAATGACTGATCAAAGACTACTCTGGAAGCGAGTCAGTATGATTATATGATTCGTGCCACGGCAAGCCCGCACAGGACATCAAACTGCGTTGTTTGTATTTGATTTTTCACACCAAACTGTGTGTGTTTGTATCAACAGTCCAAACTACGTGTTTGTATCAACAGTCCAAACTATGTGTTTTTATCAACAGTCCAAACTACGTGTTTTGTATCAACAGTCCAAACTACGTGTTTGTATCAACAGTCCAAACGACGTGTTTGTATCAACAGTCCAAGCTACGTGTTTGTATCAACAGACCAAACTACGTGTTTGTATGAACAGTCCAAACAACGTGTTTGTATGAACAGTCAAAACGACGTGTTTGTATCAACAGTCCAAACTATGTGTTTTTATCAACAGTCAAAACGACGTGTTTGTATCAACAGTCCAAACTATGTGTTTTTATCAACAGTCCAAACTACGTGTTTGTATCAACAGTCCAAACGACGTGTTTGTATCAACAGTCCAAGCGACGTGTTTGTATCAACAAACCAAACTACGTGTTTGCATGAACAGTCCAAACAACGTGTTTGTATCAACAGTCCAAACTACGTGTTTGTATCAACAGTCCAAACTACGTGTTTGTATGAACAGTCCAAACAACGTGTTTGTATCAACAGTCCAAACTACGTGTTTGTATCAACAGTCCAAACTATGTGTTTGTATCACCAGTCCACATCAAACAACGTCTGTTATTCAACATTATTTATTCAAATGACTGTCTACACTTGTAGACATACATATCTGTCTGTTACTGTGGTCAGTCTTTCATTTCAAATAAGCTAGTGTGGACTTACCTATTAGATGTGTCATTATCAGGAAACAACATTAGCTAGCAGCAGGGGAGAAAAATAAAAATAAAACAGACTGGAAGAAGAGATAAACTTGCAGCCTCTTTCTGGAACAATTTCTACTCACCACTGGTCAGAGAGAGGATGAAAACAAAAAAAAACGGGGACAATAGAGCATTTTTTTTCGAAAATGCTCTAAAAAGGTGATATTAATATTCATAGCGCGAATCATGCCACAATTTAAAGATTTCAACTTCACCTAGACGGGAAAATCCGAAGTGGAATGGAGGGGTTGGGGAGTTACATTATTTGATAATAATTAGGATAAAAATCTAGTTATACTCGAAGACACATAGGCACACCGCTAGATATACTCGTAGGCACACAGCCAAATAAACTCGTAGGCACACCACCAGATGTAATCGTAGGCACACCGTCGGATATATACTTGTAGACGCATAGGCGTACCATTTAATATAGTATATATATAGGCATACCACCAGATATACTCGTAGATACATTGCACACCACCAGATATACTCGTAGACATATAGGCATACCATCAGATATACTCGTCGACACATAGGCATACCATCATATATACTCGTAGACACATAGGCATACCATCAAATATATTATATACATAGGCATACCATCAGATATTCTCGTCGACACATAGGCATACCATTAGATATACTCGTAGACACATAGGCATACCATCAGATATACTCGTCGACACATAGGCATACCATCAGATATACACGTAGATACATAGGCATACCATCAGATATACACGTAGGCACACACCAGATATACACGTAGACACATAGGTTACAGTACTACTAGTAGATACATAGCTTCAGCTGTTGGTCTGCAACATTAATAACGTTTTACTCCTGGTTACAGTAACAGCAATAAACTATAAACTGGCCATAAAATTGTCCAATATGTTGGATTGTTTGCCGCACAACACCATAACGACAATCAAATGACTGAATCACTAAACAGGTGATGGTGAATTCATTGTACAATAAATCTGTTAGACCAATGTTTTAATGTGGAAATATTCTTGTCTGATGATGTGGGTTAGTTTCAGACTAGATTCCTTTTCATATGGTAATCTGAACGAGGAATTCTGATAGACTGATCTAGAAATCCTTCAAAATCAAAATTTAGTTGGTCCATTATACCAGTATCTGCCAAAGTGAAGCACATTGTAGTGTGTGTTAAACGTTATCTACCCCAGTGTGGATGAGGAAGTTCGTTTTGGTAGCTCACAAAAATATAAATATTATACATATGATATCAATAAATATTGTTGCAGTATAATTTGTTCGATTTATTGGCTAAATTACTTGTACATAATATTTTCTAAACACTTTTCTTATAATCGTACCTTATGCTTTTGTGATAAAATCGGCACATATTTTTTTTATTAGTTCATAAAATCTAAATTTAATATAGTCAAATTAACATGAATGATATTCCTAATGTATTTCTTATTGAGTAAGTTCTTTCCTTTTACTATAAAATTGTAGTAGACTTAAACATATTCTCTGTTGTGAATAAATATCGGGATGGCGTCATTAGTTGAACTTTTTACACACATTGAGTCGAGACAATGTTACCAGGAAATGTTTCTCGATTTATTTATTACCAAATCAGTAGCTGACCTTTAGAAACGAATGCGCGCGGCTAGAAAAATGACATTTGTCTCAGAATTATGCAGTGGGTATGGTGGGGGGGGGAGGGGGAAGAGGGGGTGGGCTTCTTAACATCAGTAAATGCCCTTGTCAATGGTACGTAAGAGTTAATTCTCTTTGAAGTTGGATAGTCTCATGGAGTGGGCGAAGGAATGTGCTAAGTGCACATTGCATTGAGATGGCCTGCTGTTGTCCATCAAGACGACCTAACCCCCTCCCCCCCTCATCCTCCTTCCCCCCTTTTCCGTTACAGTCACATCTGTTTCATCACACTACTGGGATTCGTTGTTTAACGAGATGGTGATGAGCCATTTTGGCTTGGTGCGGGTGGGTGGGGGGGGGGAGGAGGGGAGGTCTCAAATCATCAGACGCCAGGTGCTTGCTACCTGTAGTGTCTGTGGTGTGAGTACAGAAATATCACTTCCGGCTTGTCCCTGTAGTAGTCGCGGGTTTTATCTACCGACGACATTTCATCACGATTGGTCGTGTGGTAAGGTGATTGACTGTCGATCTGAGGATCCCGTGCTTCGATCTTCGGCGAGGGGCAATGGATTAAAGTCCCGCTATATCTTGAGTGGTGCCTTCATGGCCTTGCACTATCGGCTCTGGTGGGGATGCAAAAAGGTCACAATTAAAACACTCCCGGCTTATTGGATCTAAAAAATGTACAGGTACTTCACTAGATGTGGTATGGATCTTCTATCTTATATATATATATATATATATCATCATATATAATAATACTCATTTCCAGTGTGCGTTAAATCGAAAGTAAAGAATGAATACAACAGTATTCCAGTTTAAAATACAACCATGAAAAAAATCGGATCTGCCCGAAACCAAAAAATAACCTAGTCTACCGATCAAGCCTAAGGGGATATAACTCTATGAAAAGATTTTGCAGGGTACAGCTAGTATATATATAATTCTCTTCTTCGCCCAACCTTGCGGGACAACGGCAGCCTACAAAACGCAATTCTATATATATATATAGATAGATTTGTCGCGGTTGTGGAATTTCCGAAGACGTTAAAGCAACCAAGACGCGTTCAACAACGTTCGACAACTCGCGTTGTTTTCTGATTTCTTTTATAAAACCAGATTATTTTAATTTCTAATATGACGTTTTATCCTTTTATTTAGTGACATATATTAAGCAATACGAGCACAATGGTGGTTGTACAATAGTATTAAATGTCTAGACAGCTCCAGTAATTTTGATGAGTACCTATGAGTCTATGTTTATATCTAATGGTGTGTATATATGGCAATGTACTTATGTTTCAATGTTTATATCTAGTGGTGTGCGCTAATGTGTTTACGTGTATATCTGGCAGTGCACTTATGTGTCTATGTTTATATCTAGTGGTGTGCGCTAATGTGTTTACGTGTATATCTGGCAGTGCACTTATGTGTCTATGTTTATATCTAGTGGTGAGAGCCTAATGTGTCTACGTGTATATCTGGCAGTGCACTTATGTGTCTATGTTTATGTCTAGTGGTGAGCGCCTAATGTGTCTACGTGTATATCTGGCAGTGCACTTATGTGTCTATGTTTATGTCTAGTGGTGAGCGCCTAATGTGTCTACGTGTATATCTGGCAGTGCACTTATGTGTCTATGTTTATGTCTAGTGGTGAGCGCCTAATGTGTCTACGTGTATATCTGGCAGTGCACTTATGTGTCTATGTTTATGTCTAGTGGTGAGCGCCTAATGTGTCTACGTGTATATCTGGCAGTGCACTTATGTGTCTATGTTTATGTCTAGTGGTGAGCGCCTAATGTGTCTACGTGTATATCTGGCAGTGCACTTATGTGTCTATGTTTATGTCTAGTGGTGAGCGCCTAATGTGTCTACGTGTATATCTGGCAGTGCACTTATGTGTCTATGTTTATGTCTAGTGGTGAGCGCCTAATGTGTCTACGTGTATATCTGGCAGTGCACTTATGTGTCTATGTTTATGTCTAGTGGTGAGCGCCTAATGTGTCTACGTGTATATCTGGCAGTGCACTTATGTGTCTATGTTTATGTCTAGTGGTGAGCGCCTAATGTGTCTACGTGTATATCTGGCAGTGCACTTATGTGTCTATGTTTATGTCTAGTGGTGAGCGCCTAATGTGTCTACGTGTATATCTGGCAGTGCACTTATGCGTCTATGTTTATGTCTAGTGGTGAGCGCCTAATGTGTCTACGTGTATATCTGGCAGTGCACTTATGTGTCTATGTTTATGTCTAGTGGTGAGCGCCTAATGTGTCTACGTGTATATCTGGCAGTGCACTTATGTGTCTATGTTTATGTCTAGTGGTGAGCGCCTAATGTGTCTACGTGTATATCTGGCAGTGCACTTATGTGTCTATGTTTATGTCTAGTGGTGAGCGCCTAATGTGTCTACGTGTATATCTGGCAGTGCACTTATGTGTCTATGTTTATGTCTAGTGGTGAGCGCCTAATGTGTCTACGTGTATATCTGGCAGTGCACTTATGTGTCTATGTTTATGTCTAGTGGTGAGCGCCTAATGTGTCTACGTGTATATCTGGCAGTGCACTTATGTGTCTATGTTTATGTCTAGTGGTGAGCGCCTAATGTGTCTACGTGTATATCTGGCAGTGCACTTATGTGTCTATGTTTATATCTAGTGGTGAGCGCTAATGTGTCTACGTGTATATCTGGCAGTGTACTTATGTGTCTATGTTTATATCTAGTGGTGAGCGCTAATGTGTCTACGTGTATATCTGGCAGTGTACTTATGTGTCTATGTTTATATCTAGTGGTGAGCGCCTAATGTGTCTACGTGTATATCTGGCAGTGTACTTATGTGTCTATGTTTATATCTAGTGGTGAGCGCCTAATGTGTCTACGTGTACATCTGGCTATGTACCCTCCCCGCCCACCCCCAATACCCCCTCTATGACTGACCGGCAACGCAGCGTACATAAAATAGTAAATAAATTTTTGGCCCTTTATGAATAGAGACAGAAAAAATACAAAATGTACACTAAAAATTGTGTGGGGGCGTTTTAGATGCCTGCATCCAGGCCTCGCATCCATTGCCCCCCCCCCCCGCAGATAAATACGCCACTGCCATAAGTCAACGCTTACATCAAAGTAATATTTGGTGCCTGCTGTAAAACAAATGCTGTATCAGTGTGATATATTTGGCATGATATACAATACAAATATCAACAATCGCATTTACCTTCACTATGAACGACACCATTACTGTCAACATACAACTACCAAAACAACACAAGGCTAGGTTTAGTTATACAGTAGTTTAAAGTGCGTACATCAAATCAATTAAAAAAAAAGTTTTATATGAACACAACACATCTAAATGAAGCAAAAGTTTCGTGAAGTTGCGTGGATCTAAGACATTTGATCTGGGTTGTATAGGCCCCCTTGTTAATGAATCAATACAGCTCTCTATTTGTAACACAAGTCAACAGTCATTAATTACTCAGGTCTCTCATTGCACTCTGATATTAACCGGATATGAGTGAACCCAATGGCGTGAAAGGTACTTCCGGTTAAAACCTGACCTTTGGAAGAATGTGAGTTTTTTTAATATTGGATTGACAGAACGAAACATCGGTTAGTCATATCGTTACACACGAAATAATAATAATGGAACATTAATATAACAAACAATTACACCAGTGTCCATTTTATAATATGAGTCTTAATAAAGCGGTTAAGTTAGAACCAAATGTCTCCTGCAGACACAAACGAGACTGAGAATCAATGATTTCCTTCTCTTGATTTTTGACATGGAACGAACAATATAAAAGTAAACTTGAAGACAGTGGTCATCTCTTAGAAAAACCTAAAAAAAAATATCCTCAGACTATCATTTACTTACCTGGATTGAACTGACCAGAAATAATTTCCTGGTAAAATGATAACACATTCCACCCATCATCAACTATATACAAATATTTGCATTGTGTGACGCATGTCTGGTCAACATTAGCTTCACATTGCGTGACGTGTCTCTGGTCAACATTAGCCAGAAGAAAGGCGCCTCAAGTCTGAGACCAAGACAAGAGCATTTATCCAGAAGTCACAATCCATTGGAAGCAACATTAAAATAAGAAGCCCACCTCGTAACAAGGGACGTGAGGTGGAGGGTTTCATCCAGTGTTTCGGAGATTTTTTAAAATCCACTCGCTTACTACATTCACGGTTTATATATGCCGGCTTGTGTACACTCACATTCTATCAACAGGTTGTTCTACTCACACACACATATACAAATAGACACACACACACACGCACATAAATACGTACATAACTATGTTTCGCACCGATTATCGTTCTGTTGCTCGCACTGTACAGTGTTACACTTCAAAGCACTCACTCTGTTTTCTGTCATCTATTAGCTACCAAGGGGGAATACAGAGATTAACTCAAGCGTATCTGTGGATCGTTTTCTTTATTTTATATATATATATATATATATATATATATTTTTTTTTAAATCTTGTTATTTTGTGTGTTCAGTCAACAGATCGATGTAACAGTGAGATCCCTGTTATTAAACTGAGTTTTTAAAAAAAAAATATTTTATTATCAATGAATGAATACAAAGAAACGGAACAAAACAATATAAACAAAAATATTTTTTTTTAAACGTCAATGATTTGTTGGATACAGCTGTTGGGACATCTCAAGTGGTGATTTGGTGACGTGATTACGGGGGGCCGGGGGGGGGCGGACATATCAAGTTACGAAAGTTTTAAATAAATTATTTTAGTGTAAAATGAGACTATGTTTCTATCTGAGTTTGTTTGTTTGTGTTTGTCTTCGTCTCTATCTTCTCCCCCTCTCTATCTCTTGTGTATCATAATGTTTCATAACACAATATCAATTAAAACGGTAGGACAGCCGAGGCTGTGTAGAAGGCTCGACTATCGACCTGAGAGCCCCAGGTTCGATCCACGGATTTTTTTCCTCCAGGTCCTGGTGAAAGTTGGTTAAGAGTCCCTCAAGTACACCCAGTTTGGGTACCTGGATTTAGTTCTATTCATCTGTACAGATGACCATTTTGAGACTATTGTAATTTTACTTACTTGACTTGGTCATTTAGTCTGATGACAATAACGTGAAGAGAAACTTGGTCATTTAGTCTGATGACAATAACGTGGACCACCCCTGCTACTGGCTGTAAATTATATTTACAACGGTTCAACCAGGCACTTTATTAGCTTACCCCCACCCTCTCCCCATACTCTTTGTCTAGTCTGGTCATTAAAGTCTTGGTTCATCTCCTGGAAATAGAACTTAGTCGAGGGTTGTCTGTTGTCTGTCTGACCCGCGGCTATCAACGGTTCCTTGGCTCAAATAATGTCTCCACAGTGACCGCTGTGAGATCGCGACATGGGGGCTAATGCCGTGTAACTCTCCATAAACATATTCGATAATAACTTTCTCTTTAGTTTCTTTCATCAAGCGCAGTGTTTCCCAAACGTTCGACATCGCTGTACCCTCTTTCTTTTATTTTCCTAATACTGAGTAGTGAGTACCCCTTGCAAAAAAAACAACAACAAACAACCAACTTGCATATGACAACAACAAACAACCAGCTTGCATATGACAACAACAAACAATCAACTTACATATGACAACAACAAACAACCAACTTGCATATGACAACAACAAACAACCAACTTGCATATACTGTTTTTACGGTCATGATTTCCCTTCATTTCATTGTTTCAGGGTTTACCCGATGTTCTCAACAAGTTGAAGAGCGTACCCGCGCCCAACCCCATTGGGGTACATCAATTATGCTACTGAATTTGTGATCGTATCAATCGACAAAAAAAAAAAAATAATATTAGGGAAAATGATGTTCTGTAAAGTAAAGTAACGCTTTTAAATGCAACAGGACAATCGAAATATGACTCAAATAAAACATGTAGCCCATTTTCTCATGACTTTGATAATTGTTAACCATGATTTATTTATTCCTTTAAAAAAAAAATAGATCTTAGGATTGGGGGTGGGGGGGGGCGCTAGACACCACAGATGACCCTAGTTGATCAAGTTGTTTTCACCATAATATTTTTATCTCAAGGGTTTAAGCGTACTGTCCAGACCTATTTTTGTTTACCGATAGGAAACTGATTTATTGATTTTGTCTAACCTTGCCAGTTGCAGCTTTGTGTCGTCGTCGACATTCGATACAGCAAGACTCTAACCTTTTGGATTTAAACAATTTTTTTTTTTAATTTAATGTGTTTATAGGTCACATAGTGTTCTCGACTATTGATTGGACGGTGCTAAAGTTTTTACGGATTCCTTTTCTATAATCGAATATTCTCTGGAATGCTCATTACAGGCCCACCAACAGAAATTTCGGGCCCCTGTGTAGGGCTGTCACGGCCCCCCGTGCTGATAATAGAATTTTCAAAAGCTTAGTGGCCAGCTCAGTCCAGGCCCCTAAATCTCGCTGGGCCCCTGGGCATTTGCCCCCTACCACCTCTCGGCGGGCCTATATTTATATATATTCTAACACCCCAGAAAGTTCTAATGTTTCCATTTCCTATTACGATTAATCGTCTCAACATTAACCTTTTTCATTATCACTTATATCCAAGACACAATATTGTTTGACGCCTACAGATGACCACGGACTGTGTGTGACGTCATCAGATGATTGCAGTAAAGCCAAGGCTGTTTCAAATTACGGTTCAAAATATTTATTTAATAAAACTTTTGATTGTTCTCCCCCCCCCCCCCAATCGTGTCGCCTTCCGGTGTGGATTAATCTCCTGTGTCATCTCACAGGTCGAGCTCGCTAAATCTCTCAGGAGCTAAACACTTTCGTTTTTTGTTTTGTTTTTTTAAGAAACGTAATGTTGACAATTTTATAAAACTAGGAAAACAACAACAACATCATCTAGATGGAAGAATTCTAATAAAATAGTTGACCTAATATGTCAACAAAATCATTTCACTAAGTGACCATTTACCTAAGAATTAGGCTGGTGAAAGTGTTTCGCAATTTAAACAAATAACTGTATTCATTCCACATACACACAAGTTCAGTTTAAAAATAACATAACGGTACAGTACTTGAAATAAATAACATTGATTAAAAACAAAGGCGCAGTAATTGTATAACTTATTAAATACAAAGGCGCTGTACTGGTATAACTTTTTTAAATACAAAGGCGCTGTACTGGTATAACTTTTTAAATACAAAGGCGCTGTACTGGTATAACTTTTTAAATACAAAGGCGCTGTACTGGTATAACTTATTAAATACAAAGGTGCTGTACTTGTATAACTTTTTAAATACAAAGGCGCTGTACTTGTATAAATTTTAAATACAAAGGCGCTGTACTTGTATAACTTTCTTTAACAATCGGACACTAAATAAATAGTGTTAAGGTTCGTGAATTTGGATCCATGTAGGCGCTACTCCCGTTAGTTGATACGCAGATCTCGTTAAAAGGATAAAGTCCAGGTACGTATCAAACAGCAGACACATGTATCATGTAGGCTTCTACCATCACTTTGTTTTTTTTATTTTTTTTTACCACCCCAGGCTCAAATATAGCTTTTAAATGTGAAATAATCTTTAGTTTTCATTTTTTTTTACAATATTTTTTTCTTAACCAATACATAAGTGCATAGAGCAATCCGACTTCACAGTTCATTCTTTCTGATCATTTGCATTCAATCAGTAGCAACGAAGTTAGATCAATAGTAAAACGATTTCCCTCAACAATTAGCTCTGAGGCCAATAACATTAAATTATCTTAAAATGAAGAGAGTAAGATTAAGGTCAACCCAAGATTTTAGTCTGACTGTTAGTAGTACCGTCTTATAATGAAGAGAGCAAGATTAAGGTCAATCCAAGATTTTAGTCTGACTGTTAGTAGTACTGTCTTATAATGAAGAGAGCAAGATTAAGGTCAATCCAAGATTTTAGTCTGACTGTTAGTAGTACCGTCTTATAATGAAGAGAGTAAGATTAAGGTCAATCCAAGATTTTAGTCTGACTGTTAGTAGTGCCGTCTTATAATGAAGAGAGCAAGATTAAGGTCAATCCAAGATTTTAGTCTGACTGTTAGTAGTACCGTCTTATAATGAAGAGAGCAAGATTAAGGTCAATCCAAGACTTTTGTCTGACTGTTAGTAGTACCGTCTTATAATGAAGAGAGTGAGATTAAGGTCAACCCAAGATTTTAGTCTGACTGTTTGTAGTATGGTCTTTTAATCTCATTGCAACAGGACTAGGCAGCTATAAACTTCCAAATGGCTACAGCCATCCCCAAGTGAACAATTAACATCACGCTAGTAGCATTACCTTTTTTTATGACCCGTTTTACTCTGCCGGAATCGCCTGTTTTATTGTATCCGTTCTTAACGAACTTGGCACTACATCTCTGTGTAGCCTCACCCAATGTTAGAATGCTTATCACTTTCAAGATCGCGAAAAAATGAGTTGGATGAATTTATAATTAATTAACCCTAATGAACTCATTATTGTGATGGTATTTTGATGTAGACATTTTAAAAAAAGGTAAAATATATACATAAAACATTTGTTACCTATAATTTTCAAACTTTTAGGTTTTAGCGTTGTTAATAAACTTAGAGGCAAAAAAATCTGTCGGCCCCTATTTAGCTGGCCGTTTTCTATTAAACGAAATGTTTAAAAAATATAGTAAAGATTGTATGGATCCAATCACTACTGGTTTAGATCATAAAGATTGTATGGATCCAATCACTACTGGTTTAGATCATAAAGATTGTATGGATCCAATCACTACTGGTCTAAATCATAAAGATTGTATGGATCCAATCTCTACTGGTCTAGATATAAAGATTGTATGGATCCAATCACTACTGGTCTAGATCATAAAGATTGTATGGATCCAATCACTACTGGTCTAGATCATAAAGATTGTATGGATCCAATCACTACTGGTCTAGATCATAAAGATTGTATGGATCCAATCGCTACTGGTCTAAATCGTTAAGATTGTATTTGCTATAATTGATATGTTTTTGAAAACAATGCCGTTTTAACAGTGTGATATCTTTATGCATAACATCATGGCTGATTTGTGCTGTCCAGGGAGGTAATTCACCAGTAGCAATCATCTATCGGCATGAGGTTATAGATGTTTAAAAAAGAAGGGTATGTGCGAAAGTTGTGTGATATAGTGATTTTTATTCACTTAAGACATTATTAACCAATCACATCTATAGACCTGTTTAAGAAAAAAAATTATCTGTTATCTGTAAATCCTGATTTTAGTAATCTATTTAAAATATGCTGCTATCGATTGATCTTTTTTTTTTTTTTGAATATTTTGTTAATAACGTGTTCACTAATGTGTGCACGTTTTTTTACAATAAATAGTATGACTAATGATGCCCTTAGCTGTCATATTTATATTTTCAGGATCTAACAAAATAAAGTTGGCAACACTATTTGTCATAATTGTATCCCTCTGTTTTACATTCTTTTTATTCTTCTCTTTAGTCTATCTCTTTACTTCGTTTACCCCCCCCTCTCTCTCTCCCTCCCCCCTAACTCTCTATCTCTCCATCCCCCTCTCTCTCGCTCTCCCTCCCTCCCCCTAACTCTCTCCATCTCTCTCCCTCCCCCTCTCTGTCTCGCTCTACCTCCCCCTAATTCTCTCTCGCTATCTCTCTCCCTCCCCCTCTCTCCATCTCTCTCCCTACCCCTAACTCTATCTCTCTCTCCCTCTCTCTCTCTCTCTCTCACTCTCTCTCTCTCTACCCTCTGCGACGTTTCATCAACTACCTATATTCGTCTCCCACCCTCTCCTTCTAAAACAAACATTTTTTTTTTCAAACTGTTTCATTAACCTTTAACCGACAAACTACGCATCGAACCAAAGCAACATTTGTAATCAAATGTAGCGGACACCGCTGTTTGTTTAATTGATAACACTTGTTACCTAAATAACCTATCAGGACACAATCGACACACGACAACTGAGCTACAAAATTACTCATGATTGATTCCGAGTTTTTGGTGAGTGCAAAAAGGTTCGGTATGTCAATACGTTTCACTCCGGCTGAATCTGTTCAATAGGAATTAGGTTATTCTCTTTCCAGAACACCCTACATTACGGGAATCTCTCTCTCCCTCCCTCTCTCTCTCTCCCTCCGAGAGGGGGGTCTCGCCACCCACAATGTGCTTTTTCCAGTAATTCATTGCCTGCAGCTATAGGATGTTAATTAAAATGTTCAGTTACTTCAAATTTCTTTTTTTGTTATATAGTTATTAGCGAAATGATATGAACATAAAAAACTATTATTATACAGTGAAAAAAAGAGATATTGACTAATAGTTTTATTCCATCAACAAAAACTTCATCTATAATATCAGGAATTATTATCCTGAACTCAAATGTGTTTCAAATTTGACAAAACTTATTATTAAAGCAAAAAAAAAATTAAAGGGGAAAAAAATGTAGAATTGAAAAGAAGTTGGAAACAAATTTAGCCAGACCGACCCTAAACACTGGCACATTTACACAGAAAACATCAAATATCAAAAAAAAGTAACAGTAGTGTACAATATCATGAATTAACTAACTAAAATGAATTGACGTTTAAAACGAGATTCATAGAAACACAGAAAACAACAACTGAATACATAATTCTGGATGTCAATCACATTCAATGAACCAGTTTCCTGAGTCTGTTCCACGACCTAATTGTGTGTCTTGTAGCCATGTTTTGAAACTTTTAACTAATACGTGATTTATCATAAAACCGCTAATTAGTTTGAGACAGTTTATTTTCATTTTTTAAATAGCTCAAAATGGCCAGAAGCATTTAAAAAGTCAAATCTCCTGATTTCTCTGTCCCTTTTGCTTTACACAGGCTTACATATAATCGATACATTTCGATATATCTATTAAAAATCAATAAATAATAAACATACATTTTCGTTATATCACTTTTATTCTGGTAGCTACTGAGTGACTACTGACTGACCATTGACTGGCTACTGACTGATTACTGACTACTGACTAACAATTGACTGACTAGTAACTACTGACTGACTACTCACTGATTACTGACTGATTACTGACTACTGACTGATTGATTACTATCTGACTGACTGACTGACTACTGTCTGAATATTGACTGACTGACTGAATACTGACTAACTGCTGACTGACTGGCAAACTGATTGGCTACTGACTGAATATTGACTGACTACTGACTCATTGACCACAGGAAGTCTACTTCATTAAACCTGATGTCCTTTTATTTAAAAAAAAATAAAAATAAATCATGCTTATGTAACATTAATTAAAATGGCACACCTGCTTAAAAAAAACTACAAAATCTGTTTTTAGTTTTAACATGTTTGAAATCGTTAAAAAGATAACATGAAGCAGAAGAAAATAATTATCTGTAAGATAACCGAAGAAAATCTGTCGAGCTGAAAAATCTGAAACTTTCGTAATTGCCGGATTGTAAAACTGAGTTTGTTTATTTTTGTTACCATGCTTTACGTTTAAATTCGAACTCATTTAACTGCGATAACATTGTCCACAATAAAATCTGATATTTTCCCCTGTGAATACCGGAAATAAATAATCTTAATGTCTGAGCCATTTCAGATTTAATTTTTTTTTGGTTGTTATTTATCAGAGCTTTTTCAGTTGAAGAAATCAAATTAGTAAACGTTTTTCTGTGAGACGATTCAAAAAATGTAGTAATGTGATTAGACTAGCACCGTAGGTCAGCCTGCAGGGAATCGTTTTGTAGATATCAAAAGAAAACAAGAATCGCACACAACAATCATATAATTAACTGCAACAATTGCTAAATAGGACACTTTAAATGTCGGTCACGTGACACCCCCTGTACTGTTATATTAACAGGGGTTCACGCCGAACTAGGGTTCAAGGGGCCAGAATCCTTGGCGGCAGATTATGAGATTTGACAAAATCTTACAAAACCAAAAAACTATTCCAAATCAAAGTTAAGCAACCAAAGAGAAGAAGAGCATGCTGGTGATGGATAGACGTTAAATGAAATGGGAAAAGAATTTACAATGACTACTATATCTTGAACACAAAGTGTATTCATTTCAATAGGCACAAAGAAAAGTAAAATCTACAAATGTTCAATAAAAAAAAAACAGGAACCAAAACTAGGTCCCTGAGGCTCTGTCCACCGATAATTTCTTACCAAACAGCTGCTGTTGTGGTGGCAATTATACCTAAATAGAACAGTATCTATGGCAACCAGTAACATGAGTCTCACCCTGTTTATTATGAACATCCTTGTTGATGTTACACACCCATTTTCAATTTATCAACATAATGGCCCGGCCTGAACAACGGTCTGTGATTTTTAAGTTGTTCAATTTATTTTTTCGAATCCGTTGATGAAAGGTGAAAACATTTTGATGAAATATTTATTTCTAGCTATCAAAATACAAACTGATTTGTTTAAAGATATGAAACATTTGGCCATATTTCTGATACCCCCTCCCCTTTCCCTTTTCCCTTTCTAGGTGACTCGGTGGGGCTTAGGTTTTGAGCCCTGTCGGCGTTGTGAAGGCAAAGGGTTCGATTCCTAGATAGCCCTGCGATCTTTATCCTCCCTTAGCATGGCGAGGATGTAGCGATGTGATGCGAAACTGTCTTATCAGTGGTTTGAGGTTCAAGAAATGGAACACCCCCATCAAGGGACATCATAGGATGCTATTACAGGAGATGATCACAGGTAAAAAAAGTAGACAACTTGAAAGGGCTTAAGGTTCGGGGCTCAACGGAAATGAATACAAACTGCCACATCGGTCTAGTGAGAGTATTTGGAGGTGGTTCTCTTTTGTATTAGTGTACTCTGGTAACATCAAGCTAATGACACCCATACATAACTTACAGCTACAAGATTGTGATATAACCGTATGTAGCGGTTTAGACAGCAACAGGTCCTCGTTGTGCAGACAGGTAGACAGGACCCACACTGTCAGTAGCACCTTAAGTGATTGGCTACCAGGGCCACCGACCCAAAGCTCCTGAGGGGGCCCACGATAGGTGATTCTATAATATAGTAAACTGCCTACACATACGGCTATCGGCCCCACATAAATAAACTGTTATAAAGAATAAAAAAAAAAAATTTTATCGTGTAAATATTGTAACACTATTACTAACAGAAAAGTTTCAGTTCCATATTATGAGCCTATTGTACTAACTATTTTTATTTGTTTACAAAGACTCTAGCTTAAACTGTGTAACGTGCACGGGATCTTCCCATCAGAATTGATGAATGCTTCACGTATGTAGCTAGTGAAGCATATAATCAGATGTCATAATATATTGAGGCTGGTTGTTGTACAGTTGATAGAGAAGTCTGGCACCAGTGCATAAAAATAGTTTGGTTCTTCATATTTAGATGATATAATTGAACATTCTTGAAAACATTTTAATCTCTATCTATCTATCTATCTTTCTATCTATCTTTATATCTATGTATCTAACTATCTATCTATCTATCTATCTATCTATCTATCTATCTATCTATCTATCTATCTATCTATCTATCTATCTATCTATCTATCTATCTATCTATCTATCTATCTATCTATCTATCTATCTATCTATCTATCTATCTATCTTTATATCTATGTATCTAACTATCTAAATCTATTTATATATCTATCAATCATCTATTAAATCTATCTATCTATATCTATTGATATATCTATCAATCTATTAAATCTATCTATCTATATATATTTATATATCTATTTATATATCTATCAATCTATCTATTAAATCTATCTATCTATCTATCTATCTATCTATCTATCTATCTATCTATCTATCTATCTATCTATCTATCTATCTATCTATCTATCTATCCATCTACCTATTAAATCAATCTATCTATCTATATCTATGTATACATCTATCTATCTATTAAATCAATCTATCTTTCTATTTAATCTATCTCTCTATATATATACCTACATATCTATACAAAATATATCTGAGCCTGTGTTGGATTATGTCTAAGTACTTATTTAGCTTGGTATACTAATCATGCGTAATGTATTTCGTATTCACATTTCACAGACTGGCTTAACTGTGGCAACATCGATTTTTCAATCTTTCTATAATCTTTGATTGCTGGTCTTTAACTCACTCATTTTTGTGTAAACACTAACCAATTGTTTTTTTTTTTGTTCATGTTCAGTGCTGTCATTCAACTCCCTTCATGTACTACTGCGCCACAGGTTGATTTAAAATCTATATAAATAATAGCCGTGTGGGTTCTGCGTTAAATCGAAAGTAAAGAATTAATACAACAGTATTCCAGTTTAAAATCGTCAAACGTAAACAATAATAAAAATCATGAAAAAATCGGATCTGTCCGAAACCAAAAATAACCTACTAGCCTACTGATCAAAAACTAAGGGAAGATAACTCTATGCAAAGGATTTGCAGGGTACAGCTAGTAAATGAATAAATAAATAAACTAACAATGCATTGAACCGATCTGTGTTAGTGGTACTGTCATCATGAGACGGACGTCCAACACAAGGTACCCACATATTGATAGATGTTGTTTTAAATGAGGTCCAGGTGAATTAAACGGACACGTTTTGCTCTTGGGAGATGAACACACTACTTCAGTTTTAAATTGCCGACGTAGTGTTTGATCGACCAGCAATTATCTAACACCCGCATTAACCCCCCCCCCCACACACACCCCGCCCCGCTCCCCACCCGCTGCGATCGATTGGTCTAATTGAATTGGTTACCATCGCTGTCTAGACGGGTACCAGTTGATGGTGTGTGTAATGATATAGGGACCTTATGTTGACAGACAATAAAATATTTGATCTCTGTGTATGGTGCGCTATGACATGTGAGCCCTATATCTCTGTGTACGGTGCACTATGACATGTGAGTCATATATCTCTGTGTACGGTGCACTATAACATGTGAGCCCTATATCTCTGTGTACGGTGCACAATGACAAGTGAGTCCTATAATCTCTGTGTACGGTACACTATGACATGTGAGCCATATATCTCTGTGTACGGTGCACTATGACACGTGAGTCGTATATAACTCTGTTGAAGTACAAATGATCTTTGCAAACCTACAGTATGACACACGTGTTTTATCGTTGACCAGCATCGCAATGTAGGCCTACTACTGCCCAGCCTACTACTGTCCAGCCTGCTACTGCCCAGCCTACTACTGTCCAGCCTACTACTGTCCAGCCTACTACTGCCCAGCCTACTACTGTCCAGCCTACTACTGCCCAGCCTACTACTGCCCAGCCTACTACTGCCCAGCCTACTACTGTCCAGCCTGCTACTGCCCAGCCTACTACTGTCCAGCCTACTACTGCCCAGCCTACTACTGTCCAGCCTGCTACTGTCCAGCCTGCTACTACCCAGCCTGCTACTGTCCAGCCTGCTACTACCCAGCCTGCTACTGTCCAGCCTGCTACTGCCCAGCCTACTACTGCCCAGCCTGCTACTGTCCAGCCTGCTACTACCCAGCCTACTACTGCCCAGCCTGCTACTACCCAGCCTACTACTGCCCAGCCTGCTACTGCCCAGCCTGCTACTGTCCAGCCTGATACTGCCCAGCCTGCTACTGCCCAGCCTGCTACTGTCCAGCCTGATACTGCCCAGCCTGCTACTGTCCAGCCTGCTACTGCCCAGCCTACTACTGTCCAGCCTGCTACTGTCCAGCCTGCTACTACCCAGCCTACTACTGTCCAGCCTGCTACTGCCCAGCCTGCTACTGTCCAGCCTACTACTGCCCAGCCTACTACTGCCCAGCCTGCTACTGCCCAGCCTGATACTGCCCAGCCTGCTACTGCCCAGCCTACTACTGTCCAGCCTACTACTGTCCAGCCTGCTACTGTCCAGCACTGTGACATTCAGGCAATAGCGTAGGGCAGGGTAACACGGGTTATGCAGTTACATAAGGTTGATTTTTTTTTTTTTAAATAAAAGGACATCAGGTTTAATGAAGTGGACTTCCTGTGGCAGTAGTAGTCAGTCAGTAGTCAATAAGTCAGTCAGTCAGTCAGTTGTCAGTCAGTCAGTATTCGGTCAGTAGCCAATCAGTTAGTCAGAAGTCAGTCAGTAGTCGGTCAATCAGTAGTCAGTCAAGTATTCAGTAATCAGTCAGTAGTAAGTAATCGGAAAGTAGTCAGTCAATAGTCACTAGTCAGTCAGGTGTTAGTCAGTAGTCAGTAATCAGTCAGTAGTCAGTCAATAGCTAGTTAGTAGGCAATAGCTTAGGGAAGGCTACTGTACTGCGGGTTGTGCGCCCACACATGGCTCCGAACTAGGAAGGGGAACCGAAAGAGCGCTGTTGATTGTCAATGAACTTTTTCAGATTGGGAGGAGGGCGCCAAAAATTGCATTTCGCACAGAGGCGCCACTCATATTTGGCTACGGCCCTGCATATAGGTCTCATGCCCCTCTTGATATACGACACTGTTCAATGTGACGCAAAGCTGATTTATTGTCTTCAGGTTGTTGTTTCTATCATTGTTTCTACATGTGTGACTTGGTGACGATGTAGTTGTAAGCCTGATCTGTATGCTGTAGGCCAGTGGTTCCCCAACCCATGGGCCGAGGACCGGTATTGGTCCGTGGAACGAATGTTACTGGGCCGCCCAAAAAACATACACCTTTTTACTTTTATTTATTGATCTCGTGATTGTGCAACTTTTCACAGACGAGAAATACCCCCCCCCTTCCCAATGGGTCGTGGTGAAGTTATCAAACGCTGACCAGTCCGTGGCCAGAAGAAGGTTGGGGACCATTGCTGTAGGCGATGGGTTCAAATACCGATGAGTATAGTCATCTACTTTTGTTTGTAGTCTTCTTAACCTTTCATGAACTTTAAAACTTGATTCTACATTATGTTTATTTTTACAGAATTTCCTGGTCTGGGCCAGATAGTAAAAAAAGACATGTTTTCGTAATAGCTTCAGCCTTTACGTGTTGATGTTTTTAAACAAGACATTATTTATGCAGAAAACATTTGTTTTTTTTTTTTAGTTTTTTTGTCCACGTAAACAAACAACAGACTTACAGCAGCGTGTGTAAGTCTTTTAAGATTCACTGCATTTCTCCTGCGTCACATAAAACTAATTCAGTTTAATGCAGCCCGCAGCGAATTTTACAAGACTTTTCTCTCGTCGTCAAACTGCAGTGTTTTAAAATGCGAATAAAAAATATTCTTTAGGGAAATCTCAGACGTTGGAGTTACATTAGGAAAATAAAAAGTCAACAAAGAACAAAAACTAAACAATGAACAGTTAAAAGTGCGAAACTAAAAAATAAACAGTCGTAGTACCAAAGCTGAAACTAAACAAGAAACACTCACGGTACAAAAGATTATGAAGGAAAAAAAGGCAGTATAAAACTTTAAAGCAAAAAGAATGTTAATATCATTATAGATGGTGTTTATTTTTTAAATAATTCTAAGTACAAAGGTAATCTCCTATTTTAGCGGCAGAAATTTTTTTGATAATATTATTGATACTTTACCTTATTAAACATTCCCAAATCATAGTATTAATGATTTCACATCAATATTATCCATTTTAGACACAATTTTGTTCATTTTTATTACTTTATCGCAAAAATATTGCAACTTATAACACTTTTCTTTACTATTTTCTTTCGTTCCGTATATTTTCTGTTTAACAATTTTAAAAAACACTTCCGAATTCCAGTGATGTTGCTGCCAATTTAGCATTTTACAATAAAGAAACTAATGGGGCATACTTAACAAACGATTATATAGGAAAAACAGTACCATGAGAAGCAGTAAGGCCTGACTCCCATAGGGCATGAAGAAAATGATTAAGCACATTTTATGTTAGTAGGATAGACGCCCTTAATGTCCCAATGGGCCATTTATTTTTTTATCACTATATCTTAGGTGTAGAATGGGGCCCTGAAAAAGACATAATTAATATAGCTTATATAGTAAAAAACGGTACCCTTACAAACACTGATGCTTAGCCCTCAAAAGGCATGACCAAAAATATTTAAACCAAATTTATGTTAGGGGGATAGCTACTCTTGGGGCCCCTAGGGCCGTCTATCTCCCTAACATAAAATTGGTTTAAATAATTTTTGTCATGCCTTTTGAGGGCTAAGTATCAGTGTTTGTAAGGGTACCGTTTTTTGCTATATAAGCTATATTAATAAGTATGTCATTTTTAGGGCCCCGTTCCACACCTTATACGTAGCAGTACAAGATAAACGGCCCTAGGGGCCCCAAGAGTAGCTATCCCCCTAACATAAATTTGGTTAAAATAATTTTTGTCATGCCTTTTGAGGGCTAAGTATCAATGTTTGTAAGAGTACCGTTTTTTGCTATATAAGCTATATTAATAAAAATGTCATTTTCAGGGCCCCGTTCCACACCTTATACGTAGCGGTACAAGATAAACGGCCCTAGGGGCCCCAAGAGTAGCTATCTCCCTAACATAAAATTGGTTTAAATAATTTTTGTCATGCCTTTTGAGGGCTAAGTATCAGTGTTTGTAAGGGTACCGTTTTTTACTATATAAGCTATATTAATAAGTATGTCATTTTTAGGGCCCCGTTCTACACCTTATACGTAGCGGTACAAGATAAACGGCCCTAGGGGCCCCAAGAGTAGCTATCCCCCTAACATAAATTTGGTTTAAATAATTTTGGTCATGCCTTTTGAGGGCTAAGCGTCTGTGTTTGTAAGGGTACCGTTTTTTACAATATAAGCTATATTAATAAGTATGTCATTTTTAGGGCCCCGTTCTACACCCTATACGTAGCGGTACAAGATAAACGGCCCTAGGGGCCCTAAGAGTAGCTATCCCCCTAACATAAATTTGGTTTAAATAATTTTGGTCATGCATTTTGAGAGCTATACATCAGTGTTTGTAAGGGTACCGTTTTTTACTATATAAGCTATATTAATAAGTATGTCATTTTTAGGGCCCCGTTCTACACCTTATACGTAGCGGTACAAGATAAACGGCCCTAGGGGCCCCAAGAGTAGCTATCCCCCTAACATAAATTTGGTTTAAATAATTTTGGTCATACCCTTTTAAGTGATGGGCATAAATTTTCCGAAGGTACCGTCTTATCTTTCAGTTTTTTTTTAATAATCTTGTAGTTGGCAGCTGCCTTTTTTTGTAAACAATTCAGGTCATCTCTTAACATGGCTGGCAGTATTTTATATAGAATATAGAGGACCTTTTTTAAAATTTATTTAATGCATTTAAACACATTTTTTTTTATTTTTTTCTTATTCTTTTAATAAATAACAATCAATACTATGATTTTGGAATGTTTATAGAGGTAAAGTATCAATAATATGTATCAAAATAATTTTGGATGGTAAAATAAGAGATTACCAAATAAAATTATCGAACCTTTAAGGAAAATGTCTTCTTATGTCATCGGTAAATGTATCTTCTGTTTGAAGATTTTATTCTAAATGACAAGAAATTGTTAAACGTGGTAAATATATGATATTCAGAAGAAGACCGATTAAATGGAATTTCTGAGTTTGCAATCAAAGAATTTTGTGATAAGTCTTCATTTACTTTGAAATCGAGAGTTTACAATCAAAGAATCTCGAGATGTGTCTTCATTTACTTTGAAAATTATAAAAAAAATATTTTGACGATATCAAGCTAAAATAAATAAATATGTAGCTACCAAGCTCACTGGTGAATTTCAAGATGAAAGTTCCACTACCTGCATTAGTAATATGACAGGTGTTAGTCATTTAGTGCTGCTACCTGTCTAGTAAGCATTTTATTAATGAAACTAATCGCGAAAAGGAAAATCTAAATGAAACACATGAAAGACCTTATTTTAAAAGGAACTTTTAGATAAATGGGGAGGAGGGGGTGAATTGTGAGATTACACGGCCTTGGGAGGGAGGAATGATTTACTCATTTGTGGATGGTTGCAGTCTGACACAAGAACACTGGGTACAGAAGATGTGTGGATGGTTGCAGTTTGACACAAGAACACTGGTCACAGAAGATGAACGTTAAATATCATCATACACATAAACGGCTAAACTCACTTCCTGTGTGTGTGTGTGTGTGTGTGTGTTTGTGTGTGTGTGTGTGTTTGCATATTGTGGGTCCTAGATGCATTCGGTTATCACACATTTTATTTGAATATATGATTAGATTTTTCAGGAGAGGAAAAAACACATACTACGACGGTTTTAGATCGAAACTCACCAGACATTAAAAGATGTGATCATTTTGAAGTGCAGATTAACGGTAGTTCAATGCTTCTACGTCTATTTACAAGTTTTAAAGGTCATTATGACGTAGCTAGAAATTGCTGTGAGAAAGTTTTGATGACGCAATAATTTAAAATTAACTAAGTAAACGGATTTTCTCATTGCACTGTATGAATGGCTCACTCTTATTTACCTTCTTCATAACTTTTGGTCTAATTCACATTTCTCTTAAGCAAAGGTAATTAAAATTACAAATTTTAGCGGGAAGTTGTTTATAAATGTAAAGCTAGTAGAACATCTATTGATAAATTAATGATTTTAGCGAGAGACTACGATGTAGGAAGCAAAGTCAACGATGTCGTAAAACAACGGTTCTCGACCGTTTTTGCGACTGTACCCCAAAGTCTGCGAAAGTATGTCCGCAGGTACCCCGCACAAGTAAGTTCGCGAATAAAGGAACTTTTTTTCATTATGAAGTGTGCTTACGCACCTTTATAATGCGATAATTGGTCAAGCGGTGTCACGCAGTAGTCAGACGACCTTCTTCAAACACTCGGTTGTTTTAAACGAAAATGATAAGTCGCAACGTACTATCTGCACGATCTTTCTTGTATCCCTTTCGGTACGCGTAACGCAGGGTGAGAAACGCGGTTGTACAAGTATTTTATTTAGAGAGTAGGCCAATTTTTCAGCCTAACATTCTGAATAAACCAAGAGACGTAATTAGATTTTCTCATTGTAGAATTTCAGTGAAGGTTTTCAGAGGGTTTACGTGATATTCAATGATGTTTAACATTCAATGAACTAATTAAAGTTTTTGTATTTTAAAAGAATAAGTTATTAGCCGGAAGTTAAAAAAGTTGTGGATGAAGCTAAAAAAACCCAGAAACAAAAAAAATAATTTTTTTGGTGTAAGTATTATCAGAGGAGTATATATGATGTATAATGGTGTTTGACATTTGATGAACATGTTATTTTTCTTGTGCTACACAGGATTATGTTCTTTAACTGAAATTATGCAAGTCGTGGGTGGAGCTAACCAGTAAAAACACCCTCAAAACAGCTTCACTTTAAAAAAAATAATAATTCTGCGTACAGGGAAACTTTACAACATTGATTTGGTATTTACATTCTTCAATACTTTGAGTCTAATTCTCGATTACTTTTGTCTCCTGTAGCAGGCTAGTAGCCTGTAAGTCTGATGTAGCAGACAGGTAGGCTAGTGTTTGTATGTAAGTCTGATGTAGCTGGAATGTAGAGAGTGTTTGCATTTAAGTCCAATGTAGCATGCTGGTAGACTAGTGTTTGTATGTAAGTCTGATGTATTAAATAATACTTTAAATAGCAGCGCCGTAGCCAATCTTTCAAATGTGAGTGAAAAAAGTAGTTAAATATTAGAAAAAAATACAGTGAGCCGCCCAAAACCCCTGGTATATATATATATATATATATATATATATATATATATATATATATATATATATATATATATATATATATATTGACTTCAATTAACGCTTAACTAATGCGTTAAAAATATGCGTTAAATTTTACCCAAATGCTGTTATTTCAGAGATGAGGAAAAAAATCATGGAGAAAAAAAAAACATTGGGAAATAACCCAATTCTATAAACAGAAATAGATCAGAAAAGATTTGTAAAATAAGCAAAAAAGATTATCCGAAAGCAGGAACTGTCACGTTTACATAAAACCATAGCAGCTATATGACCTTAAAATAATAGGATTGTCATTTCTTAATTCTATTTTCTGACCCTGAAAGATAAATTAATGAACATCTGCAGACGCGCGCCACTAGTTTGATTGACAGTTGCCATGAGTTTGAAAACGATAGAACTTCGTGTCAATTTTAAATTTTTTTTGGGACAGAGAAGGTATTGGGAGTTGGGTAAGCGACATCATTTTTGTGGAGAGCGAAGCTACGTTGTGTGACTGGAACTTACACTTCAGTAAAGAAAAAAGTGTTTGGCATTGTAGTTGATTTAAAAAAAAAACTCGCATGACTTGATATGTATTGTTACGTGTCAATAAACTGGTCTGAATAACTAGTTCAATAGACATATATTCTAATGCTTAATAGATCTGTTACAATTAATTATGACTCTTTCGTAAATTATGCTGACTTGTTTATTATGCCCATGTTATGATACAATATAGTAACAAACCTGATTAAATACAAATACATGTATCATATTGTATCGATTAAAATGTGCGTTAATTTGCGATAAAATGTTTAATTATGCATTAATTTGTATCAATTTTTGAATCGAATACAGGGCCGGCTTTAGCACTAGGCATACTGGGCATTTGCCAAGGGCCGCCAATTCAAAGGGGCCGCCAATTTTGTAAAAAAATTATTGAAAAAAATTAAAATATCACAAATTATTTACAATGTTTTAAAAATTGAAAAACACGATTTTTATTTTATTTTCGTTCAATAGCTGGCGCAAACTAACGATCACAATAATATCATTGTTATTAACCCTTTACCCTAGTTTACTCTGTCAAGCAGGACCGGGTGTACTGTTTCTGTTGTAAACTTTTTTCTAACGCTTCTAACTCCTTTTCCTCTGACGGTTATAATAACTGGAAATATTTTCTTGCAGTTGTCAGCCTTCATGAAACATCATCACCGCGCAGATAAACTGGATCGAAATGGAGAATAGATTGAATTTAAATATAACGATTGATAAAGAAACTATTAGATTAATGAATGCGAAAAAAAATGCATTGGCGTGGTGTACTTGAAAGGCTGTTAGCTATTATCCAATATTTGGCTAAATATAATCTTGCATTTCGAGGAACAAATGAAAATTTGAATTGTGTTAACAATGGAAATTTTTTGGGATTGGTAGAGCTGTTAGCTAAATTTGATCCCGTTTTGCAAGAACATCTTCGCAGAATAAACAATAATGAAATTCATGATCACTATTTAGGTAAAACCATGCAAAATGAAATTCTGCATTGGATCAGCCAGAGAATTTTTAAGAAAATTGTAGCCAGCATTATTGAATCAAAGTATTATTCTGTCATATTAGATTGTACTCCGGATATTAGCCACCAAGAGCAAATGACATTAATCATTCGGTATGTTGAAATAAACGAACAAACTATGAATATTGTGGAGCGATTTGTAAGTTTTATACCAACCGAAAATAGCTCTGGAATCGGACTTGTTAATGCTTTTTTACAAAAAAACTTGATGAACTGGGTTCGTCAATCACAAACTGTCGTGGCCAAGGATACGATAATGGCGCAAACATGCGGGGCTGTAATAAAGGGGTTCAATCCAGAATTTTGCAAATAAACAAACGAGCATTGTTTGTGCCATGCCGTTGTCACAGTTTGAATTTGCTTCTTGGAGATATGGCTCAATCCTCTGTAGTTGCTAAATCTTTTTTTTTTGGTATTGTTCAGCAAATTTATGTTTTATTTTCTGCATCAGTTCAAAGATGGCAAATCCTAAAAAACCATGTGAAAAATCTTACAGTGAAACCATTGTCCGAGACTAGATGAGAGTGTAAAGTGAGCAGTGTAAAAGCCATTCGCTATCAGATTGGTGATATATACGACGCATTGGTTGAGGCCTAGAAACAGCTAATGATCCAAAATGCAGAACAGAAGCTAATTCTCTAGCAAAAGAGTTAAAAAAAACTTCACGTTCCTTGTAACTTTGTCAGTTTGGTATGAATTGCTAAATAAAATAAATTTGCTAAGTAAAACGATGCAGCGTGATAACATAGAATTGGATTTAAATTTGGAGCTACTACAAAAGTTGCGTGAGTTTCTTATTTCGTTCAAAGAAAATGGCTTCCAGGCATCGGAAATTGCAGCAAAGTCATTAGCAGAAGAGCTGGAAATGAGTGATGACGAAATGGGTTTTCCAGCAATTGTTACTTCTTTGAGACGAAAAAGAGTTAAAAAAAACAGTTTTTATATGAATCTGCTGAAGATGAATCAGTGCAAGATCCCAGAGAAAACTATCGGATAGGTTTCTTCAACGTGTTGATGGATCAAGCTATAATGTCTTTTAATGAACGATTTGAACATGTAACCCAATTTAACAATAATTTTGGATTCCTCTTTAAAATTTCAGACTTGAAAAATCGTGACGACGCAATGCTAAAAAAAACAATGCAAAAACTTATATGAAGTATTCTCTGATGTTAGCAATTCTGCCTCTGCGCATTTACCAATCACGGAAATCGATAGTGACATCGAGGAACTCAATTTATTTACTGAACTAAAAACTTTAACTTTTGCCATACCTGTTACAAATGCTTTACGCATTTTGTTAACAATACCTGTTACTGTTGCATCAGCAGAACGCAGTTTTTCAAAATTAAAGTTAATTAAAACTTATTTGCGCTCCACAATGACGCAAGATAGGCTGGTAGACCTTGCCCTGATTTCCATTGAGAATGATATGGCATCATCGTTGGATTATGCAAGTATAATTGACGAATTTGCAAGCATAAAGTGTAGAAAAATTGTCCTGTTAATAAACCTAACTATTAAATTTCATAATTCTGAACGCAATATTCTTTCGTCTATTAATTAATTATTATTAACGTTTCTCTTGGGGAATATGTAAAAGTACATACGAAAAATAGGAGAGTTGTAAGTTATTATTTAGGTATATTGATATGTAATCTACATGAAATGAAGCTATAGTATACTATAATAAAGCGAAACCTAACTTTCTGCTTTGCTGTCTACCATTCAGCTATATTGGTTAGATGACATGGATGTGGACATCGGTATGTGGGTTAAAAGTGATCTATATTGAGCAGATGACATGACTGATATCAAAAGTAATCTATACTGAGCAGATGACATGACTGATATCAAAAGTAATCTATACTGAGCAGATGACATGACTGATATCAAAAGTAATCTATACTGAGCAGATGACATGACTGATATCAAAAGTAATCTATACTGAGCAGATGACATGACTGATATCAAAAGTAATCTATATTGAGAAGATGACATGATTGGTGTTGAAAGTGATCTATATTGACCAAATGACATGACTGATATCAGAAGTAATCTATATTGAGAAGATGACATGACTGATATCAAAAGTAATCTTTATTAAACAGATGACATGATTTGTGTTAAAAGTAATCATTATATAAATGAGCAGGTAATGTTGTGGTATTCAATATTAAATAAATGGATTTTCAGAGTAAAAGAGATAATCAATAATCTACATAGCAAAATAAAAGCGATATAAAGGGCATTAATATTAACAAATTTCTTTTATAATTAATATAATGCAGGACTTAATACTTAAATAAAAAAGAGCTACACTGATAACCAATCAGATATGAAAATCTATTTAGTGCTACTCATGGTGCTTCTCATGGTGCTACTCATGGTGCTACTCATGGTGCTACTCGTGGTGCTACGTATGGTGCTACTCATGGTGCTACTTACGGTGCTACTCATGGTGCTACTCATGGTGCTATTCATTGTGCTACTCCCATTTTTCTGCCATACGTTCTTCAGTTCTGAAAAATATTTAAATCACATGACGTGCGTCTGTCACGTGATAACATGCTAGGCTCTCTGCACAGATTAGATATTACATCCACTATGTGGCGCTGTGTATCAATGCCATCTACACTGACATATAGTTACATCAAATGTGTGTAGGTCCTGTAACTGGTGATGTACGACAACGATTATTGCATATATAACATAAGGAAATTTTCTGCCGTCACACGCAGACGCCAATCTTCATTTATTATTTTTCTCATTTTTTTTTTCTCATTTTTTTTTCTCATTTTTTCTACTGTAATTTTGTAATCTGTCATAAGCAAATAGGAACAAAATGACATATTCAAACATGAGATCGAGATACATCTTTCTCACAAATGAGGTATTAGCCAAATATTATAATATTACTGAGATCTATTAGTCTACCGATAATAAGCAGTTTTGGTCACAGAAATAGAGATGCAATTTACTAATGAAACGACAGTCAGGTTGGCAGGCTGATTTAAAAAAAAAAAGAAAGCATGCAGAAAGATAAAAAGGTTGGTGGTGGACGGGTTGATGGTTACTCTACAGCGAGCGTGATCTACGCATTGCCGGTTATGGGTTTGAACCCCAAGTGACATTAGTTTAGCCTCAGTTACACCGTGTATATAGAAGAGACTAAACTGGTCTCTAGGCTACACCGTGCATATAGAAGAGACTAAACAAACTGGTCTCTAGGCTACACCGTGTATATAGAAGAGACTAAAAAAACTGGTCTCTAGGCTACACCGTGTATATAGGAGAGACTAAATATACATCATTATAGGAGCAGCAAACTTTCCATTATCCGGCTGGTGCAAGGGCATGCCGGATAAGCGAAAACTAAATAGGCCGGAACTAATTAATTCTCTTCTTCTGCTCTACTCATACTTTTCAATGACATTTTTTTTTATTATTCACAAATTCCTTTTAATATTCTGTCTATACTGGATTAATATGGAGTCCGTACAGTCATACTTATGATGGACGAGTCGTTTAGACCAGAGTACTTCATACTACTGTGTCCATATACAAAGAAAAATAGATGCATGACTATGGGTCTAAAAAGACACTGTTAAAAATTTTGAATGCATAAATTGTCAACTGACATTTAGAAGTGATACACCATACCTGCTGGTTAATTTAGCCAACACAGACAATACCACCACATGTCAGTTTACAGACAATACCACCACATGTCAATTTACAGACAAGACTTGGAGCAGTTGATCTTAACGAATTTAGTCCCGTTTTAATTCTAACATCACATTTCCCTCCAAAATGTTAACTTCGCACAGAACAGTCCGGGGTGAGCTCAGAAATATTGATGTACGACAATTAGTTTACATAATGTGATGCACTCAGTTGACCATACACAATGTTATGAACACAATTATCGGTCGTACACTGAAACAAGTTTTATGTCCACGAAAAAAACCGTACGCGCCTATTTCAGTGTAAGTAACATTTATAACACTTGTTCATCACATGAAATACACAAGTGTGTATCAATAATAAGATACAGTTTATGATGAATGTGTATTAATAAAAACTTACAATTCATGAAAACAACCACAACAACAACCGCAAATTTCCTTCTCTCGGTCTAAATTACTCACTAAACTCTTTTCAAAATTCATCGATAAAGACAATAATCCCCAATTTAAACCACTCAGTCCCTCCTACAAAAAATTGTGAAGAAATTGTTCACTTCCTATAATTATAAACATTTTTCTTTGAAACTGTATGAAAAGTAAAACCCCAAGGTTTGGTCAGCACCAGTCAATACACTCACGCGCCCCCCGTTTTTTGCTCACATTGGTGAGGGGAAGGGTGGGTGGGGGTGAGGGTGGGGGAGTTGGTGTTGGCAGGGGAGAGCAAAAAAAAATATGCAAGGAGCATTTCTTGTCCAACAGCGTCATTCAACAACTCTCTCAAACACAGAGTTCGCCCCTACTCCCACCCACCCAACCCCCTAACTCTTCAGCAAAGTCATGCGCTGCTCGCTTTCAACGTCATTTTATTGGCTGCAACATCCGAATTGACTTGACTCAATCATCCTTTCAATGGCTCACACATGTTTTTAAAGAGCCCGAAACATATTTATTATTGGCTGATAGATATTTATAGAGAGCTGGAACATATTTTATTATGGCTGGTAGATATGTATAGAGAGCTAGAACATATTTTATTATGGCTGGTAGATATCTATAGAGAGCTAGAACATATTTTATTATGGCTGGTAGATATGTATAGAGAGCCCAAAAACATTAAATGTACAAGCTTACACAGCTTTGCAAAAGACATCAGAGTATAATTTACACAAGTTTATACATGGACTATTTTAACTCAAACAGAATTAGTTTATTTTTTCATGGCTGGTATATATATCGTTATTGCTGCAGCAGTGTTTGTTTTTACTGTAACATTGTTTTCATTGATGCAAAATGCTTATATTGCTGCCACCCTCTAACTAATGAATTAACTTTCTTGGTAAACCTCGGGCATTTAATAATAAAAAAAACTTGTTTATATTTTGTTACGGTTTACATTATCAGCCAAATGACATGCATACCTTACTTATATTTTTTTTTAAAATAAGTATCAATAAAATGCATTCAGAACCACTATGACCTATCGAAATGTAGGACCACCCCCCCTCCTTCCCCAGAGTTCAAGGCAATTATGACCTATCTCGAAGATCTCAAGAACTTTCTAACACAAACAGACAGAAAATAGCCAAGCTGCTCAGATTACTTCATACATTTCAAAGAAATAATTAAATGTCAAGCCAAAAAGGAAATTTTGGTTTTTCTCTGTTTATACACACACACACACACGCACACACATGCTTGCTGAATGAGTGAATGTTGTTTGTCGTCGCAGAAAACTTAGACGTCTGCTTCTGGCTAATGAATGCACCGGCATTGACCTCTCTGACCTAGCCTTCAGGTCAGTAGGGTAAACAAATAAATACCGGTAATAATAAGACCAAAGGAATTTGAATTTCATGAAGTAATAAGTGATTTTCATATTTTTGTATAGGCCTAATATCACAGTGTTAGTATATTTCTCAACTCTTATAGAATTATATATATTTAAAGAAAACATTGCGGGATATAAAAACCAAAAGGTAAACTTTAGGGGTGGGGTCTTGGGCAACCGTTATTTTGTCATTTAGATATAAAAATGTTATTATCTGCTCTTAATATATTCGGGATAATTCTTCAAGAAAGTATTTGGCAGCTTTGAGCCAGCGTACTTGTGCGTGCTGCGATAGGCCGTGTGTGAAGAAACAAAGCAGAACACGTGATGCTGATGCAGTCAATGAGATTACAAGCTGGGATTTATAAAATGAATATTAATAACCGATGATGAGGTTGGAAGAAATATATGTTCATTATTTATAAGAATTATAAGAATATTTATAGGGATAAAACACGTGACTATGGCCATGACTTGGTTAAGTTACACAATTCATGTCCTGCAACCGTTTTCAACAGAGAGAGAGAGAGAGAGAGAGAGAGAGAGAGAGAGAGGGAGAGAGAGTGAGGGAGAGAGAGGGAGAGAGAGGGGGAGAGAGAGAGAGAGAGAGAGATCCAAATTTAATTTCACACTACATTTATTCTACTCTTATCGAAATGAACAATACTAGTACGTTTATCTTAGTCAAATCTAATTAGAAACTAGAATTTACTCCTCATTTTTTGAGCTATCGAAAAGCAACATAGAGGTGAGCACATCCCAGGTGGTAGATGGTTACTACAGGCCTGTACTGTGGGTTACGTCATCCTGTTTTACTTCTGTACTGTGGTGCAGGTGGGCGGTGAACGAAGGCACACATTAATACTCCCTGTGTTTATGATCTACTTTCTCCACTTGTCTTAACTGTCGTCTTTTCGTTGTACTAGGTTTTATATGGCAGGTAACCGTTTTTTTTCCAGTATGAAGTACAGGTAGGAAGGAGCCTACACATGTATTTGGAATGGTACTATTAAAATATAGCCTTCAATATTGATCAAAGGTTTCTTAAGAAAAGTATTATTTCTTTTTTGCTATGTGCTCAACAAAATTTTTACTTCTAGAATTTTCTAGAGCAGTGGCTCTCGAACTTTTTGCTATTCGCAACACATATAGAAACTTTTTTTCGATTTTCGTGACCCACTCCCGCTCTCTCTCACCCCCCTTGCAAATCTGTAAAAGAAAAATTAAAATATAAGCAAAAACGGTACTTTAAACGCCCCCTTTTTCGGCCCTCAGAGGTCAGATCGCGAAATGGACTTTTGATGTACACTTGGCAGGCCAAGACCTACAAAATGATATATACATCATGGGTCTAGGACTTATGGTTGCTTAGATATAAGGCGCTCCTTTGTTAATATAGCTTATATAGTAAAAAACGGTACTTAATACGCCCCCTTTTTCGGCCCTCAGAGGTCAGATCGCGAAATGGACTTTTGATGTACACTTGGCAGGCCAAGACCTACAAAATGATATATACATCATGGGTCTAGGACTTATGGTTGCTTAGATATAAGGCGCTCCTTTGTTAATATAGCTTATATAGTAAAAAACGGTACTTAATACGCCCCCTTTTTCGGCCCTCAGAGGTCAGATCGCGAAATGGACCAAAATGTTTTCTTGGCAGGCCAAGACCTACAAAATGATATATACATCATGGGTCTAGGACTTATGGTTGTTGAGATCTAGGGTGATGACGGACAGACAGACAGACAGACAGACAGACAAAACGGGGACAATAGAGCATTTTTTTTCGAAAATGCTCTAAAATGGATAAAGGCGACCCACTTTAAATGACCGCCAGTTGGTTATGTTACACTATGAGAGCCACTGTTCTATAGGCTTGCTCGTTGATCACTTTTTTTAGTTTGATGGATTCAGGTCGAATGGGCTAACACACTTCAATTGACAAACTACAAACATATGACTGACACACAAGCTACAAACATATGACTGGCAAACAAACTACAAACATATGACTGGCACACAAGCTACAAACATATGACTGACACACAAACTACAAACATATGACTGACAAACAAACTACAAACATATGACTGGCAAAGAAACTACAAACATATGACTGGCACACAAGCTACAAACATATGACTGGCAAACAAATTACAAACATATGGCTGGCACACAAGCTATACAAACATATGGCTGACACACAAGCTACAAACATATGACTGACACACAAACTACAAGCATATGACTGACAAACAAACTACAAACATATGACTGACACACAAACTACAAACATATGACTGGCAAACAAAGTACAAACATATGACTGACACACAAGCTACAAACATATGACTGACACACAAAATACAGACATATGACTGACACACAAAATACAAGCATATGACTGACAAACAAACTACAAACAGTTGACTGGCGTATAAACTAAAAAAAAACATTTGACTGAAATAAGAAATACAAACAGTTGACTGGCTTAGAAACTGACAGTTCTGACACTGGCCACAACAATTATTTCATAAGATACGGTTGGTTTAATGTATCGGTCAACATACTGTACTGGTTGTAGGACCAAAGAAAATAATATTTTGAAAGATCTATAAGGCAAAGTAAATAATATTTTAAAAGATCTTTAAGTCAATTTTTTTCTATTTATTTATTTTGATTTCATATTTTATTCAAGAATAAATGAATGTTTGTTTCAACAAAACCACACAACATTCATTTGAACGGATATTTATAACATGCACTGATTTAACCCTAGAATGTAGTAGAATTGCTGGTATAAAATTGTGGAAGACAAGACACCTGGAGGAAAAAAAAAATGCTAGCTAAAATATTTCAACATCTTCTAACACAGCTCCACTTCTCTCTGATTACGTTCATTTTATCTACCTTATAGTACAGCAAGGGCCATCATTGCCGTGCTGGTTGGCCATTCTAAATGGACAATTCCGACACCCCCGTCCCCCATTGAGCTGTACATTAAATCAGATGAACTGGTAGTTTCACCACTTGCCTGATCGATGACGCAGCTCTTGTTGTAGAGTCTAGTCTAGTCTAGTCTAGTCTAGTCTGAGAGATTCTTAATACATTCAAAACACAGCCAAATCTGATACTTTCATAATATACCGTCTTTAATACTCTGACTTGTAACGTCTTCTGAGTATTTTTTTTAAACTATTTAACAATTGACAAATGTTGCCAATTTACTATCTTTACATGTAACGCGTGATTTTAACGTCATCCAAGTTTTGATAAGTTAAACACAAATTACGCACATAGCCTAAATGTAAAAGCTAATAATATACCTAATGAAGCCCATCCATTCATACATATATGTCGAGGAGTTAAAGTTGATTTAAGTATTCATTAATTAATTTTGGTTTGTGCATGTGTGTTAATCACACTTTTCTAGTAACTCAAGAGAGTGTTAATTTTTATATTGCTATGTGACGTAGTTTTTTTCTAGTTGACGTCAATTAAGTTGCTTAGAGACAAGCTGGTAGATTTAGTTACATTTTAGATCCTATACGTGTAGGACAGATATTTTATTCAACTTTGAAGAAGTTATTAATTTGATTTAGACTAGCAAGTGATAGTTTATTAGATACTTCTAAGATGTGCCTATGTCATATACCTTCGTATAAAGTTTTATAATATTGTTAATGTCTACGTTCGATAATAAAATAATGAATCAGCAACATTGAATTGTGCATTGATTGGATTAGTGTTTGTGTGTGAAAAATTAAGTGACACGCTACCACAGTAATGCCTCCAGACCCCCATAACATCAAGACACCTAACAACCTTCACAATATATATACATGTATATAGAACTTAAGACTTGTATAAATAATAAAAACTGCTCAAGACCACTAACTGAATTTCTAATAGTTTAAAAAAAAAGATCTTTGCATTAAACTTTTGAGTCCAATTACATATTCTACTAACAATACGTGTTCTACTTACATTGATATTCTACTGACAATACATATTCTAATTGCATTACATAATCTACTTACAAGATATATATATATATATATATATATATATATTTATATATACTCCTTTTACAATACACATTCTACTTTCAATGCACATTCTACTTTCAATACATATTCTACTTTCAATACATATTCTACTTTCAATACATATTCAGCATGCAATACTCTGTTAAATAAAATTATTTACTAAAATTGACTAATATATATCCCATTATTACATTTTGTAACATTCCTACAACATCATCTAGTCACACAGCGACCCATTATTACATTTTGTTACATTCCTACAACATCATCTAGTCACACAGCGACCCATTATTACATTTTGTTACATTCCTACAACACCATATAGTCACACAGCGACCCATTATTACATTTTGTTACATTCCTACAACACCATATAGTCACACAGCGACCCATTATTACATTTTGTTACATTCCTACAACACCATATAGTCATACAACGACCCATTATTACACATTCCTACAACACCATCTAGTCACACAGCGACCCACAGAGCTGCTGGACAGTAACTTTCTTGACGCTACATTATCGGACCTGAATTTGACCGGTGCTATCCGGATCTCCGTACTTAATTTGTGTGGGAGTGATGAAGGGTGGATGGGGGATGGGGGGGGGAGGGATGGGGGGGATGGAGGGAGAAAATCACCGAGCTCACCAATACGTATCACTTCTGAGACCTCATTTCTCATTAATTCTTCGTCAAGGGGGGGACAAAAATAAAACTCGATATCCAAACGGTCCTTGGCGACAGAGCTTTATATAGTGAGACTTGACGGTCACTCAGGACTGGTAGTAAACTCTGTCAATTGTTACACCAACTTCTATGAATTTATTTAACGTTGTCTGTGTGTGTGTTTGTGTGGGATTAACTAGCGCTTGATTTGGTCCAGTTAGCTTAAAAGTCCTTTGGCAGCGCTATTTCAAATTAAAATATTAGCATGATTCAATCTAGGTGCCTAAACGGTTAATATTTGACATAAGCACGAATATCTGATATTAATAATCAACGACATTTTCTGAGAAACAGTTTATATATTTAATATAAGTTTAATTTTCTCAGAAGAACAGTATAGATCCATATTTAACAAAAGCGCGATAGTTTCATGCGTGGATTTTAGATTGGAATTTAACGTTAAAATCTCTAATCTACTTCTATTCAAATGTTGGATGGGAAGGATGCATGAATCTAGTAGCTATAAGTTCAAGTCAACAAGCTGGACTGTCCCAACATAAGTTCAAGTCAACAAGCTGTACTATTTTTCACGCTCTTTCAAAATGTTTATCGTTATATAGTCGACATGGGTGGCTTGTTATCAAATATGAACGAAATCAAATATCTTCCTATGGTCTTAAATGTAACGATATTTATCAAATACTGAAATCTCTTAATCACTAATATATTTTGAATGTCTCAGTATCGTTGCAGTGTAATATTAAATGAACAATGGATGTTAATTACTAAAGTGAATTTGGATATGTGTCAGACACAATCAGAAGAGCAACTAGACCAAACTTTCGGGGGGGGGGGAGAGCAAAAAAAATCACTTGATTTAAAAAATCACATTATTTATATATTTGTATTTTATTTTAAACAAATTTTGGTTTAATCTTTTAATTTTTTTTTATTTCGGAGGGGGCAAATGCCCACAATGCCCCCCCCCCCAGTTGCGCCACTGGACACAATTGCTCTTACATTAAAGAAAGATTAGTAAATTACAACCACTATTATATAAAGTAACTTTTATACAAATTGTTAAATAACACATTGTCACCTCGGCCATGGTGGGTGTGACACGACCTGACCTGTTGGCTACTGGTCAGATACGGAAACTAAGAAACTAGAGATGACCGTCTCAGCCTATTAAGGACACTACAGGCAGTTGCATAGTAAGGGAATTGTGGGTTGTGGTGCAGCACTGGGCGTGTTACTAGGAAGGAAGGGGTGCCAAATGAACGCTGTTTAATGTTTCGGCACTTTTCCTATTGGGAGGAAGGCGCCGAAAAATGGAAATTGCACAGGGCGCCTCATTAGCTAGCTACGGCTCTGATTATATGAAACGGGTGGCAACGCATGAGATCAATAACATACACCTTTTGAATTTACATTAAGCATTAAGTACATTGAAGACCCACATCTTATTCTATCAAGACTTAGTGCACATGATAATTACTTTAAAAAAAAAAGAGATTCAGTGGGGACGGCAGTACAATCCTCAATCTCTCAGGGCCGCATATGTCAACAGTGGTTATACAGGATATGGTAAGGATGAGTACGTCATTGCTTTCTTCATGTTTTACCCATGAAGAAACCTAATCTATGGTTATATAAACCTTTGTGTGTGTAAAGTCCCACTCATGGGACGGATTTTATGGTGCCCTTCTTTCATCCTCACCATAGCCGATAGTGCAATGGCCATGGAGGCACCACGGGAGATATATCGGGAACTTGAGCCAAGACCAGAAAAATTTCCTTGGTCCTTACCGGAGATCGAACCAGGTACCTTCAGGTCGACAGTCGAGCGCTTTACCGCACGACCATCCGTCCCCTTAAAACCTTTGTATCAATGTGCATTGTTTTAATTTAAAAAAAAAAAACCTCCATTTGTATGCTAAAAGATGTAAGCCCTCTATTTTAAAAATAATTGTCTGAATTTGTGATCTAATGAAACATTAAATGTCCAGTCTTTAAAATTTGAAATTTTAATAAGTCTGTTTACATCCTGCAGCCAAAAATATTTATTTCATGTGCTGTCAACTATACATGTTGTGATGATGAGGTACGGGACGGGCGGGGGTATGGGGATATTGCGACGAGCTGTCAATAAATGTTGTGATGATGAGGTACGGAGTGGGAGGGGGTACGGGGATATTGCGATGAGCTGCAGATGGAATTAAGTTCCACTGTTCGCCCGGCTATGCTGGGTCAAGTACAAGACTTTTGGATCAAGTCGATGAACGTTAAATTATTCCCACTCACACACTAGCTCACAATCGTACAACTTAAAGTACAAAGGTGGACGGTTCTTGTAATGTATTGTTATTTTTTAATGCGCGGATTTTTTCCACAATATTTATGAAAGTTTCAATTTAAATTGTTAACGACAAATGAACCGTTAAATTTTGGTCAAGATGTTGACAACAAATTGTTGTCCACAGAATGACCGCAAGTTTTGACTACAATATGTTAATCGCCAAAATCTTGACCACAATGTAACTCCGTTTTTTTGGCCACTGATTGTCAACAACAATATTTTAGCTCAAGATTGTTGACCACAATATGTTAATCATAGGATAATGACCACACGATTTTGACACCAAAATCTTGACCACAATGTAATTCCATATTGTTGGCCACTGATTGTCAACAACAATATTTTAGCTCAAGATTGTTGACCACAATATGTTATCATAGGACACCAAAATCTTGACCACAATGTAATTCCATATTGTTGGCCACTGAATGTCAACAACAATGTACTACATCGAGATCGTTGACCACAGATGTTGTTAACAGGATTTTGACCAGATGTAGATATTAATTTACAGAATATTGATTATTGATTAATGTCTACAAGATGTTGGCAATACAATGTCAAGCACTGAATGTTGACCACAGAATTTTGATCCCAAGGTGCTGATTACAGAATGTTTACAATTGATACTAAACAAGCGTTTCACCTAGAATGCGAGGGAATAAGCAGAACTTTAAACCGTGTCTTCGGATGCAGGATGATGCTTAATTTGTAAGATTTGGACGTCCATTATAAAAAGTTCCCATATTTTTTGTCATCGTCTGACTTGATTCGTTTTACGATGACGTTATTACAGCTCACATGGAAAACTAACTCAGATTAAAATATATAGGTGAAATCAAAATCAATATTGAGTTATGCATATGTGTTTTTTTCATTGCATTAAATACATACAAAACAATATTTTATCTTGCTCAGAGTCAATTAAAACAAATTCTGGACATGAGGCAATGTGTGGGGGAGGGGGGGGGGGAGAATACAGCAGAAAAAAAAATAAAAAATTTGGGAACTGGTGTCTTAGATAAAGGCTTATTACAGCTTATCTCTTGGACGCAGGACTAAATTTAAGTTCATTTTGTGCGGGGGGGGGGGGGAGGGACTTGAAGGAGTGTAAACAAATCTCATTTAAACAGTTTGATTGTGACGTGCGCAGTTTTTTTGGCTGTTGTTTTTGTCCAGTTGTCACTTTAGATTTAATGTTTTAGCTGACATGCGGTCATTATTTGAACTGCGTTAGTTTTTGTCTGGGACAAATAAACTACGATTCTATCATCGATCGATAATGAGGGGGAAATAACTCTTGTTACAGAGATACATGACTTACTTGAGATGTTCTTATGTACTGACCGACCGACTACCTTGGTTCAACCAATTGAATCAATACCATCTATAGGTGTCTCATAAAGAACAAACAAAAAAAGAAACATTCATTTGTTTAATCTGTTTCTCAACGGGTCTCACACTTTATTGAGGATTTTTTTTACAACTAGCTGTACCCTGCAAAACCTTTGCATAGAGTTATATCCCCTTAGGCTTGATCGGTAGGCTAGGTTATTTTTATTTTGGTTTCGGGCAGATCCGATTTTTTCATGATTGTATTTTAAACTTGAATACTGCTGTATTAATTCTTTACTTTCGATTTAACGCAGAGCCCAAATCGCTTATATATATATATATATATATATATATATATATATATATATATTATTTTATATTATTTTATAGTTAAGTCACAAAGCATGAAGGAAAAAACCCAAGTCTTTTACTTTGCAAATACCTCTAAAAAGCTATAATTTTAACCAACACTTTCAATGTCATGAAACCGTTTCATGGGGTAATCTAGACACCAGTCAAGCCAAGTGTGAGAACCACAATTCTATCACATGATTTTGTAAGCTGTCAAAACTATGACAACACAGTTATATTAAAAGGTGTATCTCTTTTTTGCACAAAAATACCAAACCTCTAAAAAATGGACTTAATAAAATTAAAACTTAATCTTCCTATTTATATAGCAAACAAACAAATAAGTAAATAAAAATAGATAAAATTTACATCTCCAAACCAGTCCAACCTAATCGTGAACATGACGACAAATCAAATATGATATAATTATATATATATAGTAATTAATGTTATTTGACAACACCTAGGGACGTGTCTGAACATTAGTGGCTTGACGTAATAAACTGGTGTAGGCAGTAGGGTGGGTCGTTGAAGTATTTTTTTTTCAAAAACTACTGATGGCTAGTTTTAAAATGTTGCTCCCACATCTGCTGAGTGCAAATAAATTGATTCCAGCTAAAATGGAAGGCGTTTATACTTTCCCCCAAGACTTTGGAAATTTCATAATTTAAGCCATAAAAATTACCTCTTAATATCTTGATATGTACTTAAAGAAAACATTTTTAGAGCACAATTTCAATGAAAATAACATGTTAATTACTGTTTATTTAAAAGCTACTTAATTATCAATAGCTAAAAGTTTAAATTAACAACTTAATCTTATTTCCAGTCTTTTTTAGATCCGAAATGCGGCACGATTTTTCTTGATTCCAATTTTGCCCGAACGTAACCATCTCTTCTCAACGTTCAGCAAACTGCTGCCGACGCTTCAGTTACCATCCTGATGCACCGTTCAACTGCTTGGGAATGGCATGGAATTTTATCCAGGTCCCACTTCTTGCCAGTCTTTATGGCGTCGTCGATTTCGTCGTCGCCGAACTTCACCAGCATTGGAGGTTGGCATCGTGGTAGATCATGCCAGTTTAACAAATTATAATATTCATCAGCATCAAAATTCAATGCTGGAACAGTAAATTTTCTAATATCCGCTGATGTACATGTAGACATTGAATTACGTGCTGCTTTAATTCGTCTTGCTGCCAGCTCCCTCAGTTCTTTCTTTTCATCCAGGAACATTGTCAGCAGCATATTCTCTGGATGAGCAAAGAAACAGTTGCGCTGAATGCACTTGTCGACTACTGCACGTGCATTTTCTGGTAAGAAACGAGACAGTTTAATCATATTCCATATATGCATGGCTCCCTTATAACATTGAGGTTCTAATTTGATGGAGTACCATACTGCAGAGTAGACAAGGCAAACATAATATACCAGCATCTTCAATTCAGTTGATTGCGAGTAAGAAGCAACATAAAGACGAGGGATTCTGTTCGCAGTAGTTAACCAGCGTGAGTGTACTAAGGGACCCGGCTCATGTTTTGCAAGACTGTCTGAAACGTTACCAGTTTCTATTGCTAGGCACATATCCAGGAGATATCTTTGATCCTTACTAATGTCTAATTTTGTAGCATTTTTAACTGTAGATGGTAAGCTGTTTCTTCTCAATTGAAATTTAGCAATTGGTAGTTCATGACATTTAGACATAGCTTTGCCAATGGTGCCAGAAAATACATTTGGACCTGACGTTGTACCATCTAGATGCATCATCAAATATTTTAATGGTAGTTCGTTACAAAGGAACATGCAAATAAACCACTGCAATGGTCTATTCAGATGCTTTTCTAACTTTCGGATTACACCATTACTTTTTCCAGTATTGACATTTGTTCCATCCGAACCTATCGCTACTAGATTAGCAAATGATACGTTACTTTCTTGCAAGAAATCTAGAATTGCTTCTAATATACTGTCAGCAGAACCATCCTTAGGAGTAACGTGGCCAAGATAATTTGATTGTGGCTCTTCTACTAAAGTTATGTGTTCTTCAGTAATGGAGCACTTAGAGTTTACAGAACTGTTACATAAGGTCTGGTCTTTTCTGCCATCGAAGGATATTGAAAGAGGGCCTGCCAAGGACATAGATGACTTACCTTCTTCTGAAAACTCAGACCGAATCTTTTCTCTTTGCCTCCTAAGCTTGCATCGGTCTATAACTGATGAAGTACCATTTGCTTTAATCACTCCAAAGTCAATTAGAGCAGCAGTTGCAATAGCTGCACCTGCAGTATTTGAAATGTCATACCTGTCGCATTCGCGTGCGACTGTAGGAATCTTAACAAGATTTCTAGCTGAAATATCGTCAGCTTCATCTGCTTGGTACACGTCTCTGTCACTTTTGCTACCTTCTTCACTATCTGTTGTCTCCATGCCCGATTCTGCAAATGAATTCTTTTTGTCGTGGCTAACAGCAACTTTTTTGTAATATTTTCTGCGCTTTGAATTTCTCTCTTCTTGTTCATTAGACGTGATGTGACTGCCTTATCTATACTTCCTATGATCATATTTTTGTCTCCTCGTTGATCCAGTAAAAATTGCTTTTCAAGTACTGGTACTTTTACATTTCTATCACACGAACAGTCAGAAAAATCACTACAGTGGCAGGCAGCAATATCAAATAAGGCTTTTCCTTGCTCAACTAATTCAGAAACCAGTGCGTCTTGCAGATAATTTCTTTTCTTTAAGACATTCTCCAAACTTGTTCTCAAAAATTCTATTTTACATTTGACTCTTCTTTCTGATAATGTTGGAATGCTTGCCTTGTTCCATAAAGCGATAACGTCAGCAGCAACCTTAGACGTTATAACAATGGACTTCGTGTTGGCTGCCATCTGGTTTTGGATGAAATTATAAAAGCGCATCGTGTCACCAACTGTAGGCAATTGGCTGGTTGGCAGTTCAGAAGATACTCCGTACACAACACAAGTGTGACTGCTTCTTGTTTCAGCCATTAATTTTTATCAAAATGTTCTTCTATTATTAAAAAACAAACTTGCGAAATAATTCTAATTCTTTAATATTGTTGTGCAAAAAAAGAAAAAGGAATACAAATTAGATACAATTTGCAAAAGAAATCACTTTACCATAAAGCATTAAAAAGTAAAAAAATGTTTTTCATTCTTTATAACCATTATAAGCTATCAATAAGCGGTTTAAAATCGGTTTAAACAAGATAAAACTGTTTAACACAAGGTCAAGTCAGTGGTTATGACTCAAGAACAATGCATAAATGTTTCAGAGAGCAAGGCGTACCACTGGTATGAAAATCTCGGACCTACACGTGGGAAATTCCTAATGCGAAAGACGCCAATCCATGCGGTAGAGGGTAACGTACTTAATGCTTCCGGGGGGAGGTAAAGATAATTTTTAAAATAGGAAAGATTGCTATTTTCTAAACATGTATAAGCAGGAGCAACAACTTTTTACTAGCCGTTGTTGAAATTTTTCCGACGACCTACCCTAGTAGGCAGGTCCATCCTTAGCATCATTTTGTGTCCCGGAAAACTAATGTGTCGGGTGTTGGGGTGGTGGGGGGGGGAGGGGGCTGAAGTCACTGGAAAAAAACAACAACTACTCAGCAGAACGAAATATCAATTGCCATTTAGTATGTGACTTTAAATCCGTGTGGCCCCTGAGGTAAGTGTATTGAGTGGCTCATTTGTCTAGTTAAGCCCTGAATGGATATTAGACTGGACTGCAGAGAAAACAATGGAACTTTAAAGTATTTTTGAAGTTTCATTTAAACAAATATGTTATTTTATAATCAGTTTTTGTAAATTTGACCTTTCCATCAATAAATCATTAATTAACTAGTAATATGAGACAAATTATATTCATTATTTATTCTTTGTTTATATGTTTTAGCATTTATTTGTTCCTACTGCAGTAAGGAGTGTATTGTTTATATGAATATTTCACATTTCTGCCTATTTCAATAGTTGAATAACCAATTTTATATGTTAGGATATTTCAAAGGTTAGCGCATCGTTTATTGAAATAAAAATACATTTTAATTCTTATTCTTACCTGTAATTCTGTAGCCATTTTCCTGTCCTGACAGAACTTGATGAATAGCTTCCGTTTATTTTATTCGTTTGGCGCTAAAATATTCCAGGAGAATTTGTTTCGGAAATAAAGCGCCAAGAATGAAAAAAAAATCGTGTGTATGTCCAGCATGTTTGTTTACTACTTTATTTATACTTCACGGGAAACAACAGTTTCTTTCTGGCCAATTGTTTACTGTGAAATCAAGTGATCCATTGTAAACCACAATTTTATCAATAAAAATGATTATAATATGTGCAGTTTGGAATTAAGTTAAACTAATATGTTTGCCGATTATTTGTTTTTAAAAGAAAAAGAGGTTATGTATTATCGCTTTTTTTTTATCATGCTTGGTGGTTGTGATTGTACTGGAGGCGAGAAAAGAATGTATGGATAAAATACTAGTAACTTGACCATTCAATGGGATGGACAATCGAAAAAATCGGATCTCTTTTGTGGTATCGGAGTCGGGTAACACTGATCTGTATTTGAACATTCCATGAAGCATCTTAGCTCTGTAAATTGGGTATAGAATCGGGATTTGTTAATTTAGAGTAGAATCGGTCATTGCGTCGGATTTGGTCTAAGCACCATTTACCCAACAAAATATTTTGTTAATAGATTTAAAAGAAATCAAATCCGTGTAAATCATCTTCTTGATGAATCAAACATACATTAAGCAATGACAAACAATTTAAAGTACAGTATGTGTCGAAACCCCCCTGCCAAGGTAAAGTTTTTACCTGGCGAATAACAAATTCATCAACACAATTTATTTACAATTCCGCTTATTAACGGATACCCTGTGATATAATCAACCGTATTAACATAAGATTTTAAAGTTTTTATTTTTGGGTAGTAAATAATCATTTCTCTCTCCCTCTCCTCCCAAAATATTGAGTCCCCCAGAAGATCCATAAGCGACCGCCATGTGCGTCCCCCCCCCCACCCCCACGGGGTCAGAGGTGTCCCCATTCTTTACCAACTACCATCAAGTGTGATATTTCCCTGACTAAGGGCTTTTTTCATTCTCTAAATGACATCACGGGGCAGCTCTAACCAAGTGCTTTCTGGCATGTAATTATTGCTGATGACGTCTCAGAGCAGCCCGTAGGACGCAGAACGCCCCCTGGTGACTCGACACATATTCTTAACGGCTTCATCTGCCAGAAACCTGCCAGTAATCCATGGTTTTACCATGTAACACACAGTCAATCAATTTTTAGACTGCTAGACGGAATCAGGAAGCGGAGAATCGCTCCGGTACAGTCTATCCGCGGTTAGATGACCTCAATAAGTGCATCTCCCCAGGGGGGGGACCATGTGATCAAACCTGTGCCCAGTACGATGTTGATGGGAAGCGACACCTAGTGGAGGGTATTATCGACAATTGGTATACACCGGCGGTGAACCGCATCTTTCTCTATAATTTCGTTAGCTTGGTATGTTCCTTAATGTCTGATGATAATTTTAAAAAAAATGCAACCGCGGCTATAAATAACATAGCGTTCATTGGTGGACGCATTCTCTATACACACACCCTGGTTATTACATAGTCGCCTCATATGAAATGAACTAGACCAGTGGATCTAAATGTGTGGTACGCGAGCTGATTTGAATTGGCTCGGGGAAAGTATTCAATAATTCAAAATACAGTGGATTCCGCTTAGTTGGCACACCGCTTAGTTGGGACAGCCGCTTATTTGGGACAAATCTCAAAGAAACCAAACCAAGAAGCCAATGGTAAATTTGTATGTTTAATTGGGACAGCCGCTTAATTGGGACAAAAAGCCTCGGCCCCGATGTGTCCCAGTTAAGCGGAATCGACTGTATATACATTTTACTTAAGCCATTCTTTATTTCATCCAAAAAAAAAAAAACCGAACAGTTTTTTTAGTGGGTCGCATTTTTAGAATTGTTTGAAAACCACATTGTTACACAATTAACCAATGGTTCCAAAAGTGAGTTGGTGGAGTAATAAGGGCTACGTGTTAACCGCCGCGGCTTTCCCGATGAAGGAAAGCTAGCCACACTATTAATTAACATTCATAATTTTTTAAAGCTTAAGGTTTTCCGTTACAGATAATTATAAAAGTGTTCCGTAGGTTAGAAAGTCTCGAGACCACTTCTCTGCACTTCCCCTCACACACCCACACATACACGTGAAACATGTAGCCAATCCATAAAAACCCTCACACACACATGAAACATGTAGCCAATCCATAAAAACCCTCACACACACATGAAACATGTAGCCAATCCATAAAAACCCTTTCACACACCTACACACACATGAAACATGTAGCATATCTATAAAAACCCTTTCACACACCTACACACACATGAAACATGTAGCATATCTATAAAAACCCTTTCACACACCTATACACACATGAAACATGTAGCATATCTATAAAAACCCTTTCACACACCTACACACACATGAAACATGTAGCATATCTATAAAAACCCTTTCACACACCTACACACACATGAAACATGTAGCATATCTATAAAAACCCTTTCACACACCTACACACACATGAAACATGTAGCATATCTATAAAACCCTTTCACACACCTACACACACATGAAACATGTAGCATATCTATAAAAACGTAATTCCGCTGACTTTTAAAAAGCTGTGTTCAAAACTTAATTATAAATATTTGATTCTAGTCTTTTTAAAATTGTGTCTCTATTGAATTCTGTGCCGGCATGTGCCCCTTATTTATGCATTCTAGTACGGTGTGTTACGTTACGGATACGACAGAGAATTAGTCTCAACACCGTGGTCCATTAATTCTGGTGCCACTGGTGCGTAAACATACCCGTCACTAAAACAAATGACTGCCAAGATAACATATCAACAATTCTACCACTGCACAGAGTCTAAGTAAAAAAAAAGATAACAATGGTAAAACTGTCAAGCGATGAAAATCATTCTGTATTGGCAAAAAGAAAGGAATATTTTATTCTGCAGAAACAGCTACCACTAAAAGAAGGGAATATTTGATTCTCCAGAAACAAGCTACCATTAAAAGAAGGGAATATGTGATTGTCAAACAGCTACCACTAAAAGAAAGGAATATGTGATTGTCCAGAAACAGCTACCACTAAAAGAAGAGAATATGTAATTGTCCAGAAAAAAGCTACCACATGTTGTCTAAAATATCAGCTTTTTAAGACGCCCACAGTAAAACGAATACTGCATTAAAATATAATTTTGAAGTACAACTTCTTAGGATCATAAATAAATCCCATCACCCAAGCCGAAAAAAATGCAAAACTCTAAATGGAAGCAACTTGTAGGTCAACGGGAAATTGACGTTGTCAGGATTCAAACCGGTACTGCCGGCGTACTCCTTACTTGGTCAGTACGAATCACAGCCACCAGGTTATAGAAGCATAACACTTGACCATCCCCCCCCCCCCCCCCAAGGTTAATGGCTTAACCCCGACAGTTACAATCTAGACCTGAAGCAATACTTCTGAGGCAGTTAACCGGTCGGTCCTCAACTCTTGTCAACCGTCTAAGAGGCGCCTCCGGCTCGGAAGATTAATCATCCATTGAAAGCATCAACTAACAATATAGGTTAGTTTAAAAATAACAACAACAACTGCCTGTTAGTGTCTGAAAATATCTGGCCAGTGTCTCGACCAAAATTAAGCGATATTGATTGTTCTCTTCTCATTGCATAATTAAACAAAGAAAAAGATAGTGTCACGTTAGGTATTGAAAGAAAATAAAATATATAGTTTACCAGCCCAAACTCTTATGGCATCAATCTCCTCCCCCCCCCCCCCCGACCAACAAAAGAAATCAGGACCCAACTCTTAGATACAACTTAACACCAGCTGATTGATACAACACCAGCTAATTGATACAACACCAGCTCATTGATACAACACCAGCTGATTGATACAACACCAACTGATTGATACAAATTGAACACGCCTAACGTGTGTGAGAGCCCTAAGAGGGTTCTTTGTTTATTTTTATGCAGTTCCCACTGAGGAAATATATATATATATATATTTGTCTAAATAACTAGATTATTTAATATGACTATGGCGGGACTTTCTGTGAACCGGTCTCAATGTTTGTTTTGTGAAACTTTTATGAAAAAAAGAAATCGAAGAAAATCTCCCACAAAACCGTTATCTGTAAATACCTATATAGTTTAGGATTTATGAATATAATATTTTTTAAATACAATTCATGAATTAATAATGAATTAAGTTGGAAATATCTCAAGCAAAAATATAACTACATATTTCTATGTATCCAAAAAGTATATCCTATTTAGTTTTATTTGAATTGTAATTGCCCAAGTAATTAAATCAGGGGAAATTACTTATACATACTAAAAAACATCCCTTGGATTTGCACTTGTAAATAATTATATTTTAATTATAATTTGAAAATCAATGTTTAATTTCTGAAATTAAATGTCTTTCATTACCGTTTCAAATCTTGAAATCCTAAAAATGCATGCAATCATCAATAACAACATTTTAATCACCACAGAAAAAGTCTGTTAGGAAACATTGAATTATTTATCCATCGCCTTTGTTAGCATGTTCAACGTACATCACAAATAGTTGTCCGAATGTAATGAACGTTGGAAATATAGTTTAAAATCAGTTTTGGTCGATATTATACAATCCCGCTGGCGGCCACAATAGTGAAACGTATCTCTTTTCATTTGACCCAGCTACCCTCTATCCCTCCGTCCGTCCCCCCCCCCGCACCCAGTCAACGGCCCTTCATGTTTAGATTAGAACCACAGCCCAACTCACAATCCATCGAATCTATTTCCCACAGTCCACCATGAATGTCATTGACCTTGCCATGTACAATTCCCAGGCTGAAAAGTTCATTAGGGTGAAAGTATCAAGCCGTTGGTAAGTTGGCTTGGATTAATGACTAACTCTGGATACGTCCCATCTGTTTATAAAGAACGAGCCTAAATTTGTAACAATCGTATTTCCAATATGGTGTTAGTTGGTGGTAGCAGCTGCTCAATCTGAAATTAATTCAACTGTACAAAACAATACACCAGCAAGAGAAGAATAAAAACTCGTTACTTAATAGTTAATTTTTTTTTTTAAATCATGTCATATAATTGTTAAACATGTAGGCTATGTATCTTTTCATAAATATACATACACATATATAAATACATTTAGATTACCCTGTCCTATAGTCGAAGTTATTTATAGCTTACATAACAAACTAGGGGTTGGAACTGTTTATACAAAAAGGATAACAATTCACATCTGGATTGCAAAATTCATAATATACCAGACTTGTAATTTATTTCCATTTACATCAAGTTCATTAATGTTATAAATACATGTATATATGATTTTGTTGTCTTAAAACCGAATGTCTACGTTCACGTAACTGGTATATTTTGAAATATAGTGTTTGTTGTCAATAACAACCTAGATGTATTAGATAGGCTGTTTTATTTTTGGTTTGGTCAGCAGTGTGATAACGCCACATTATGAACCAATGTCTTGATCAGCAATGGTAACTCCCCTGTCCATCGATAATCAGATGTGGACTAGATGTGGAGTTGATATGAAGCCGCCGTTACCTTGATATTTTGATCGGAGCTGATCTTTTTTTATTATTATTTGGACAATGCTAAGTGTCATTAATGTGGCCATTGTCCTCACTGTTCGGTCAGCATAATAGATGAGTCTGTCAGTGGTGGGTGTGGGTGTGGGGTGGGGAGTGGGGGAACAATACACAGCGAGTAACGATACCATGACGTCATGTTTTGTATACAGCTCATTGTGGTGGGTGACTCCATAGTTTTCAAGTGATTAAAAGCTATAACAATTTGGAGCCTAAAAAAGAAAAGTAAATGTCAGATGTCAAGCCTGAAAAGAATTAAATCAATTCTTTCAGTCTACAACAAAGTTGATTCTACTACACTTCTTAATAAAATTAAAAAAAAAAACCAGTTTGATCGAAAACGTCTCTAAAACTGGCTTTTAAATAATCTCCAAACCTGGGTTTTAAATAATCTCCAAACCTGGGTTTTAAATAATAATAAGCGTGAACAAGGTCGACAAACAAGTCAAAAAAAAAAAGACCATGTCTCAAGATCTGTTGTATAAGACGATCATTTACTTTTTAAACTCACGGGAAACATTTTAGCAGTGTAGATATCTATTGGTGAGTAGTAAACAACACGTTAATGTGTTACTGTAGCTGTGTTGGTTTTATTTTTAGTGTTATGATTTGACCAGGGGCGGCCACCAATGAGGTTAGGGGAGAGCATATTTCTTTTTCATTATATAGTAAAAAAAAACACTTCAAAGAGACGTACTATAGTTAATGTATTGCATCATCACCGTAGCATTGCCGAGGATGCTACGGCAATAGTGTGGGAATCACAAGGGGACACCAAGATCAGTTTGGGAATCAATGGGGTGTTGCGTAACAGTATCTATTGCATAACACGATGAAGAAAGTGCCAGGTTCGAGAAATCAATCGTGGCACCAGGAATGATGCTAATTTATTTACAACTGTCAAGTCATGTTTTAACAATCATCTGACATTTTTTGTAATGCCCTTAACGGATGTGATCGTTGGGGGAACGGATGGACACATCTACAGATGTGCTTTGCAGGAACGGATGGACACATCTACAGATGTGCTTTGGGGGAACGGATGGACACATCTACATATGTGCTTTGGGGGAACGGATGGACATATCTACAGATGTGCTTTGCGGGTATGGTCGTGTGGTAAAGCGCTCGACTGTCGACCTGAAGGTACCTGGTTCGATCTCCAGTGAGGACCAAGGAAAATTTCTCAGATCTTGGCTGAAGTTCCCGATATATCTCCCGTGGTGCCTCCATGGCCATTGCACTATCGGCAGCGGTGGGTATGAAAGAAGGGCACCATAAAAAACCGTCCCATTAGTGGTTTGTAGGATCTAAGAGATTTCATCTCATCCTTACAGGGACGTCACACACAGATGTGCTTTCATACGTCCTTTCTGTGGTCTTATAGACTTGGTGGCGGTCCATCTCCTCTCAATGTCAGCGGGGAATATGTTATGCTTTACCTGTGAGTCGAGTGTATATCAAGCTAACACAAGGCATACCTTTATGTAAAGGATGTTATTGGATGAACTGGTTTATAATGAGAAACTCAATTCATGTCCATGGTTCATATAATTTATTAACAACACTGTGGCGGGTCCTTTTTATATACTTCATACATGTTACGGGTCCTTTGGTTTATTCTCTATAAATGTTCGGGCTCTTTGGTTATGCTCAATAAACGTCTCAGGCCCTTTGGTTTATGTTATGAGTTGTGCGTTTTAATTCAAACGTAGAGATGTCAATTTAGCTTAATGTCTGTCTGTTTCACTCTTATTTGCTCACTCCTTTGTCACAACTCAAAAGCAATCAAACTCGATGCGTTGTTAGTACAACGATTTATTTACATGAATGTACATCAGAATACAACAAGTCCATAAACGAATACATATTTAAATCCACAGTAATTTGCTCTGCCTCAACTCTGACTAACTATAATTCCTGTCCCTAAAACTCTGGTCACTAGATCTCTCGTAACTATCTCTATCTTCTCTAACTCTCGTTCTAACTATGACTCGTAACGATCTCTCTTCTCTATTTCCTCATACTCCTCTCTTTTTTTTTTTAAAAGAGGGAGAGGACGGAGGAAACCTCAATATTTTCAGGTTACAATATCCCAATATCATCATTGGTTTTCCTCCGCCTCTTGGTTCCCACTTTTAGAAAGTTTATTTTTTAAACAAATTACATAATATTAATAAAATATAAAGGGATATAAGTATACATACAAATGCACATTTAGATTCGAAATCTTACTAAATTGTACATAGTGAAAAGTACATATATAAAAGCGTTTTTTCAAAATAAAACGTAGAAATGATTGTGTTATTTATACATATAAATTGTTTCACAGCACCTAACGTTGTAGGTGGTTTATTTTAAAGGAGATAGTTCTTGAGTTTTTTTTTTCTCCCCACAACTTCCTTCCCTCCTTTCTCAATTTTTTCCACGTTACCAGTTGGTATGGTGGTTCTGGTAGAGAGAAAGGGGTATTGGGTGTATATTGCGGAGGTTTGTAAAGTAGAGTATATCAGGTATTTTAAAGTCTCTTTTTTGTGTATATATATATACATAAATTTACACATATATTTACATATGTACATGTTTACATATGTTTAAACAGGTTTAGTTTATGAGCGCCTTGTTTTCATTATTTTTTCCATAACAGAAGAAAATTTTTCAATGATTATATCAAATTAAAAGACGTTTATTTAAGAATAAATTGCTAGCTTATTTTGAATTTTTTTCTCTCCCTGGGCGTTTCCCTTGTCCAGTTCTGTTGTCTGTGGGCCTGTGGAAAAAAGGTGTCTAAAGGCTTGTCGTCAGTAGGTCTTGTATTTTCCGTCTGTAGAGCCTGTCTAGCCCCTCCGGAGTCGTTGTCCGTCGTCCGTATTTACTATCTAGTCTGGCGTCCCATATTGTCTGTCTATATGTCGCCAGGATTAGTATGTTTGTGTCGTGTTGTTGTCTGCTTACATTGTTTGGTATTGTGTTGAGTGCGATTGCTCTATCTGTGTCTAAGTGTGTTTGTGTTGTGGACTGTATTAGGTTATGTAGTGTGCTCTTTGTTTTTTGTATGGCGGGGCAGTGTAAGAAGGTGTGTTTTTCTGTGTCTTTTTGGTATCTTTTCTTGCAAAGGTGGCACATGTCTTGGATGGGTATAGGTGTCATGTTGTATATTAGTCTGTATGTCATTTCTTTCTGTCTATTGTGGTCATTTGTGAGATGTGTAGATTTTTGAAAGTTTCTGTGAAGTCTGTAATCCCTGTTTCTCTACCCCAGCGAATTCTTTGTTTTTGGTGTTTGTTTGCCTGTTGGATAAGTTGTGTGTATATGTCTTTTGTTGTTTTCATCTGTATTAGTGAAGTGTTGGATTTGTGCGTTTGGATAACCTGTTTGTAGAACGGGGGTAGTTGTGGTCCTGCGTAGTGTGGTGTGTTGTTGTTTGTCTTTAGGATTGGGTGCAGTCTCTGTCCGATATAATATTCTACAAAAGGGTACTGTCCTATGTTTTGTGTCGCCTGTCCGATGTATTTTACCCTAAGTGCTTGTATTTTTGTTTGTAGGTGTTGTAGGTTGATTCCTCCGTGTAGTTTGTGTTGCGCTAGTAGTATTGCGCTAAGACTATGGTGTGTGTTTTTAAAGATGAAATTTCTAATTATTTTGTTTATTTGTGTGAGTATTTGCTGTGGTGGCTGTAGTATTGTTGCTTGGTAGAGTATTTTTGGGAGTATGAGAGTGTTTGTGATGATTGCTCTGCCGAAAATTGTCTGTGTTCTGTATTTGTATAGTCTGAGTTTGTTTTCTAATTTCTTTATGAATTCTTTCCATTCTGTGAGGTTGTCTGATGGTGTGCTGTAGTATGTTATTCCTAGTATTTTCTGTTTGTTGGTGATTGGTATGTTGTGTATGTTGTTGGGTGGTGGTGTCTTTTTCCCTAAGTACATGATGCTAGATTTGTTGGTGTTGATGGATGTTCCGCTGCCTTTGCCATATTCTTGTAGTGTTTCGATTGTTTTGTTGATTGAGCGTTCGTCTGTGAGTAGGAATGATGTGTCGTCTGCGTATGCTATGAGTTTCTTTTCTATGTTGTTTGGTGTCTTGATCTGTGGCTTTTTCTGATGCTGTTGAGTACTGGTTCTAAAGCTAATATAAATAACATGGGTGACAGTGGGCAACCTTGTCTAACTGATTTACCTAATGTGAATGTTTTTGTTAGTGTGTGGTTGAGTAATATTCGGCTGCGGGGTTTGTTGTATATTGTGTGTATCCATTGACAGAAGTGTGCTCCTAGGTTTGTTTTTTGTAGTACTTTGTGTAAATATGTGTGTGATATTTTGTCGAAAGCTTTTTCTTGGTCTAGACTGAGTATGATGTTTGTTGTTTTCTGATTTTGTGTATAGTGAATTAGGTCTCTAATGTAGTGTGTGTGGTATGTGATGTTTCTGCCTTTAATGCTGCATTGTTGGTCCATGTGTATGAGTTGTGGTAGTTGTGTTGATAGTTTGTTGGCTAATGCTTTGGTTAGTATTTTGTAGTCTGTGTTGAGCAGGGATATAGGTCTGTAATTGTTCACTGTTGGTGTGTTTCCTTTTGGTAGTAATGTGATGTATGCTTCTTTCATGGAGTCTGGCAGTTCTTGTTTGTTGTGTGCTTCGTGTAGTGTTGCTAGGAGTAATGGGGATAAGTCTGACATGAAGTGTTGGTAAAACTCGGCTGTAAGTCCATCTGGTCCTGGTGTTTTGTTCTTATTTAGTTGTTTGATGGCCGTGTGGATGTCTGTAATTGATATTTCTGTATTTGTGTTGCGGTCGTTATCATCTGGTAGTGTTGTCGTGTATTGTGTGTATTTGTCTTGTATTGCCTCGTCTAGTGTGTCTTCTTTGTATAGCTCTTTGAAATGGTTGTAAAAAATGTTTACTATCTGTTCTGAGTCTGTGATTTCGTCTTGTCCTGTGATGATGTGTTCTATTTGTCTTGATCTTTGCATGTGGTCTTCTATCTGTAAAAATGCTTTGGTGGGTGCTTCTGCTGTCTGTATCCTACTCCTAATTTTTGCTCCGTTTAGTTTGTGTGTGGCGAATGTTTGTAGTTTTTGCTCTATTTCTTCTATTTCGGGTGCTTGTGGGTTAATTTGTTTTAGGATGTTTAGCTTTTCTTGTAGTTTGTTTGTCTCTTGTCTTGTTCCCTGTTGTATGTGTTTGCTTATTCCCTGTGTGACATGTCTGATTGTTTTCTTTAAAGTGTCCCAGTGGCTTGCTAAGTTATGTTGGGGTATGATTTGAGTGTATATTTCTATTGTGTGTTTGATTGTGTTTGTGTACTTTGGGTCTTGTAGGAGGCTGTTGTTGAATTTCCAGTGTGGTGAGTGTTTTGCTGTGTTTGTTGGGTTTATCTCTAAAAGCACTGCCTTGTGATCTGTGTAATTTAGGGTATCTTGGAGATGTTGTATATTGTAACTGTGTGTGTTGTCTGGGATGAGGAATTTGTCCAGTCGTCCGGTGTGTGTGTGTCTTGTTTTGCATGTTGTATCAGTTCCTTTAGGGTATTTTTGCCGGTAAGGGTCCATGAGTTTGAATGCTTTTACTATTTTGTCGTATCTTTTTATTGTCTTTATGTTACTTTGTCCGCTTGTCTGTGTTGCTCTGTCTATGTTTGTCTATGGTGCAGTTAAAATCTCCACCAATGATTAAATGGTTCTGTTGCATGTTTTGGAGGTTGTCGTGTAATGTCCGGAAAAAGTCGTATTTGTCTTCCGCATTTGGGGCGTGTATGTTGCAAAGTGTGTATTTGTGTGGTCGGTTGGGTTTCTCTATTTCTACAATTGTTTGTCTTCCACTATTGTTCGTGTGTATTTGTGAGATATGCCAGGTGTCTGAGGTCTGGAGAATAGCGCATCCTATCATGTGTCTTGTTGTCTTGCTGAATGCAGTGTTCGTGAGTCCTAATTGTGTTGTGATTTGTTGTGCTTCAAGTTCTGTGTTTATATTTGTTTCTTGTAAAAAAATGAAGTCTGGTTTGTGTTTATGAATGAGTTCTATGATGTGGTGTGTCTTACGTCTAAGTCCTTTTATGTTGAGGGACAATAATTTTAGTGTTGGTTCTGTCATTTCTGTCTGTTCAGTTGGGGTTTTTGGTGAGATTTTTTAGCTGTTCTGTTGTTTATTTAGATATTGTATGTCTGCGGTGTTTCTGTTTGGGGTGATTCTGACAACAGTCTTTTTCTGCTTGTCCCTAGTTTGCGTGGTTTGAGTGAGGGTGTTGGTGGATTTGTTGGTGTATCGGGTGTGTTGCTTGTACTAGAAGTGTTGTAGGTGCTTGATGTTTCTGTATTGTAGCTTGTGTTTAAGGTTGTTTGTTCTGAAATATTAGTGTCTAGTGTTTTTGAGGAAAGGTATGTGTTTGTGTATTCTGTGGATTCAGAAACATTTCTTGAGTCCAGTATCTCTGAACCCAAGCTTATGTTTGGTGTTTGAGGTGTCTGAGGTGTTTTGTCTTCTTTGGGTGTCTCTTTTTGTTCCGACCGGATTTGTGGCGTGGGTGTTGAGTTCAGTGTGGTGGGTGTTCTTGGTGTGGTGTGTGTTGTAGGTGGTGCAATTGTTTGAGACTTGGCAGGTGTTGCAGTTAGGGCAGGTGATCTGAGTGGGGCTGTTTGAATTTGGGTGTATAGTTTTGGTGTATTTTGTTTGGTTGGTGTGCTTGTATTTGCGGGGCTGTTTTGTAGTTTGTATGTCAGTTGGCGTCTAACTGACTTTGTGTTGGGTGTCGGTAGAAGTGTTTTTTTTGTGTAATGTGTTGTGAGGGCTTGCTTAGTGTGTGTCTTGTTTTTTAGGACGTCTGCGTATGTTCTGTTTGTGTGTTGTCTGTTTGGTTTTTGTGGGCATTTGTTTGTAAAGTGCTCTGTAGATGCACATTGGAAGCATTGTTGCTTCCGCCCTGGCACTTGCACCAGAATTTTGTGATGTTTTTTGTCGTTAAGAGAGATTGTCACGTAATGAGGAATTTCTGTGTGTTCGTCTCCGTCAAAGAGAATTGTCCAAATGTCTGCCCTGTCGGGATGTCTTGTTAGGATTATATTTTCGTTTTTTATGAAAGTTTTTGTTAGTGTTTTTATTTGTTGTGTGCTGAGCGTTTCTGGCACCCAGTGCAATATGGCTTTGTGTGATTTTCTGCTCGTTGTTTTAAATGTGAAAATAGTGTTGTTGATGTTGACGGTGCTGTTGTGAATGTTAGAAATGTTTTTTTTGTAAGTATTTTCCTCTATGTTAGCGTACCACACTGTTGGGTTTTCGAATCTGTAAACTGCTTTAATTTGGTGGTGTTCTATTTTGTATTTTGTCTGTAGGATGGTGGTCAATGTCTGGACTGTGATTTGGAAAGGATTAGCTCCAGCTATTTGTATATGTACTGTGTTTTTGTTATGGATATTGTTTGTGAATTCCATGTTCTTGCCAAAAGAAGTGTAGACAAGAGGAAATAATGAAAAAAAAAAATAGCACAATAAAACAAAAGCCTGGCGGGGTAGGGGCAGAAAGCAGCAGCGTGGTTTTTAAACTGGTAAAAAAAAAGGATGCAAAAAAAGGCCTTGTGGGGTAAAGGTGATGTTTTTTAACTGGTAAAAAAAAACGGAAAAAGAAACAAGATACAAAAAGGGCCTTGTAGGGTGAAGGTGGTCTTTTGAAATGTTGAAGGTTTGGAAAAGATATAATTCAAAAGAAAGATTGAAAAGGGTAATGAAGAAGGGCTAAAAGAGGGTAAAGTGACAAAGGGGGTTTTGAAGAAAGAAAAGGATCGATTTCCTTAAAAGGAGCAAGGAAAAGGGTTTTTTTTTAAAAAAAAGGGCACAGAATTGGGCACAGAATTGGAGAAAAGAAAAAAAAAGTTTTTCCAACTTACCACCTGATAGCAACAACGCTTGTCGCTCCTCTCATAACTACGAATTGCCCCCTCACTAACTAATGTCCGAATCCAGCCCCTATTTATACCCATAACGTCCGTGCCCTAATTACCCTAAGTACGTCACAGTCTCTTCACTATCTAATCTTTCTAGGAGCGTCACCTGGTCGTCATTGTTAACCTGCTAGACTGTCCGACGGCGCCTCCCAGTCTTCACACCTTCGCTGTCTACTATTCTATTGTTTCCCACCTTGCCCTAAGTTGTCTGTCACCTTGTCACTATTATTCGTACTAATCCTAATTCTTAGATATCTACTATGTTAAAAGGTCGAAGGGGATTGTCTCTGTCTCTACATCTACTTTAGCTCGTCACAAACACCATAAAATATTAATAGAATAAATCCAATATAATTCACAATGACTGATAATCTCCTCAACTCAATGAATAAATACTTATTCACAATAAACACAACTGATGAACTGACTTCTGAATTGTACTCGAATATTCTCTCTCTCTCTCTCTCTCTCTCTCTCTCTCTCTCTCTCTCTCTCTCTCTCTCTCTCTCTCTCTCTCTGTACTCAACTGAACTCAACTGCTGAACTCAACTGACTTGACTGACTTCTCAACTGAACATCGTCTTTATATAATTTACTTACATTCTCCTCGAACATTCTACGTCACTCTCTCTTTCACATTTTTACCCAATCCTATTTACAATAAACATCTTATTTATATTCTCTAAATATCTAGAATCTTGACCCCGTGACCTCATGTTGACCTGGTTGGCCAAGCTCCAAACATACACACACAACTATACCATGACAGTTTAGGACCATAGAATATGTAGATATGTAGATAGGGAATTATTAATATAATACGTCATTAAACAGGATTAGGACAAATGATATGAGGCGATTAGGTATAAAAAAATACGTTATTAAATATGTTTAACACATGTAGTTTGACAAACCAAAGGTATTTGTAAGTTTGTATCCAATACCGACTTTATTTAATATACAAATCAGATGCACAGAAAACTAAAATAAAAGTATGGATGAGATCATTTCAAAAGTTTCTGGAGGGATAATATATTTAAATCTTATTTGGAACTTTTACAGTTACATAAAATACTAATTATAAGGTCATTACTATATGACATAGGTAAGTGACATTGCTATGTTTCATTCCCAAACTTACAATCTTACCAGAAATAAACCGGGAGTCTTGTTCCAGCTTGACAAATACATTATTTTAACTCGCACATTGTTATTTTCTGTGTGTCCTAAACCTTCTTTGGTCCCAGGCTGTCCACCCTAAACCTTATTTTATCCCAGGCTGTCCGCCTTAAACCTTCTTTTATCCCAGGCTGTCCGCCCTAAACCTTCTTTTATCTCAGGCTGTCCGCCCTTAAACCTCTTTTGTCACAGGCTGTTCGCCCTAAACCTTCTTTTATCATAGTCTATCCGCCCTAAACCTTCTATTGTCCCAGGCTGTCCACCCTGAACCTTTTTTTATCACAGGCTGTTCGCCCTAACCTTCTTTTGTCATTGTCTGCCGTAAACCTTCTTTTGTCCCAGGCTGTCCACCCTAAACCTTCTTTTGTCCTACGCTGTCCGCCATAAACCTTCTTTTCTCCCAGGCCGTCCGCCCTTAATTCTATTTTGTCTATTAAAATATACCACATATTATTGTTTCTGTGTTTCCAACACCAGCCGATACACCTTAAGCCCCCTATAGTCACAAGCTGACCCAAGAAAAATCCGTAGACAAGAATAGCTTAAGAACCTTTGTATTGAAATAACGATCGAAATATAATCTGTCGACTCAAGCAACATTTTCTAAGCATAAAATTTCTTGTCACATGATATTTCTCTTAAATGGTCTGGAATTGTTTTGGACTGAGAACCCCCGGATCTAGACTCACCCTTATATTTTTTTATGATTAAAGATTTCATTTCAAGAAACAAGTAGCAAATTGTTGTTTTCAAATGCTTGTAAGAAATAAAAAACATAACATATTCTATACATTCTGTGAAAAAAATTAATAATATAAAAGCGATTAAATCGAAAGTAAATAATTAATACAACAGTGTTCCAATTTAAAATACAATCATGAAAAAATCGGATCTGCCTGAAACCAAAAATATCTAGCCTACTGATCAAGCCTAAGGGGATATAACTCTATGCTGAGGTTTTGCGGGGTACAGCTAGTAACAAATATAAGCATCTGACCTTCGGTCATCCGTTCCTCGTTTATAGCTAAATCATGAATTATAAATGCCACATTATGTTTAATCTTCTTTATGTTTACTTATGTTTATATTTAAAATGTCTATTTATTAACACACGATGGAAACATAGTTTTTTTTTTTAAATCATCCTTAGCTTATAATAACAAATTATGAAAATTCACAGATAAAGTAGCACAAACATAAATATTTTCTTCTCCACTTTGATAATTATTCTGATTTTTTTCCTCCCCTGCCACACATCATGTAATGAGAAGAATGTCTGTAATGATCGAGGGACATAATTGTTCCGTCTCACACCATTCCTCCCTGACATTTTGTTTCGTTTTAAGTCAAATAATCAAAATATAATCAGTTCATTCGATCATTTATATGCTGCCGTTTTCACACATTCACATATTCTCTCTGTCTCTCTCTGTCTCTCTCTCTCTCTCTGTCTCTCTCTCTCTCTCTCTCTCTCTCTCTCTCCTAGACTAAATATTTGCATTAGCAAATCTCAAATAAAATCCTATACTTTTAATAACCTGATAATCAAGAAACAGTTACAGAGAGTAAAGATTCATGTAATAGTTTATTCCATTTAACTCTCAGTTATCAATACAATTTTATATGCACCAGCTACTGTTGATATTTTATTCTGAGCTCAATGCATAGAGTCCATAAGTGAACTGGTGGTGTCTGGATACGATCTTGTAACACGTCTATTATAGACCTAGACTTGGTTTTTTATATCTAATCTCCAACCACGGAAACACATTTCAGTTTGTATGGGCGGGGATTTTCCCCTGAACATGTTTAAAAAAAAAAAGAAAGAATTCAAATTTTAATAGTGTAAGAATTAACTAGATAGCTCGTTACAGTGAATGTCAGTCGATACTAACATTCTAAGAAGATATACCCCCTGCCCCCTACCCTTACACAAAAGAACTCAAGATATTTATCTAATTTTTTGCCTAATAATGTTTATCTTTTTGTTTTCTTATTATAAGTATTATATATAGGCTAGTGCATTTCTCCATATAAAAATGTGATAACATTCCCAGCACTAAATAGTTTAATCCTCACAAAGACAAGTAAACATTGTAATAACATTTCTATTTGTAAGGTAGATCCAAAGAGACGGCTAATTCAAACATGGTTTAAATGATATTAGGTAGTCTATAACAGATTGTCACCCGCTGTACTGTCGTGCATCGTTCAACATGTACATAAGGCAAGACAAACATTGCAATGAATGGTGCCATACAGGCACAACCCCCGGAGAGCTAAACGTGGTTCATCAAGTCTTAAAGGAATCAAATCATAAAGGAGAAAAAAAAAACAGTGGTTAGATTGTATGAATGATTGCTCCGTCAGTCGACTAGATTTTTCTAAGAATTTTCCCGTATTATTATCTCTGAAAGCAATCTGTCAAGTGTTGCATGCCATTTTGGAGGTCGTTTGGAGGAGGTTTCCTAAATCTGATCAATGAACGTGTGCAACATGTATATGCTTTAACCTAATTTTGGTCATATGGTTATACAATAAAAACATCCTGTAATTTAAAACTGATTTCATCATTGGCATACTGATAATTTACATTTGTCTGATGCTTCTCATTGATGCACTATGGAATTTAGCAAGACGCCTCACAATTTAGCAAGGCGCTTCACAATTTAGCAAGACGTCTTACAATGTAGCAAGACGCCTCACAAATTAGCAAGACGCATATGCTTTTATTGCTTTTTTTCGCCTTAATTTACTGCCCATTGTTGACCTTTTATTAATTAAATCCAAACAATTCTAAACATTTTGGGTCGAATGCTTTATGATTTTTATAAAACGCCTATTTATAAGCTTCCTGTTTTTGTTGAAAAACATTAGACTCTCAGGAAAAGATATGTCTGTCTGTACCATTTTTATATTGATAGTCAAATGGCTTATAGTGATCTGGGCTTTTGTAAATACCTATCGAAGAAAGGTCATGACATTATAAGGCCACTGTTCTCTCAAACTTTTTCGCGACTTCACCCAAAAGGGGGTGGGGGCGGAAGTATGTCCGCCGGTACCCTTCACACGTAAGCTCTTCAAATACAGGGTTGTTTTAAACGAAAAGTAAATGTCGCTGCTTAACCCTCGCAAAGGCTTTCCCATATCACTGGTTGTTGACCTCGGTTGTAAAGTCTTGTCAACCGGTGTGAAGTGGAACAGATTTAGAATCGCGGTTGTAAGGTATTGTCAACCGGTGTGAAGTGGAACAGATTTAGAACCGCGGTTGTAAGGTATTGTCAACCGGTGTGAAGTGGAACAGATTTAGAACCGCGGTTGTAAGGTATTGTCAACCGGTGTGAAGTGGAACAGATTTAGAACCGCTGTTGTAAGGTCTTGTCAACCGGTGTGAAGTGGAACAGATTTAGAGAGTTTATTCATAACTATAATGACGCAAATTATTTTGAATTATCTAAGAGAAGTAAATGGAATGTCTGAGTATATGAAGTGCCTATATAACGTAAACAAAAGTTACGCATGGGGCTGCGACTGTCAAGGGCTAGTAATAAGTGAACAAGTAAATATTCAATATTTATTTAAGGTCTAACTATTTACTAAACTTCAGTACTGTTTGTTATGTTCTATGTTTTCATTATTTCTGCTTTACGTACTTTTAAGTATATTCCGACACTATTTTTTGTCTGCTATAACAGGCTGCATCTGAGTGTTAACATACAACCTTTTGTACTAGTCTGCATCCATTTTGGCTTATTTTCCCCAATCATATCAGCTACACTAATAATATATATTTAAATGATATTTGCACTAGGTTGATTTAATATTTTAGAACTACTTTATTAGTGTATAACTAACTATATGACTAAAGCTGAACATTCAATAATGAAGAATCTGATTTGATCCTTCAGTTTGGTAAGTAACTAATATAATGAGTACGAAGTAAGTAGGTTAGACATGTTTAAAAAGAACATTGACTGTAGGTGTGTAAATCCACAATATAAACTGAACTGGTGGGAACATTTAGTTAAGAGGGTATATGTTTGAGACCAAAGAGCCCATATAGAATAATTCAAATTTATATCCCTTTCTACTCTGAATGATTCTATTTTTAAGTTTACTAAGCTATATAGACAAGAGTAAATCTAGCTTTTTAAAAAATTTCCAATGACCTCTGCTTTATGTGGTCTTAATATAAAAAAAGTCAGTTTTTTTTTAAATATGTGGTGAATGTTTATATTTTATTGCAAATTATAATAGTACTTCTGACGTTATCATGATAAAGAGCTTTCAAGCAAATCCTACACATCGCATGCATGAATGAATTTATAGGTCACTTTGCAAACGTGGAAAACTGGCGCATTTTTTTTTATTTAACTAAAATTCTTTTTAAAAAAAGTTTTCCAAACCTTAGTTTTGAACATTTTCTTGCCCGGTAGCTTGAATATACACATTATTCCAAGATACAATCGAAATATCTGTAGCACGAATACTCCTCAATATTTAAATTTGTATTGTTGATTCTAATCAACAATGAACATCGTCTGGAAAGAGCTATGGCTTCGCACGATAGCCACAAACACTGCTACCAATGTAATTAATTGTTGACGAATTTCACTAAATTCTTTATGAAATGAAACTGTTAAAAGTTCTTGCTATAACCAAATGAAATGGCATTGCTGGAGGATGTTACCATAGTGATAAAAACTTCCATTGTTGACCTATGTACATCTCCAATACTCACACCTCCCCCCACCACAATCTGTTCTCAGATTTGAGCTGTGTATCCAAGTATAACTGTAAACAAAGAGGAAAGCCATACGACGGAATTGATGAGCCAGGCTAGGAATTAACATCCACTTTGGGAGCAATCAGGTCAGAGTGCCAACACTGTTGTGGCCACCAACGTGAGAATATTTTTTTTATTTGTGTCACCTTTGTATGAAATATCCCGTTAATTCATTATAGACAATCCCAGAGAAAACGTTCAGTCCATGGTAGTGTACATTCAAACCTGGGTACTTGTTCACAGTAAGCGGTTGAATGTGTGTGGTTCTAAGTACTTATGGACGACGCAATACTTGGTTTCATGCTATGAAATAAATAATAATAAAAAAAAAAAAAGATCTCCTTACCAACCAGGATGTGTGGGTGTGAGAATGTGACCTGCTTTATGTCTGTAGTTGAAAGACGGGGTGAGTGAACCGTGAAATACCTGGGGTGGAAACCCATAGATACATAGAATGGTGGAAACTATCTGTCAGTAATAACGTGTCATGGGGAGATACAAGGTATTAACATTAATGAATTACATTCATTCGTGTGTGTGTGTGTCTGTGTGTGTATGTGTGTGTGTGTGTGTGTGTGGTGAATATATCGTACCTTGAGACTGGCTAAAATAATTATATCAAGCACTTTGTACATTAATCAAGAGCTCGATATTAAAATCAATAGCCGGGTATGAATATCAATAACTATGTAATAAATCAATAACTGGATAAAAAAATATTTAAAAAAAAACTAAATTGAGAAACCACAAATGACATTCATTGCAATGTAGTTATCTACATCAGTGGTCCTCAACCCCCGGGCTGCGGACCGGTACCTGTTCGTCGATCAAACGGTTATGGATCGTCCAAGAATTTTTTTTTCCTTTTTATTTACTGTTATGTATTTTTCTCGGGATTATGCGACCCTTCCGTGTCGGGGGGTTAACCGGAAGCTGGGCGGCTGTGAGCGCCAGCGGCATTGTAAATCAAAACAATCTCTCTCTCTCTCTCTCTCTCTCTCTCTCTCTATATATATATATATATATATATATATATATATATATAATAAAGGTTCCCTCCCCCTCCCCCTACCCATAAGGCCGCGTTGAAATTATCATACTTTGACCGGTCCGTGGCGAGAGAAAGTTTGGGGACCACTCGTCTACAGTACTCCAAATAATTTACAAGTGGGTCTTAGATATAGTCTTTGTTTGTTTGTACTATCGTTTTATATAAAAAAAAAAGAAGCTATCATAAATAGGATGTGTGAATGAAAAGAATATTTTTCGTTACAATGTTTTTGTCATTAGATAACCACATAATACTTTATAATACTTTGTTATACTTTATTATACTTTATAGTACTTTATAATACTTTATAATACTTTATAATACTTCCTTATACTTTAGAATACTTTCTTATACTTTAGTATACTTTCTTATACTTTATAATACTTTCCTATACTTTAAACTACTTTCTTATACTGTATAATACTTTATAATACTTTATAATACCTTATAATACTTTCTTATACTGTATAATACTTTATAATACTTTATTATACTTATAATACTTTCTTATACTGTATAATACTTTATAATACCTTATAATACTTTCTTATACTTTATAATACGTTATAATACTTTATAATGTTTACTACAGTTTATTAAAATTAAATTGTCTTTCTAAAGTAGCTATCAACATTAACATCAAGTGCCAGCTATCAACATTAACATCAAGTACCAGCTATCAACATTAACATCAAGTACCAGCTATCAAAATTAACATCAAGTACCAGCTATCAACATTAACATCAAGTACCAGCTATCAACATTAACATCAAGTAAAAGCTATCAACATTAACACCAAGTACCAGCTATCAACATTAACATCAAGTACCAGCTATCAAAATTAACATCAATTACCAGCTATCAACATTAACATCAAGTACCAGCTGTCAACATTAACATCAAGTACCAGCTTTAGAAAAAGTGGACCCATGGGTGCCCTCTGGAAGCCAGACAAAAACCAGGTCACCAGGATTTGAACCCGGGGTCTTAGCGCAACAACTGCAATACATTTTTATGTTAGATCATCAGTTTCCAAAAATGCCTCGAGTAAAATATAAAATAAACTTATATATATATATATATATATATATATATATATATATATATATATATATATATATTGTTGTTTAATTTTATTTATTTATTTTTTTTAGTGCATTTAGACACTTAAATTTATTCGTTTTACCAATGGCATCTTCATTGCCACAATACTGGACTCTAATCAATCTGTTATGTGAGACTTACAGGTCTAGTGTCTTCATTAAAAACCCGCAGCGAACACTTCAACCGCCATTTGTTTAATCCATTATCGCACTGAACAATATACAGCCTTAGACATTTATATCATAACATTTGGCTTTTATTGCCTTGAACACAGTACGATGTGAAAACCACCTGAGGGAGACAAGCGAGTTAGACGAATATGTATTTAAGGATATTATAATATATTTATATGTACAGATACTGAACAACAGTATCCCATTCAGATAGTAATGTATGTTGACTAAACGACTGTATCCCATACAGATAGTAATTCTATGTCAAACTCCTATAACGTGAAGATGAGATTTTGATTTTAATTCTATACCAGGGCGTGGGCAAATGTTTTAGTCCTAGGCCATAACCATAAAAGTAAGTGATGTAAACATCATAACCATAAAAGTCTAAGTGCTGTGCTGCACCCTGAAATGAGTGGCAGGCCCGATTAAACAGTTCGGTGGGCTGGATTGGGCCCATTCCTATTCTATACACTTTGTCAGTAGTCCTTCGCGACCCATCTGAAAGTAAAGAAAAACAAGCAATTTAAGTCTTTTCCGTTTCGGACAAAGGACATTTTAGAGCGTTTTCGTGTACGCAGTATGGGTTTTGATAAATAGAGAGGGAAGTAATCATGTTGAATAACTGTTACAAAAATAAATAATGATTACGCCCCTTTGATTAGCTTTTATTATTTATATTTAAAATATAAGCAAAAACGGTATCTAAGAAACTCTTATATTCAGCCCTGAGAGGTCCTATCGCGAAATGAACTTTTGCTGCACACATGGCAGGCCAAGACCTACAAAATGATAAATACATCATGGGTCTAGGACTTATGGTTGTTGAGATCTAGGGTGATGATGGGCAGACAGACAGACAGACAAAACGGGGATAGAAAAATAGAATGAAAGTCAATAATGTTAATGAGATTTATAACCTTTACCATGCAGATAAAAAAAAAACTTGTAAGAGAAGTTGTTGTATAACATGGTTTCCCGAACCATTAATTTTATATTGAAATATAGTCGCGTCCCAACTGAAATTCACCGGTAAGTCGCGACCCACACTTTGAGAAGCACTGCAACAAGTAACAACCATTGGGACTGTGGAGAAATAGTATATCCCAAGCTTGATGACGCAATTCGGTAGGCTCCGCCCACCGCAGTAGCTATGGCGTCATTCTGCCATCTTGTGTTGTAGTTTATTGTAGATTTTAGTGTATACGTATTTGGTACAAATGACGTATATTAAACCGACAGTTGGGAGCACATGCTTTGTTTTATAGTTAGTCGAGCTCTGTGCATCATAGGATGCGGATGCATGTTCTAGTAGAGTCTAGCTTTGGGCATTGATGTAGATGGATGCATATTTACAGTTTGCTATTGTACTCCTCTTGGATTCACCTTTATGTCAGTTTATGTTCAAGTATTAAATGATTGTTGATGTTACTTCACTGGAGTTAACTTCATAATTTGAGTTGTCTGAATTATTACACCTTCTACAAGTATTATCATTATAACAACCCCGTAACAGGGACAGTTGTGAATGATTTTTCAACATACCTGAGATACCATGCAAGTAATGTTTCCTCTAATATTGCGTGCGTTGAAAGATTGACTGTACAGCTTTGTTAGGTAATTTACATTTTTGTGGGCTATATAAATGTATATATGAATACTAAACGTGGTATATAGGCCTAATCAACGTGGTAACATTTGGCTTTTATTGCCACGAATAGAATACGATATGAACAGAAATAACAAAGAAATGTATGAAATGCTGTAATAGAATTATAGAAAATAACATTTGGCATTTATTGCTATGAACACAGCACGATATGAAAACTACATGAGAGAGACACATGGATACAACGCATACACCAAACAATACAAAAACTACCTGAGAGAGACTCACGGGTTAGACGATTTTGTATTCAAGGATCTAAATAAATAATAGAGATTTGGGTTCTGCGTTAAATCGAAAGTAAAGAATTAATACAACAGTATTCCAGTTTAAAATACAATCATGAAAAAATCGGATCTGCTGGAAACCAAAAATATCCTTAGCCTACCGATCAAGCCTAAGGGGTTATAACTCTATGCAAATGTTATGCAGGGTACAGCTAGTTTTATAATATAACTAGAATTAAGTCTGTCCTGTAAACGTTATAACCATAAAATTCTAAGTGCTGTAAACGTTATAACCATAAATGTCTAGGTGCTGTAGACATTATAACCATAAATGTCTAGGTTCTGTGCTTCACCCTGAAATGAGTGGCAGGCCCGATTAAACAGTTCGGTGGGCTGGATTGGGCCCATTCCTATTCTATACACTTTGTCAGTAGTCCTTCGCGACCCATCTGAAAGTAAAGAAAAAAAACTGGGATAAAAAACAGAATAAAAGTCAATAAAGACCTTTATATCCTTTACCATGCAGATAAACAAACTTGTAAGAGAAGTTGTTATATAACTTGGTTTCCCGAACCATTAATTATAAATTGAAATATAGTCGCGTCCCACCTGAAATTCACCGGTGAGTCGCGTCCCACCTGAAATTCACCGATGAGTCGCGTCCCAACTGAAATTCACCAGTGAGTCGCGACCCACACTTTGAGAAGCACTGCAACAAGTAACAACCATTGGGAAAGTTGTGAATGATTTTTGCAACATAGCAGAGATAACCATGCAAGTAATGTTTCCCCTAATTTACGGATGGTTGCGTGCGTAGAAAGATATTGACTGTACAGCTTTGTAGGGTAATTTACAATTTTGTGGGCTACATAACGGTATATATGTATACCCAACGTGTTATATAGGCCTACTCAACATATATACAGGCCTACTCAACATATATACAGGCCTACTCAACATGGTACATAGGCCTACTCAACATATATACAGGCCTACTCAACATATATACAGGCCTACTCAACATGGTATATAGGCCTACTGAACATGGTTTATAGGTGCGCAATTGGCGAGTTGTATGTATGTGTGTGTTTGTGTGTGTGTGTGTGAGAGAGAGAGAGAGAGAGAGAGAGAGTTCACGCTCACAGCTTGTAGGAAACTCTGCAAAAAGTCAATATTCTGCTCTGCCCATATCGGGCTGACTACTAGAGAGCCACAGATTTACCTCCCTATCTTTACAGTTTCTTTAAAGTTTTAATTAACTTTTACTTTCTCGCTTGATACGTGTCTGATTTTAAAAACAAAACAACAACACGGAAATTGAACATTTTCAATTTTACCTAGTTAGGAAGTGATCAAGATGGCATCTATTTCAAATATAAATATTTTCCACACAAGGCAGTATCCGCACAATAAACATTTTCAATTTTACCTAGTTAGGAAGTGATCAAGATGGCATCTATTTCGAATATAAATATCTTCCATACGAGGCAGTATCCGCACAAGCTAGTATCACAGAATAACAATATCGGTAGTGTACACTATAACAATATCCTTAGTGTACACTACTCAACTTTTTTTTATTAATGTATATATTTACACGACTTTTTCCTGTGTATTAGCCACTGGTACCTAAGTTAGTATGAGAAAGGAGAAGAATTGAGTGATGGGCTTACAATTCACTGTGGGGGGAAAAAAATCCGATAGAAAAAAAAAAAACAAATTTCGAAATTGATCAAACCGCGGTAGATCCACTGAGAATTCAGACAATAACATCCTGGAGGACACAGTGACACAAATTTTACAGCAGACGTGAAACGTTAAATGGTTAGGTGAAACAAGTGAGTGTACACTTTGGAGACAAAGGCGACAACAGACTGAAACATTAGAATATTACAGAACATTAAAATACTAGAAGAGAATACACTAGAACATTACAGAACATTACCACACTAGAACAGAATACACTAGAACATTACAGAACATTATCACACTAGAACAGAATTCACTAGAATATTACAGAACATTACCACACAAGAAAGAATATACCAGAACATTACATAGCATAACAAAAACTAGAACAGAATACAGTTAGAACATTCAAGAACATTACCAAAACTATCCCATCATAGACTAGAACACAACATAACATACCAAAACTTGAACAGAATACAGTAGAACATAAAACAACAACAATATAAAACAGAAGCGGATTCAACGCCGGGCCACTAGGGCAGGGCTCACTCGCAGTGCCTCGACCTCAACTCCTAATGGGGGAGTGGGGGTAACTTAGTCCCACCTTTGCTTTTTGTCTAAAAAAAAAACCAGATCGTGTTTTAAATGTGACATTTTAGTGATATTTGTAAGAAATTATTTTTTTTTTCAAAATCCAAATCTGTCAAAAATTTTAAATAGAAAAAAAAAAATATCTCAAAATCTCTATCGGTTTTTTGGAATTCGAACAACTACTTCAAAACGAAAACATACAGATAGACACATTTTATTTAAATTTATGGAAGCTAGACATACACAAAGAGAATGTCTGAGTGTGTGTCTAATTACCATTTTTTGAATAACATCACTTACCCACAGAATATAAGACCAGACATATATAATTAACTATCCCAAAAAAGTCTTTTCTCTCTCTCTTCTCCACCCCCACCTCCCCCGCCCACTATCCACTCACGCACTAAGAACCCATTAAATGGTATCATTGGACCACAGTCTAAAGAAAGTAATGTTTTAGGTTAGCCTGAAAAATACAAGACTTCCCAATTTATTATGTCAATGTCCACTATTCTGACAAAGTGCCATTGTGAATTTTACTTTTCACGACTTTTAATGTAAATGAGGTATTCGATATCACCATAGATGATTGTATTAGTGTCTATGTATTTATAAATGTGTGCTCTCAATTGATATCACCATAGATGATAGTATGACAGTCTATTTATCTGTAAATGTGTTCTTCTCAATCTTGAATTTTGTTTAGCCCCCTCGTCTTTGGACCAAAAAAACAACACATAAAATATATTGAGTTTCATTCTGTACTGTTTCTTTCATTTATTTCGATCTCACAAACACTCTGGTTTTAAAACGTACAAATATAGATAAACAGATGACATCTTTATAATTTATATGTATATTTTAAAATCAAGACATCTCAGAAACTACAATTATTTATCACTATAAAACGTTTAGAAAAAATATAATATTATGAATTCTATATAAATTTGTAATAAGTATTTAGTAAGTATCTAACCGTGATGTTTACCATGGTTGGCATAATTACCCCCTCATGGATACAAGTTTTTGAAAGTCCCGTCGTTTGTTTATGTATAAATGTACATTAAAAAATAAAAAAAATAACGTGTTTTTTTTTCAGTTAGGGGGGTCCCTTTCTGTGTGTATTGGGGTGGCGGTCCATTCATTGCATTCTCTCGGCATGCCCCACCATGCCAGCCCTGGTTTACCCTATTTTCACGTGCGGTTTTTTTTATCGCCCTTTGAAATATCTGAGAAGAGAAAAATGCATACAAAATATTTAGTTGTGGGTGTGTTTAAAGGGAAGGCCTACAGCATTCTACACAGTTATCGGTGGTGTTACGCATAGCACTTATTTTAAAAAAAATAGATCTTTATAAATAGATACAATGAATAAAGAGAGATTTCAAGCCACAGATAGAAATTAATACAGAGATAGAAATAGAGATAGGCAGATGAAATTTTATAGGAAATCTAAAATTAATTATACCATACTCATTTTATAATACTTAACTGGTATTGCTGTGTTAAATTTTATCCCAAGTATTTATCAGTGCGATGACTAAATTGCATGTAGCTGTAGTAACCGTAATTCGTAGACAATAGTATGTAACGTTAGGTTTTATTTAAATACTAGTAGTCCCGCGGCGTAGCATATGCTGCCTTATCAATCAATATAATTACTGTAATTTTTTTTTTAAATAAGCAATCAAACAAAATAACAGGCTGACATACATGGTATGTAAAGTTGAACTTTGACCTATCATGTGCAGACTTTATGTTCACTATCTGTTAGGTTTTGTTTAAATATACTAGTAAACAAAAACCCGGTACTCTGACCGGTTAGTAGGCACCCAGTTGGAGTAGATATGCTGATATATACGTGAGAGCATTAACAATCAGTCTATATACAAAAATAGCACATTTATGTACTCGAAGTGGCCCCAAAGGACATGAATAGATTATTGTAGCCAAAATACATTTAAGTATAGGGACCTTAATAATACATCAAATAAAGTTTGTATGTTATATAGTTCATCCCAAAGAAAATAATCACTGCTTATGGCAACAGAAGCTTCACAAAAACAACCCCCGACGGTTAATTAAACTTTGAATCTAACATCAAACTATACATAAAATGCGCACACAACACCATATCATTGACAAATCTTAATTCTTTCATAATATTTTAAAGGGCTCTTTTCCAAACAGTTCTTCATTTTATGTTTCACCATGTTCAACATGACGTATTTAAAAAAGAAAGTGACGTGAGTGAGTGAATGCCGCTATATGTTTCGCAGGTGGTTTATTTACTGATATACACATTGTAGTATAGAACATAATATCGTACTGAGAATTAACTAAGAAAATATCGCCAACCTGGTGCATTTTTTATTACAAAAAAATATAATTGAAAGTGTATCATTCCTTTTACCCTTGATTATACCTTACGGAACAATCGTTTTGAATAACATCAGAATGCAATACTTATTGATATAATATGTAGTAAAGTATAAGGTATATAAGCACATAATAGAAATAGATAGAATCGTTGTGCAGATTTTATCTGACCTTCAATTTAAAAAAAAAATATTCCATCAATCCAGCGGCAGACGCAGACGCAGAAAATATCAGGCCTCTTAAAAAAGAAATATCAAAGCTTTAAACATTATAGTTCTGTAAACCCCCCCCCCCCTAATAAATGGGGTAGTTTGCATTGTCTACATTGTGTACGGTGCTACTCACTCAGACCTCCAGCCTTATACAATTCATTCATGGGAAGTAATAAAAAAATGAAAACAAAAATAATTGTGACGCAGTTTGAGGTTAGTGGTAAAGGGAGGTAATTGTACATTAGATATAGACATTATAGAAATAATAGCAAACTGAACACCATAAATATTACATTATTTTGAGATATATATATAAAATTAATTTGCTTTCCATGTATCATTTATTTAGCAGTAGTCAACCATTTCTGTAGTAATGGTATTTTTATAAATAACCAGGCCACGTTTGATAATTATTTGCACCGCTCAGCCATATCTCGAGAACTCAGGATCTTCTCTGGTCTGATGTGTGTGTAGAGCAGTGTTTTTCAACCAGGGTTCCGCGGAACCCAAAAAAAAAAAATAACAAAAATTTAGGGCCAGGACCGCATCATGACTAACCTGCGTAACTGCCCCATGCCATTCATGCGCACTATCCGGTTATTATTTGTTGCACTTGTTTACCTCCATACTATTTCCGTTTCCGTTGTTAGACACGTACGGCGTCGTACGCATTGTTTTCAATTAATTTTAAATCTAAATTATTCTAAATGTACTTTTACCCCTAACATGGACCGATAAATTAAAAAACGAAGGTTAGTTCAAGCTGACGTTACTGAGGAATCGCCTGAAGTTGCATCCGAATCCACAGAGCCGTCGGTGCAGAAAATTGATGCTGTCGATTCTCGTCGTAAGATTCGTCAGTACAGTGACAATTATTTAGCTATGGGATTCACTTGGACAGGAGGCGCCGACTGTCCATTGCCTCTTTGCATTATTTGTTGGGAACAGCTTGCTAACAGTGCCATGGTGCCATGGTTTCTATGAGCTGAAAGAGGAACTTTTGGCGTTCTGTTCCAGTGAAAAACTGAAGGAGTTTGAAAACACTCTGAGCAACGAGAGCTGGTGTTCTGAAATAGCTTATCTGGCTGATTTATTTCAAGAACTCAACATTTTTAACAGGGTTTGCAAGGCAGAAATGAAAACATCTTGACTTCAAGTGACAAAATAAACGCTTTTCAGAAAAAAAATGTTGCTGTGGAAGAAGCATGCAGCTGCTGGGAATTTGGAAATGTTTCCCACCGTTAATCTCACCAACCACCAAAAAATTCTGCCGTTGATCGTCCACCACTTGGAAAGTCTGTCCAGCAGTCTCAACAAATACTTCCCATCAATATCTGTTGACCAGTATGACTGGGTTAGGAATCTATTCATTGAACTTGAATCGTGCGAAGGACAGTTTACTTTGAAAGAGGAAGAGGAGCTGGCTAGCATTCAAGTGACAGAACACTAAAACTCAAGCTTGCAGAGCTCAACATGAATACGTTTTGGTTGTTGGTTGAAAACGAGTACCCTGCAATTGCTGAGTAAGCTTTGCAACTTCTGTTGCTTTTTTCCACCTCTTACATGTGCGAGTTTGGATTTTCGGCCATGAGCAACATCAAACACAAGAAACGAGAACGCCTTTTGTCTGTAGAAGAAGACATTCGCGTATGTCTATCCAAAATTCGGCCAAGAATACAGCTGCTGTGCAGAAAGCGTCAAGCACAATGTTCACACTGAAAATTTTTCCGTACTCGACCAAACATGCATATATCATTGTAAACTGCATTTATTGTCGATGATTTATGTTGAATGAATAAATAAATAATTAGTCCTGTAAGACTTGTAAGAAATGTTGATTAATGGTAGATCGAAAAAAAATTGGGGTTCGCCATGAAGGGACATAAAGGGGTATACAGGTTCCGCCAGAAATCTGACGACACCAAAGGGTTCCCCTAAATAAAAAAAGGTTGAAAAACACTGGTGTAGAGTATCATACAAATATTTTGGCATATTTTATGAACTCTCCTTCCTGGTCTGAGAGACATACCATGATCTACGGGGGATAGATCACTGGGGTTCTCTAGTCAGGAATTAAAAAAAAAAACCTTTCTTGCGAGGATGGTGGTAGTGTGGTCAATGAGGACTATTCAAGACTGTAGTATTCACAGCTGTCGGTGTTAATGGAAGTGGTCGGCACCCAACACCCTTCTACTCCGTCCCACTCTAGCACACCTGCGCAGCCTGCATATTTCGGCCTGAGGTACAGGCACACTACACCCTCCCCTCTGTCCGAGTGGCAGGAAAAATCCCTTGCCTTGCCATTTTGGCCGATCAGCAGTACACATACCCTGCTGGTCTGGCCAGTTTGGGCAAGGAAAAAACCCCATCTTTCTGCCCTCCCGGCAGATGATAGCGGGCACACTCACCCCGCCGCTCTGTAGGGATGGCAGACATGCAGTACTGGTGTGGTAGGCACACTACACCCTACCATGCTGGCAATGGCGGCGTAAAATAAAAATAAATTTAAAAAAGTAAAAAAAAAAACTCTTTGTGCTTCCGTGGCCGTTTCTTACCGGCCGTGATGGAGATGAAAAAAAGGGGCACTATCATATCGCTAAACAATAATTAATATCTATATTCTATGACGACCTACTTGAAATCACTTTCAGTAAAGAATACATATACAACATACAGTAAATGTTGGCGCCATCTTGTGTGACAGACACAGAAATGCCGACAGAGCAGGATTTGATTATTTTGTAAAATGGATACACTAAAGGTGCCATTGCTGGTAGAATTACAGTATAAAAATCAAATGATGGATCGTTTTAGAAAACTATCTATCATATTAATACTGATTTGATGTATTTATATTATTTAAAAGTCCCAGTAAGAATGAGATGTTGATCACCTGAACCAATAGACAGGAGATGTTGATCGCCTGAACCAATAGACAGGAGATGTAGATCGCCTGAACCCATAGACAGGAGATGTTGATCGCCTGAACCCACAGACAGGAGATGTAGATCGCCTGAACCCATAGACAGGAGATGTTGATCGTCTGAACCCATAGACAGGAGATGTTGATCACCTGAACCCATAGACAGGAGATGTTGATCGCCTGAACCCATAGACAGGAGATGTTGATCGCCTGAACCCATAGACAGGAGATGTTGATCGCCTGAACCCATAGACATGAGATGTTGATCGCCTGAACCCATAGACTACAAATGGGACCGTATTTGTGGAGCACACAACCCATTCAATGCTGCGTCACCCAAAACATGTAAATCAAAAACGACAACCCGGCATGAATTTATAATGAAACTAATTTAAACCAACAATTAAATGCCCAATTGATTGTATTGGTCGTGTGATTGTTAAATTTATATATAATAATTAAATATATATATATATATATATAATTCTTTAATGAGCAATATTTATTTTGAACATTTAGATCTGAGGTATTCTTAGCACTTTACATTAACAGGTCGATTGTCGGCGGACGTAATAGCATTCATTTTGTTCTGTAACCATAAAACTAACGATTATTATTTACGTAGAAAAAAAAATTCATTCTGTAATGTTTCACGGTGAGGTAAATCTTTACAGTTAAATTAATTTATTCAATCACTGGCATATAAAAATGTATCTCAAGTGGCGCCTCTCCGTGAGCCATTAAACCTTGTGAGGGCACTGGCTGATAATTGTGCTAGAGACAATAACAAAATATCATTTGATCACATTGAACTATTTATTGTATTTTTATAAGCTTTTGATTGATAATATTTCTTATCGGCAGTAAATAAGTCAAGTAAAAGAGAATTGCATAATTCAAGTGAAACTTTGAAGCAAAGCAGAAAATAAAATAAAATCAGCATATATATATATATATATATATATATATATATATATATATATATGTCTAAAAATAGGGTTTAGTTGTACCTCGAATTTTCGTCAAATGTATTCGACACGCCACAATCAAACATTGAATTTAGAACAAACATACTTTGGTCCATTCACACAATCTAGCCATCTTGCATTATGAACAATCAGTATCGGGATTTAAAAAAACAACTTAAAGGTCGTGAACATTTTAGGGGGCCCATGAATAACAAGCGCGGGCCTTGACTGTAAATTTGCATAGGGGGCCCAAAGTGTAAATGTGCCTAAGGCCCACAATAACGTCATAATTTTTTTCTGGAAACGCTTATAACTTTCTGCTCTTTACTTTAAGATTAGTCCAAAGGACTGAAACTGGAAATTGTAAATGCAATATGATACTGTGAAATATTAATTAACAAGATAATGTAATAAATTACTCAGGCAAAAAGTCTAATTATTTAATAAAACAGCATATATTACACAGATAAGCCTATTGATGTAATAAATTAACATATAATTACTCATACAAACCTATTTATGTATTAAATTAACTTATGATTAATCAGACAAGCATATTCTAAAATGATTTCTCAATAAAGAATTACATTATAAATATAGGTAGCACATTTAAAATCATTTACAATATTTAAAATAAGATCATACACTTTCTTTGAAGGCCTGTCTTCTTTTTCAGCAGTATTCTTACGTCAACATTTTACACATGGTTCAATTCTTTCTTTTTTACCAAAGTTGTGATAGCACAGTACACGAGCATATTCATGGGGGGGGGGGGGGGGGGCAAGGGGGGCGAATTTGAAAAAATGTCATATAAGGGGGGGCATTTGCTCCCCCTCCCCTACATTTTTTAAAATGTCATAAAGTTGTTATTTGCCGCCCCCCCCCCCCTGGAAAAATTCTTAGCCACGCCCATGATAGCACTATACCAATGCCCTATAAGATATTGAAGGTATAGCCTCCAAGGGCGTTTTAAAATATTAGCCGATTTTTTTTTCAAAACTTCTTTTAATGAATATTGTTGAACTAATTAATCATTCAATATTGTTGAACTAATTAATCATTCAATATTGTTGAACTAATTAATATTAATATCCTTATAGGCTGTCAATTTCGACTATGTTCGGATATTTTTTTTATTTTTTTTATTTTTTTCATGATAAATTAGTTTGGAAAGAATTTACTTCTATCACCTTCAGTTAAATCCTTGTGGGGTGGATGACGCTGTGTATCCAGCTAATACAAAACTTCAATAATCTGATCAAACAAGTGATGTCTCATTTGTGCATTTAGTGAAATTGTGGGGAAAAGGTTTGATGTAGAAAATGGAACAATTGTACAGCATTTGATTTAGCTCTTGACCAGTCTAAAGAAATTTTAGGATCTTCCAGAAATGTTGCATAATTTTTAAAATCACAGTCACTTCAATAACTTTTTAGAAGAGAAGTTGGAAAGTGAATAAATAGATAATTCAGTAATTTAATCGTATGATGTGTTGTAAAATGGCTTTTAACTTTAAATGTTTTTTTTTAATTTACAAAGTAAAGAGAAAAATTAATGAGATTCATAAAACGAACATTGGTTTTCAAAAATAAAAAAAACACACTTTAAGACACCCACATTAGCTTAACAAAGACGGGGGAAAGGTAGCGACTCGCGGACCGTACATTGCCCTTGTCTTTCTAGAGGCTGAAAATTATTTTCAAGATAACTATTTCGGCCCCACCCCATCTAGCCGCACTATCCTTCCTACGCTACTAACAATCCGGCAGAGTAATCAGTATTTATTCGCCAATAAAATGGTTATAGATGATTAATTATATAGCATGTTGATAAATCTCGGCCTTTTGACTAAAATCAAAGCCTTTTGGCTGAGGACAGATAAAGATAGTGTTAGCCGAAAGGCTGGCACAACCCTTACCTGCCGCTGGTAGAAGTGGATAGTGTTTGCTCACCTCGCCACTCTCTAACTAAAGGCAGGACCAAGAACAACTCACCTTTCTGGCTGTTTGGTAGAGAATACCCCACTTGGCTAGCCGGTTGGGTGGGTTACTCGAAAACCATACCTGTATGGTAGCAGGTTTACCCTGCCACCTACACTGGTATGGGGAAAAATTATAAGCTAATTTATTAAAAGAAAATAAATTAATGGACGAGCCTTTGAAAAGTCAAAAAGAAAAACCGGAATGCGGATCTCAACTGCCTCCACTGAAATACATTTTGGCAATCAAGATCAATCACATTCAGAAAATTCTTTAAAACCTTTACAAATCTCTAAAAATTACTCTCAAATAGTTCATCTATAATCAATTGGTAGAAAATGCTAATATATTACATTGAATCATGTCTTTGTCCGTAAAGTATTGCTTTGTTACAAATCTATAAAGCAACTCATTTGTACTAAAAGATATCGTTATTTAAGCTAGCAATGAGAGATGTTTAATAACGATTTAAATAATGGAAGCTTCACAAATTTCATTTATTCTTCTTTGGATTACAGAGATATAAAAATAATGTGTTTTCTTATGGTTTTTATTTGTTCCATTGCCTCATATAATGAACAAGCGCCCTTTCCCCATGAGGTCAAGGCTTCCACCACCCCTTCAGCGCCCACTTTGGGAATGATTGATCTAGATTCTACTATGACCTCGAGGTACTCGGTGAAGTACCATGTGGTGTGATCAATATGAAAGCACCCCCTTTTCATGAATTATTATTTATTTTTTGTAATGTAAGGTTAAAAGGCTCAACGTGAAACATGACAGACAGAGAGCTTCATGTGTTATTCTGTATTGTATAATGTTTATATCAGCACTGCAGAAAAAAGATTATACAGAAAATCCATCCCTTGTTTTGGATCACTACTTCCGCCATATTCGTTATTTTTAAACTCTAATAATTACTGGTTCATTGTTTATTGAGCAACTTTTACTAGTGTGGAGAACTCTGATCCCCTTAACGTTTATGCAGTTTTATCTGAGGTTCACAGAAAAGATGGTAAATTAATACGGGACAATGGCAAATAAATTAAACGCCCTGACAGGAAGCTCCACGTTGTATTGGGTGCCCTAGGCAGCTTCATAGTTTGCCCATCTGTTAGAACAGGCTTTGATTTCTATTACAGGGGGCCCACTTAAGTTAAACTTATATTGACAAGTTACAAAATATTTTTAATTTTCTTGAATTGGCCCCTGAGCTTTGGCAAGGGTGACGTCAGTTCATCTTGGGCCTTTTACAATATCTACCAACTGGGACCCTCTTATCACAGACACCTACTAAATGGGGTCATTTTAAAACATGATACTGGACCCGAATATGACCATAAGGTCAAGGGGGCACTGACGCGTGTTCTGGTTCCCCCACTTGCGGCGACCCTGGTTTTGGATCCATTTTTTGTCGGGTTTCAGTAAATCTTGGAGTTGTAAGTTACCGGGGCCCCATATGTTCATGCATTGTTTGTGTTGAAATGTTTTGTCCTTAAATGTTTGCAAGTCTTGTTTTAATATTGATGTAACCCTAGATGTGAATTGCTTTAGGAGACTGAATGTAGGCCACAAAATGTTTAGGTGCTGACCAAATTGTTTCCAATATTCCTCAGTGAGGTTGTTTGCGTTACTCCCTTGCACTTTTTTTCAGACAATGTTGAATGTTAAATTATAACATGTCTGTTCTTCAAAAGAAGCCAGCTATATAATTCTTCACTTGTGTGTGTGTTTTAATTTGATCACTTCACAATCTTGAATTTGGTTTTTTTTTTTTTTGTTAACCTCACCCGGACTTTGTGTAAGACTGTTTATTTGCTGTTGTTTTATACCTCCTACATAGTTTTCACTGTTTTTGCAATTCTTTAATTTATATATGTTCTATTGAATTTATCTTCAAATAAACTGTCAATGATAATTTATATAATTATTTTTATGTTATAATAATTTATTTTATCTTTTTTTTTATTGATTTTTTTTTTTACCTTTTAGTGCATTTTAATAAAAACTTTTTTTAAAAGGTTTTTTTTTAATCTTATAATATTATATTTTTAAGTTTTCAAAGAATTAGACTTTCTACAGTATGTTACACACCTTAGTCTGATTAAGCTAGTCTGAATAATACTAAAACAAAGTGTCACTATTTTGTACACTTATGCACCGGTGCTGTACCTCCGAAATAATTTTTACATCCAGAGGCTATGTTTATCGGGACCCCAGACACAGAGTGTGTACCTATCACTTTCGTTTAACAAATTGAACAAAAAAGTTGAACAAAAAATGTATACTAAAGCGTAGAGTTCTTGCCTGATTGGGTGCAAAGGTCTAAGGCCGGCCATGAAATAAATAAATAGCACAACGCTCGAGTTACATTGGTCACTTGGTCATTGGTACAGCTTCGGTTTTAAGGGGATTGATACAGCGTCTTAAGCATGCGTAGGCCTACAACACACAATGACATAAGTCTAAAATGTCTTAAGTCTTTTGACTATTGACTGTTTACCCCTGCTACTTTGTCATGTGATAAACGTTTCGTTTGTAACAGTTAGATGACAACAATTCTTCAAGCGCCCCCCCTCCCAAGGCGTGGGGTCTGACCCGTTACCACCCTTTAAGGCCATCAATGATAACACCGAACCATCACTGGTAGCACTGAGCCATCACTGGTAGCACTGAGCCATTAATCGACTAAAAGTCGTGATTAGCATCGAAAGAGTTAAAGAATGTAGCCTACTGTAATAAAAATTATTAAGCTCATACTTGGCACATTTGGTGCTCCATACTTTTATTAAGGAGTGTTACTTGACTGGCTAGTTTAGGACTGATAAACTCCAGATAACGACTGGGATAAAATTAATTTACCCCAATTATTTTTAATGTTGCACTGACAAAAGTTTTTTATAAGAAAAAAAATCAGAACAATAAAATATGTAAAGCTGATGTCTTGCGGAGCCCCTTTGCAAGCCGGGGCCCGGTTCCCCCGTCCTTATATAGATCCGCCTCTGCTGACATCATAATCTCAAGGCGAATTTTTCCCCGTTAGTAAAAATACTAAAAAAAAAAAAGCAATCAGCATCGTAATTCTACATGATGTTAATTTATGGACTAGAGATTATTAAAATACTGAAAGAGGCTAGGAGATAGAAATAGAAAAAAGTCTATGTACTGGATGTCAGGGATGACCATGACTGAGTAGTTGGGAGTTGCATTTCGATTTTTTATGCTGTAAAAAATACTTAAATGGGCCCAATGCACCACCACATATCGGTCAATTATTAAGATTAAATTAGCAAAAGTAAACAAAATTCGAATGGCAGTAACAAAAAAATAAAAATGGTTCATTGAGGGACAGCACTTAACGAAGGACCGCATGCGGCCCTAAAAGCACCATTGTTAACCACATAAGTTTTAAAAAAATCTGAAAATCTTCAGCAGAATATTTTTTTTCTTTATTTCATTATTCTGTATAGTGTATACTGAAAATAAATATGATATTCTTAAAGATACTTTTGTCCCTATCATTTGTATCTATCTTTACGGAGGTCAAATGTCAAGTCCCATAAATGGGATGTGGACAGTGAGCGGTGGGTGGATTCCCATTTTCTACACTGAAAACCAGTTATCGAAGACTTAGAACCTTAGTACGATCTCCACTTTTCCCCCCCTACTGAAAATTATAGGATGACCTATTTATATCATGACGTGACCTACTTCTTCCCGGTACCATGTTCAGTCTGCTTTCCAGATGAATTCTTCACATCGGCCTAGATTTCTATTTAGGCCTGCTTGGAATATTGCTATGTTGGTTCAATACATGGGAGATTTGTAATTATCGCCAAAGGACATATAACAGGTCACTGCAGGGTCGGCAAATCTTTCAAAACCGCGGGCAACATTGGGTTCTTAAATTTGCCGATCATGCTGCAGTTTGTTTTGTTTTTTTTAAATAATACAAACTAAACGTTAAACGTAATGTTGTGGACCAGTGGATTACATTTTAAAATTTCTTCTAGCAGAAAGTTTTTGATTTGCGAAAGGAGGAGACATGTGACTTATAATTAATTTGATTGGATGTTATTATCAAAAACCAAAGGACTCGTCCATATACGTCAACAAATTTTAGACCGCCTCCTACCCCACCCTTTGTTAATAAGTATGAAACTTTCTGTGGAACCCCTAGTAAAATTGCGTCAATTTTTACGCCCCTCCCCTAAAAATACAAACTTTTAAAAAATGAAAAAAAAAACATATGTAAAAACTTATAATCCCTCTCCCCTCACAAATATAACGTTAAATAACAAACTTCACTCCCATCACAAATATAACGTTAAATAACAAACTTCACTCCCATCACAAATATAACGTTAAATAACAAACTTCACTCTCCCATCACAAATATAAAGTTAAATAACAAACTTCACTCTCCCCTCACAAATATAACGTTAAATAACAAACTTCACTCCCATCACAAATATAACGTTAAATAACAAACTTCACTCCCATCACAAATATAACGTTAAATAACAAACTTCACTCTCCCCTCACAAATATAACGTTAAATAACAAACTTCACTCTCCCCTCACAAATATAACGTTAAATAACAAACTTCACTCTCCCATCACAAATATAACGTTAAATAACAAACTTCACTCTCCCCTCACAAATATAACGTTAAATAACAAACTTCTCTCTCCTATCACAAATATAACGTTAAATAACAAACTTCACTCTCCCATCACAAATATAAAGTTATATAACAAACTTCACTCTTCCCTCACAAATATAACGTTAAATAACAAACTTCACTCCCCTCACAAATATAACGTTAAATAACAAACTTCACTCTCCCTTACAAATATAACGTGAAATAACAAACTTCATGCCTCCATGGCCATTGCAATATCGTCTATGGTGGGGATGAAAGAAGGGCACCATAAAAACCGTCCCATTAGTGGTTTATAGGATCTAAGAGATATCATCTCATCCTTACAGGGACTTCGCACACTTCCCTTAATAGCGAGCTTTATTAAAAACTGGTACCCATCTCCAACCCTAAAATATTATAGAACAGTATACAGCTCTTCAATGAGTTTTGTTTGTACAGTATTGACTATTCGGTTCACAATTATCCGGCCAATACACTATCTGCACAGCCGTAGCTAGCTATTAAAGCGCCCTGTATGTTATTTTTTGGTGCCGTCTCAACCGTTCTAAAAAGTGTAAAACCCTTAACAAATATATCACATTTTTTTAACTATACATTTCCTGTTTAAGTATTGCCTGTTATGTATGTGGTGTCCTCACACATATTTCTCTCTTCTCTGAGAATTGGTCTGGAACATCCATCTTTTATCAGTCTGTACCCCATGCCATGATTTCATTCCAGCATTTTGCTTACTCTGATTGGCCACTTATAAACTTCCAAGCATCACAGATGTAGTACTATTAGATATGCCCGTACTTTGAGGTGACTTGCTGACCTAGTCTACCATTTACAATAATCTTCATTGACATCCCATCATAAATGAGAATTTATAAAAGGTACTATTCCCCAGTTTCAACTACATCTGTGATGCTTGGAAGTTTATAAGTGACCATTCAGATTATGCAAAATGCTGGAATAAAAGTTTTCCAACCAATATAGTCCATATAGAGAGAAACATGTGAGAGGACATTACATAGATAATTAATAGTTAATACAGGAACATGTGGCAATGTTTGATTTCTTAAAACAATATTAATATTGTAGTTTATTTCTGGACCTGTTATAATTTAGAAAGAAGGTTCCAACGTGTAGAGTTTGCATGGCAACACAGGATTCTAATAATTATGTGTCCATGAATTAACATTTTGTAAAACTACACAGCTAATTACTTATTAGCAATGTTTAAAGTGAGAAAAGATGGAGATAGGAAGTTGAAATAAATCCCAAGTAAAGCATCAGTGCAAAAGTGTGCAGAATACTGATGCTTTTTTTTTAATATTTAGACTTGCCAAATGAAATATCTAATAATTGTTATGAAATTTAAAGTCAAACAAATAAAGTAGCTATGTGAAATAAACAACAACAATTGTACGTTACTGCATGATACACTAAAAATATTTTTTTTAAATATTCATATATAATGCAAGTCAAAGAATAGCATACAATTGTAACATGATTACATGATTTATTACTTATTTGTACAAAAAAGGTTCAAGAAAATAATTTTTTTTTTCTTTTGCAAGAGTGAACAGTCAATTAACACTTCACTTAACAAACACAATGTCCCTAAATGATTTGGTTATATCACTGGACACAAGGTGATAAAGTAAGTTTCAATACTGGAAACAGAGTTATTACTTAAGTTTTTTCCTGGACAGAGTGATTAAGTTTCATGATTGGAGTGATTAAGTTTCATGATTGGAGTGATTAAGTTTCATCATTGGAGTGATTAAGTTTCATCATTGGAGTGATTAAGTTTCATCATTGGAGTGATTAAGTTTCATCATTGGAGTGATTAAGTTTCATCATTGGAGTGATTAAGTTTCATCATTGGAGTGATTAAGTTTCATAAGGTGACATTGAGTGATTCATTTTTTAACTGGACACAGTGTGAATAATTAAGTGTATTCACTGAATATAGTGATTAAATTGATTGCTAGAAACAGGCTAATTAATTATAACTCATCGGTGGACATAGGGTTATTAAAAATGATCACTTGAGTTATAATTCAATAAATAGATTATAATTATCACATAACAGTGTTGTACTTAAAAAAAACATAACAAACAGAAGTAATTTTTAGCTAAAAAAAAAGTCAAATACTAATACAAAAGAACATAATAACATTGAATAGATTATTGGCAAAAGTCTGTATGGCCGAGGTTATCTTTAAGGCACAGGAATCAAACAAAACATATTTATTTTTTACAAATTGACTTTTTTTGTGAATTTTTTTGACATTTTGACGTATTTACATTTAAACAGAATACATTCCTTATTACATTTTCATGTAGATGTAATGAGTTAATTGAAATTCATGTCTGTCACATAATTCTTTCAAGTTTAAATTTTAAACATTAACAGATACATGTATTAATTTTCATATTTTATAAATGACAAGTCAAATGGAGCTAAATGGGAAAAAATAGAAAATATTCAAACATGCTATTTATATTATTGGAAATTAACTCTCTTAATGACAAGCAATAATCAGTGAGATTCATGTAATGAATAAAGCAAAGTTAATAGTTTTTCAATGTTTTAATTTAATTTAAATTGAAGAAAAATTCCCACTGAGATAATTGATGTATTTTCAAGAAGACCAGACATATTCCTACATTAATTTGCAGAAAAAAAATATATGCTTAAAAATGCTTAAAATATTGTCATATAAAAGCAATGTTACAAAAAAGGTTAATTATAAATAGAACTACATGTATATGGGATGTCAATGTTTAGAAAATAAATTTTTATGCTAAGAAAACTTTTTTGTGTGTACATGTAAAAAAAAACACCCCTTAAGGCTTGATGTATAATGAAGCATTACAAAAATTATGATTTGGTGACAACTTGATTTTGTAAACTTGTTCCGGCAAACGTGTTTTTAAATAAACCTCTTTAATTGTTTTAATGTTTATATGTGTAATAATAAGTTTTACAAAAAAAAGCAACATCTCAAATGTTTTGGCTTAAGATAAGAAATATCTCAAGTATGATAAATGTTAAAAATGTAATTACATGTAAATACCTTAATATTCCATATACTACCATAATAAATATGAATGTATAATTATGAATATAATGACATGAATACGTAACTTAAAATGAAATCCTATAAATTAATAAATTTTTTTTTAGTTATTTACATTGATGTACCATCAAAATATATGAAGTTTAAAAAAAACAGTTGTCATTTTTGCTAGCAAACGTAAAAATAAATAATACAGAGTTGAATGTCCCAAGAATAAATACTTGAAAAACATCTTCTCTAATTGTTAAGGTAATTTTAGTATTGATCATACATTTTTTAATTCAATACAAGTGCTGTTTAAAATATTCTCAACAAACTATGTCTATTAGCTTAAGTGTAAAATTTACATTAAAAAATAAGAAAAGAACTCTGTTTTTTTAGAGTCTGCTTTTGGTTGAAGACAATGACATAGGAAAATTCAAAGAAATAACAATTTACTCAAAAAAAAGTTTTAAAAAACCCAAAATTTCACCAATCAAGTGACATATTTCAGAAAAATCATAGTAGTTATGAAACATGAAGCCTATTAGTTACAAATTAAATAGTCGAAAAAAAATGGAAGCTAATTAAACTTTTTTTTTTCAATGTCTTATTAAAGCAAATTTTTAATGATCCTTAAAACCATATTACTCTTAAATGTTTATTACTTTTTTTTCAGTGGAGAAAAGTGTATCAGTAATTGTTAAAACCTAACCAGCTATGTAAATCATTTGTAAATAATATTGAGTAAAAATTGCAAAAATGGTAGAAAAAAAATTATAATTGCCATTGAATGGTGGTAAAAAATGATGCCATTTGATGTAGATTCATTTAATATTATGCTTAAATAAGAAAAAAAATCACTTGTGACATTGGCCTGTTTTAATATCATTTTGTTTATGACAAATTAAATTTAAAAAAAAAAAAACTTTACAAAGATGATGCATGTCAAAAAGCTGGACATCCTGTTTTTCTGACATTTTGCTGATCAACAAATGAATACCAATCTACTGGAGCTCCATCAATAGCCAGATTTCTTAAACATCCGTTGAGCATGTCATTGGACAAGCTGGCAACTTGTTTGAAATTGCCTGTAGAATATAAGTATTAGAATATGAAAATAACCTAACCATATTTAAATACATTAGCTGTTAAAACCTCTACAGCTTTTTATTTTTGGTCAAACGTCATTTCAGAAAGTGTTACACAACTATTCCGTCGATATAAAAAAACTCTTATGTGAAGTATACTAAAAGTAATTGCATATCATTCATTTATTAAACAAGATAGAAATCAGTATCTTATTTTGTCTTGTAAAGATTACCACACACATAAAACTAAATAGATAAAAAAAAATAAAATATGTTCTCGAAATATTTAATGTTTTTTGTGTGTGCTTACTTTTAGATCCTCCAACAAACATAAAATTAGCATTGGCACTTAGCAGACTATCCAATATTCTTGTCTTCATAACTGGTCCTTTGTCCACAAAAAGTGACAGTTCATTATTTACTAAAGCAGCTTCAACATTATGCCACATGTTGTCGCAATAGAGAAAAGGATTTTCATTGGTAGTTTCGGCCACAAAAGTCCGATTATTTTTTACTCTTAATTTCACCTGGATAAAAGAGCGTAAATTATAATTAAATGACAAAAAGAAAAAAAATGTTCAGCTTATGGACCCACCAAAATACACAGTAATTAAAAAAATTAAGTTCTTGAAAAAGTGACATATTTCAATGACCTGCCCATCATGAAGCTCCAGGGTGAAGCCAAACACTTTGCCGTCACTCATAGAGAATAAAATGCCAGACTGACTTGTTGTTTTAAAGTCTAAACTCACAGTCATGGATGGTTTGAAACTGAAAGCTGAAATTAACACAAAAGAAAAGGATTCTCAAAAAGTTTAAGCTTGTCATCAACACTAGTAAAATGCATGAAATAATATTTAGGCTGTGCTTTACGTTGTTTATTAGAACAATAAGAGGCATGGACATGTATTTTTATCTTATTTAACTGCATTTAACAACTGTCCAAAATAATATTGATAAGTGTAATTCATCAAAATTCTCAAAACACTGAAATGCATATATTTAGGCCTGCTTACCTTAACAAACTATTATAAAAATAATATCTATAAATGTACTTCACTTGGTTCTAAACAGCCTAACGGCAGATAAGCATTTTACTGAACCCACCTAATGCACCATAAGCTGTGCCGCCAAAGTAGGCACCAAACTCAACATTCTTGTAGCAAGGGCCAACATCCTGGACTACCTGAGTGTCTGTTATATTTATTGGGAATGAATTCACAGACAAGGCTCTTATACAGCCTCGGATACTGTGGCTTACCTAAAACAAAAAAAAAATTATTATGCAAACTCAAATACCACATCTGAATAGATTGCACCAAAGTTTATTATGAATCCGTAATGTTATATAGTGAATAACAAATGTTAGAAATTCACCAAATATAAACCATTAATCATCAATATCCAAAACACAACTCACCAGGTCAATATCATTATCTACAAATTCTTCTGGTTTCATTGGACCACCCATATGTAATGGTAAGGCTATATCTAAGGTTTCAGCAATTTCATCACTTTTAGCTGTTTTAGAATCACTGATTACATTCAGTTGCCTAGCTGCCTTATTAACACGAACCTTTGACAAGAGAAACATAGATTCAGTATAAGATATAAACTACATGTAGAATTAAATGAAACCATTAAAAACAATGAAAGGCTCTGATTCACTTATTACATTCAGCATTCCCAGAAGTGTATTTAAAAAATAAATCTTTTAGCAATGTTATACATCAAATACAGATTGTGCACAATTTACTAATTTATCTGAAAAAAATATAATAAAGCTGTAGATTTAGACGCTCTAAGAAAAATGAAATTTGTATCATCAGAAATAAAATCCAATATTTACAAACATTTCTAGAACACTAAGAATTCTTTTAAAGTACCATCTACATGCATTTTGTTTTTCCTCCTCTTTAGAGCTCATAGAATCAAGTGAATCATCTTTCCAGTTGATATTTTAAAAACGGTGAAACATATAATCCTTAGCCCAATAATTCAAAAACCGTTATGACCACAGTAAAGTAAGTAAATCCCTGTTAGAACTAAATTAGTAATAGAACTTAACAATGAGCATTTTACTTACAGAATGCCATTTCCCATCATTCAAATTTTCATTGAAAGTAATACGCTTCAGGCCTCCTTGGTGGGTGTAAACAATTTCAAGTTTTCCATTATGTAGCTGAATTCCAAAAAAGAATGTCTTATCCACATTTGTCAAAAATCCAAAAAGTCCATTCTCATAGAAAGTTCGAAAATCAAACTCAAAGATAAAGCTGGGGAATAAATTAGATTGAACAAAAACCAAAGTGCAAATGACACATAAAAGAATCTATAAATAACCATACAGTTAACTTTTTTAATAAGTTGTAGTTCTTGATTAATTCTTACTTCGTGTTCAATAACTTGGGATTTACTTTGGTAATCTCAGCAAAAAAAGATGCAGCATTGGCTACGGCCTTAGCGTCCGTCTCATAGGTTGGATCAATGTCTTGTACACAGGCAGTAGGTGGAGCTGCATCACTGGGAGGCGGTGGGTCAATAGGTCTGACCGGCGATGCTTTATCTACATACCTACATTGGCCAATTTTGGCAAGTTTGTACTGCTTGGCATCTCCCATAGAGAGAAGTCTAACAAAGTGAAGTGTGTGAAATACAAATTGAAAACAGAGATTACATATATTTCAATTTGTCTGTAATGGGTACAATTATAGATGTATTCAAAAATAAAAATAAAATATTTCTTCATAAAATTTTATTAAAATATTTTTTTAAATAAATTATTCTAACCTTATTTAAATATTGTTATATACAAAAAATGTTCAAATTTTGCAAAATCATTCACAATTAGTTTTAAGAAAAAGATATTTTTACAGTATTAAACCAAGGTTTTAAAATAAAGATGATCTATATGAATCAATATTGTCTGAAGAAATAGTCTTTTATAAAATAGTGGACTCACAAACTCAAGTATGATCTAACTATTCTTCAGAAAACTAAATAGCTTTCCAAGGTTTTCTAGATAACTCATCAATTTTCATACTACATAAAATAAGGAACCAAAAAAAAAAAAATCCAGTAATTAAAGATTAGGATAGCATAATAAATAAACTTCAATACTAACACTCCATTGGCTATAACATCACTAACACATCCATCTAATTTGACGCTGGTACCAGCCATGCCATTTATGTCATTGGGGTAACCACCCAAGTAAAGTCTGCCTTTCTTCTTAAAATCCACTATTTTAGCTCGATCACTATCCACTGTTACATCATCAACATTTAACTGCATTCTGAGGAGATAAATCAGAAATTACTTTAGGCGGCACACATATTGCAAAATTAAAACAAACAAGTTTTTTTTTTTGTAAATGATGAAAAACTTTTTTTATAAATGACTTCATGGATAATTTTTATTTTTGTAAATGACAGTTTATGAACAAATTTTATACAATGACAGTTTCAGAAGTTTTTTTTTCTTGGTATATGACAGTTTCTGAATACATTGTCTTGTAAATGACACTTTATGAATACATTGAGTTGTAAATGACAGTTAAAGAATACAATGACTTTTAAATGACAGTTAATGAATAAATTGACTTGTAAATGACAGTTAATGAATACATTAACTTGTAAATGACAGTTAATGAATACATTGACTTGTAAATGACAGTTCATGACCCTGCTGTCAGGAATAGGCTATCACGGATTAAAACAACATTTTTATCACAGCAAATATAATTACTGTAACATGAAAACATTGCCTCTGGATGTTTTCAGTGTTACTTTACAATAACAAAATAACTCAAACACAATATTTCCTTTACACACAACAACCTTATCCGTGTACATTAGGTATATGACTAAAAATTTTTATTTATTATTTTTAACTCCCCATACTGCCACAAGTGGACATTTATCATATCTAAACAAAAAATATCAATAACAAACCTCAACTGTTAAAAAACTTTACCCTCCACATGCCCAGTAAATCATGTGTCATACTCGCATTTAGTATTTTAACTGTAATTTTGTTCGTTATTGTTCCATGCACCGTCAGCATTTTAGTTGGCAACTATTATATGCATAATTAGTATTAGTGTTGTTTCCGGAGTATGTCAGAGCAGTTATGTTGAAGAATGCTACAGCTTCCAAGAAGAACAAGAGAATTTGGTCTTCAAATCGAGTGCATTTCTGAAAAGGGATTAAATCGCGAAAGCATATTACTATTGACATCTTGATCAAATGAGAAAAATTCCAATGGAACTACATATCGTGAACAGATATAAAATCTTAGCTTCTGATGTACAAAAACAGAAAAGACAGGTTTGTACTGATTGCGGATGAAGTAAAACAGATATGGACTAAAATGACACTGCACTTGAGGTTGTTATAAAAAATGAAAAAAGGAAGGTCAGACTCGCAGTTCTTCAGCTGACAAGTGCAAAAGGGGAGACAATATTCAATGGAATAAAAACTGCTCAATGAATATGAACTCTTGCCTTTGATAAAAATGATTGTCCCTGACATAACTGCAGCAAATACTGGAAGAAGAATTGGTGCAGTCACACTGTTACAGAAACACTTTTAAGATGTTGGATTAGAAAAGGCTGTATACATTGGATTCCAACACCACATTCTAAATACAATATTGAAACACGTCATGAATGATCATTTTGGTACATTGACAACTTCACCAAACATCAGCTACTCATTTTTTTCAACAATAACAAAAGTATGAACAACTCGAAACATCATTTGATATTGCTGGAGCACCACTAAAGAAATCAGAAAAAGAGTGCTGCGAGATGACATGGCTTTTCTTGATCACTTAATATCATGCTACAGGATTTTCAATACTACAGGAAGCTTCCCAAAAGTAAATTGTCAATCACTTCCAAACATGAGTAATGCGAGATGGAACTCAAGGGCAATTTATTGTTTGCTATCATTCATTTTGATACCGGAGTATCGGCAAATAGCTAAAGCAGCATGTGATTTCATCAGTGGTACATGGGATGACATCTGGTTCTCTGCCCATTGCTTCAATCACATAGCCATATGATCTACCACCCAGTCTCACACATAGCCATATGATCTACCATCCAGTCACACAAATAGACATGTGATCTACCATCCAGTCACACACATGGCCACATGATCCATAATCCAGTCCTTCCAACCTAACCATAGTTGACCATTCAAACTCTTGTCCAGCTGTGCATAAAAAAATAACCTTCTCCCACATTCATAAACACACAGTCACTCTGTGACAAAAACATTTTAATTTGTTTTTTCAATATATACTGAAGTATGCTAACTGCATGTAAATATATACTGAAGTATGCTAACTGCATGTAGAAGAAATTTTTCAGTGCATGTGAAAACAAAAATTCTTCATTGTAACAAATGCCAGTCTAATGTATTAAGAAAAATAACCTTGCATGAACTCTTTCAGTTTTTATTTATTTTCATTAGGAAATTAACTACCTTCAACTTTTCTAAGATTATCAAGTAGATAAAGCAACAAAGTTTTTTGACTTATCATGAGAAATATAAGCGAAAATATACATACGTGAAAAATTAATCATTTAAACTTATTTTTTCATATGAGGAACATAACAGATTAAATTGTTATTATATATTTTACACATACTATACTCTTTATATATATCTTTAAACTAATGATTAAATCTATAGCAAAATCGCACATGATATTCTGAAATTTCTATGCACCATTTTCTAAGTAAATATCTCTGAATCTTTTCTTTTTTTGTTACTGTCTAAAATAAAAAAAAAAAGATGAAATCTGTAGAACAGATTTACTTTATTTAAATTTTACTTTTCATTATTGTAATGCAGGTTCCATTAGAAATTTAAAAAAATATTAACTGCATGGGAACGTAAAAACTTACTCATCTCTCACTTTCATGAGGGTAACACAATGCATCTTGTTGTCACTGTATTTATTTTTAGACTTCAGAATGACTGGCTGTGTTGATTCACTGTTAAAAATTCTGGCCTCCAGTAAGCCATCAACCAATGAGATTGAATAAGAGTTCTTTAAATTAAAAAAAAATGAAATAAAATGATTGCAGCAAGTACTCAAAATTCACAATAACAGAATTAAAGAAACACTAAAATCAAGAAAAATTGTATGAATAAATCAGCAACTGAAACTATTTTCTAAAAATGTTAATGTTGGATTGCTGGGCAATTTTACATTTATTTTATTAATGACGTCTTCAAGTCATGTTAAGACTGAAATATTTTCTCTTTGCAAACAGAACTTTTAATTCAGTTTTCTCTATTTTCACAAGAATATTACACAGGTCATTTTTTTTAATTGTAGACTTTTAAAAAGTATAATATTTGAATCATTTTTACTTTGCGACAAGGCATCCAGAAACTAGTTCATACAAAATATTAATTTTTTTATGTCATTTTTGTTTTAATTGAAAACAAAAAAAAACAAAAAAAAAAACAAAGCAAAGAATACAGTAAAGCTCAATTATTATTTCATTGAAAGAGATAAGAGTTAATGCCAACTCCAGTAGCTCAGCTACCTTCAAGTTTAAAGTGTATAAAGGACCACAGAGTTGATTCTAAGTTAGATCACATAATGCATTCTCACCATCCTCCCAATTGTACTCTATGTACAACAAACTGCTTCCGTGTGCTCAAACATATCTACATAATGAATTAAAATATTACACACTGTATTTACTTTTTTTCATTCACTTTTTATTTATTTAGAATTGATAAAGTATCATATTTTAATCATATGATGGACCATGCTTGACTGATAAAGGTTTTTCTCTCTCTTCCCATTTGCTAAGTCACGGGTTTGTACTCAAGAAAATTTATGTGGGATTAGATTTACCATTTTCCTGATTGAAGAGAAAATAGTAAAATATAAATAGAATGAAAGCTAAGTAAATAACAATAATATCCAACCTCTTCAGAATCGTTGGCTAAAAGAATAATAGCATTTTCTTTTCTGGTTATAAAAGTCAAAGATATACTATTGTTCACACTGTCAAAACTTAAATTTTCATTCTCAAGCGCCAAAAATCCATCGCCGTAGAAATCCACATTGTGAATGCCCTGTTAAAAGAATTATTTTTAATTGTTAATAGTGCACTCATTCATTTTTCAGAAGTGCAATTAAAAAGTTGATAGCTAGATAAAAAAGAAAAAAAAAAAAGCACAATTTTTGTAAAGATTAAAATTTTTTTCAGGGATTTACAAAAATGATCTATATGTGCTTTATACTTACATTTTCTCTACAACCAGAACTGATCTGTACATTATCCAATAAACTCTTCTTGCCAGCTTCAGGTGCTAGATTAGCAAAATTTAAATTTTGCATGCAACCAAAAAAGGGTTCTGTGTGGTTACTGTAAAGAAAAGTGTTCATTAAAATAATCAATCACGGATCTATTTAGATTCTGCTATGAAATATCAAAAAACTGTTTATGCAAAAGGATTTTTTTAAGAGAAATAAACTACCAGCCAACTTAAAAAAATAAAATAAAACAACTTACAGTCCTTTAAATTTATCTGTGATTAGATTGGTTGGAATGCCGCCATAGTAAATTGCATCTTTATTGACGTTTAAATCTTTGCTAGTGCCTATAGCTTTTATATCAATTCTTTCAGTGTCTACAATCAGTACAGCTGAGAAAATGTAAAAATATGGATTTTTAAAAAACTTTTTAAAAAAAAAAATCCTACATGTGATAATAAATTAGCCAGAATATGTTTTGTTCCTTAAAATTGTGGGCTTTTACAAAACTCTTAATTATACAAAAAAAAATATTAAGCAGCATCATTTCACATTAAAAAGCTGAATTTTTTACCATCAAGTTCTTTTCTATTAAAGATAAGTTTCGTCCAAATGTTGTTGTTGTAATATTTTGATGTTTGGCCACTACCAAAGGTATTATTACCCAGAGCAAAACGAACAGCAACTCTGCCTTCTTGAAGCTCAATTGACAAAAAATCACCCTTAAAAAATTATATTATATAAAATTCAGTTTGCTGGCATTATTATAACATACTGTATCAACTTAAAAAAATTATTATACATCAGATATTGATCATTATATTTGTACTAAAACTGTATAGGGGAAAACAGTTATAAGATGGCATATTTTTACTAAAACTTTATCGGCAAATGCAAAACCGTTAATTGATAACATATTTTTACTAATACATACCAGTAATATGTGGAAAGAAAACATAAGTGATAAAGAATAGACTCACACACTGATACATGTCAAAATAACTAACTCCATTTTTAGGATATGTAAAATATTTTTAATATAATACAAGTTAGGCTTTAAAAAATGTTTTGAGTTCATTAGTAACACATATAATATGAAAACAGTGACAATAACCATTGCTTCTTATTTTCCTACTGCTCTCTAACTCAAACATATATGTCCAAGGTGCAATTATCCACTGTGTAAGAAAATATCTCTTGTTAAGTACTGGTGCACCTATGAAATAAACTTCACCCACTTTGATTACATAGCTTAACTTCTTTTACGCTCAGCTTATCAAATAGGGATGATGAAAGAGAAACATGAACTCGCTTTATCATAGACTAGTGTTCCCCTAACTAGGTTTTTTTGGCTGCATGCAGGGAGACTCTTAGAATCCTAATTGAAAGCCTCTTGGGATTGCAGTGAGTGCAGCCATTAATATCTTGTAAAATATTTGAATACTTTATTTTTATTTTGAAGGAAAATAATTACATGCGTACAGAATCGTAGTGTGAGAATAAATTGATTTGAAATATATTATACTTACTGTCACTATTTATTTAAAATTTCAATTACCTTAAGTACAAAAGCATTTTTATTGAGACTGGTTAAGATTTTCAAAGAAGAAAATACAGACTTGGAAGAGGAATTTCTCATACTTGAGAAGGGAAGAGGATATGTGTTGTCTCTGTGAGTTCAGCATATCTATTCCAAAAATCAGCAACATCAGTGATCACTTCTCCACAAAACATAAACAGCAAAGCAATTCAAACAGAAGTTCCTGGTCGATACTATAGTACTTTCAGCTAAAATCGCAAGCTTAAAATTTGCACAAAGTGCTACTTACAAAATCTTCCAAAGGACATTCTCACAAGACAGTAACACCAAAAGCCTTACTGCAAGTATGAAGGTGTCATGGATGTTGACCCATGTTAAGAAACCATACCAAGATTCAGTGCTAACAAAAAAAGCAGCGATCATCCTGGTTTAAGACTTTCTAGTTAACAGTGAAAGAAATTTGATTAGTATGGTGAAGGCTGTAATTTCACCATATGTTTTGCAAATTGATCCACAAATTCGAAAGCCCTTTGAAGATCTGATTTATCCTTCCCTAGCCCAATGTTTGTCAAACCAATTCGTATTAAGCCATTTCTTCAAATGTCTTGAGCCTGTTCAGATGTACCTATCGGAGTATTAAAGTCTCCCAAAAAAAAAGAATGAAATTCTTAACAAACTTGAAAACCAAGAATGGATGGCTTTTCTGGAAGATATCACTGAGCATCACAACAAATTGCAGGGTAATGATAAAATAATTAAAAACATGTTTAGAGCGGTGATGGCTTTTAAAAACCAACTACACTGTTCACTCGGCATATAAAAAGCTGCCTTCTTTGCAACAAGTTGGTTACACTCTTAGGATTTGGGTGCATTCTCAGATTGCCTCATATCTCTTTATGGTGTTCTAAAAAAAGCCTATTTTGTGCATTTTACTCAAAGAAAATCTTCTCAATGGTAGCAAATCCATGGCTTGTTCTTCCCGATGAATTTGTTGTCAATTCTCCATTCATTTTTCAAGAAAATCTTGCTGTCAGTTAAAACAGATCAATCTTTAGGCTAAATGATGTGATGAACAGGCAACATTCTAATTCCAAGTCTCTTATTTTATTTTGAAAAGGAATTCAACTTAAAAACATACATGGTTCTTATAATGTTCAAATGAACATATTGCAGCGAACACACATTTTCTGTCACGAGCAAAATGAAGAGCAAGCTAAGAGCAAGCTAGGAAACCGATTTTAATGTAAACACACATCTCAACTGATCAAAGAATCCATTACTAGCCTTTCTACAATACCATTTCAGCAAAAATGTCAGTACATCCATCTCATTAATAAAGCCCATTTCTTAAATTGTGCATTTTAATCAGTGTTTTCGGTCACTTTATTAACACTCTAATTAATTAACTTTTTATATTATGTCATAATCAGGACATAAACAAAACAATCGATCGCTTTAACTAAAATTTCTGTAGACAATCTATATAATGAGATAAGTTTGATATATTAGCTTCTTATGTTGATGAGACAACATTCTTATGATAGAGAGATAAACATACCCATACATGTAGTTACTTGAAAGAAAATGCAGACTATACAGTGTATTATCTCAAAATGATTTACAAATTGTCTGAAGGTGAACTTTTTTAAGAAAATGATCATCATTCAATAAAAAGGATGGTGGCTATGATCAAGCAATGAAACACCAAAATAAAATACCCTACTTGAAGAATAGTAAGTCTCCCTGATGAATAACATATTCCATTTGATTGAAATGAAAACATTTCAGGGATGAATCTTTTATGTCTTTGAGTGAAAAGGGGGCTTTTCAATACAGCATCACTGATACGATTTTAATAAAAATATGACATTTTATAAACATATTGTAAATACAGTTCAAGTAAAAAATATGACATCTTGAACCACATCAAAGGTAAAGTTTTAGAATTAAGGTTTATTCAATGCTGAAGTTGACAGATGCAGTTCAGTACACTTATCTCCCTTTTTTATTTTTAAATTACCGTTGTTTCATGGCCAATAAAAAAAATTCTGGAGTTTTCCCAAAATGTTTTAAACTGAAGCTCCATTCTCAATTGTTTTGTTGAATAAAATCCTGTTGATATTAAACGTGCATAGCCGTTGCCATTAAACACATAAACTGGGCTGGATATTTTTTTATCTGGTCTGCAAAAGATAGTTATAAGAAAACACTATTTATAAATAATATATAAGTTTAAAACAAAACATAGTTCTATGATTAGCCTTAGAATAAGTAAAAAAAAAATACAATTTTAGTCTTAAAACATAAATTCTTACACCATGCAGTTTGTTTAAAATCTTTAACATTATAAGAAAATGACTTACATTTCTAAACAAGCTTTACAGTTATCTTTTACGTTAGTCTTGAAGTTGTAGACACCTATCTTATTTTGATCCAGAAATATGTCCCCTAAACAGCCAGTGAAATTATTGGGTGTGATACCTCTTGGAACCTAAAAAGAAAAAAAAAACCCTGTCAAATTTTCAATTCTGGCTTAATTAAAATAATGGTTTCTACGCTGAATGTAACAGAGCTTTTTTATTATGGTAAATAAAACTTAGAAAACTTTAGAATTGTTTCTTGAAACAAAAGATTCATTAAAAAAAATCAAACAAACCCTGAATTGAGTGTTGGAACCAGCAAGAAAAATTGTAGAGTTTTCATTCAAATTCATTAATGAGCAACCAGCACTTATACTATCATTGAACTGTTTTGTGGTCAGACTTGAAGAGTTTTCAACATTCCAGACTTTCAATTGGCCAATAGACCCAATCCTAAAAAAGAAGTTTGTTAATTTAGAAAAAAAAATGCAATTTTTTGTTATCAAGTCTAATGAGATATTTTTTTTACCTTTTGGCTTCAACTCTGTACCACTTTCCTGGCTTTAGAATTTCATCATGTGAAACTGATCCTTGACCTTTACCAGAATTCCAACTGAGTTTAACTTTTTGATCCCTTATTTCCATCGCAAGAAATTCCTAGTCAAAGACAAACACATGAAAAAGCCTTCATAGAATTACACTTTCAACAATTATACATTAGTTCAATTTAATAAAGTAGTAATTGTTATTAAAAATTGGTCTTAGTTTGACAGTAATATAAAATACTAAGAATGAGAATCAATGACAAATATTTATATCCAATGGTAAACATTTAGGGGTTCATTAGTTGTAATTTAATACTGAAAATCATTTTTTTTTTAATTGTTGGAAACTCATAAATTTGCAACACTTTACTGCATAAATTATGCTTGAAAAGAAAAAAAAACAACAATAGTCCTTGTGGGTTTACCAATCTCATCATGCCATATAATTAACTAATTAGGTGATTTGAATGGAATCATTAAATCGTTTCTATCAATAAGAAAACTGAAACATTTGTATATAAAAAAATACTTTAGTTTATCCTGAAATGTAAATTGAGTATTCTTTTAACATGTTAAAAGTTAATAAAGCTAAAAGCTTTTTTTTTGGTTATTAGACTTATATAAATGTTAATTAATTAATTAATAATAATAGATACCAAAAATCAGCTTTTGCATTTAACCAGGAGTATAAATGATATTTATATTAAATAAAATCACATAACTGTGTATATAATAATTAAAAATACAAAATCAAATGCATTAATTTCTTATAACGAATACAATTTTCCTATAAAATCATAAAAAATCTTTAATTTAAATTTATTTTGCAGCTTCTATTATCCTGAGTTATCCTGAGTAAGCATTAAAAGCATAATGTGTCAAATTGCAGAAAGCTTAGATTACCTAATCTAGTGATGATTTAAAAATAAAAATTGTTTATTCAGCATATAATTTTTTTTAAAGACTTCTATAAATTTATGAAATGGACAATAAAAATTTTTTTTATGAACTTTAAAAATGGTTATTTTAGTGGAATTGGATGTCAGAGTTTTCACGAATAAGTAAGTTAACAGAAATATGCCCAGATTACAAACTCTTCATTGCTTATATTGCCATCCAGGGACGAGGCTGCAGTCATAACCCCTAAGTGAAAAATGTATTGATGTTTTTATGCTATATACAATGTACAAACGTACAAAGATCTACATATTTGTATAAAGTATTGGACTAACATCATATACAATTTATATATAACTGATACTCTATATATATTTAAACTTGTAGTTATTTTATTATGAATGATTATGCTAACTATATTCAATAAACACAGAACCATATTATAGTTAGATCTTTGTAGTTTGTGCTTTGTATATAGCATAAAAACATCAATAAATTTTTCTCTTAAGAGATGGACTGGCAAAACTCACGCCTTGTCCTTGTTGCCATCAGACAAAAAAATAATTTAAGATTCATATACTTTTTCTTAAGCTTTTTTACGATGTTCTTGGGATTGTAAGAGTAACTACAAATGTATGCATCATTATTAAAATAATTTTTTAATGTATTTTATGGTAAATATTACTGTTACTATCTCATGTATATGAGGGATTCTTTATTGATGGATTAACAAAAAAAAGCATGTAGTCTATATATTTCTTAAAGCATCCCAAAATTTACTAATGATCTTATTTTATAATAGAGGTCCCACACTTCAATGGGAACAATTCTGCTTAAATACTTTTTAAATTCTACAATACTGGTTTGTCAAGCTAGAAATTAATTTTAAAAACATGCCCATGGGATTAATGCATGACCTCTGTATTTTTCCATTTAAGAGTAATGATATAAATAAGTTATATAATTAATCTCAGTTATGTTCTATCAATTACAAATTGTTAGTGAATTAAAACAAGGGAAGTGGTGTCATCATTCTTTTTTAAATCGACAGTTTATAAATTAACATTGGTTTAACGTAACTGAGAACAAAATTTAACTTAACCAAAATAAAATTGTACTAATACTGTATAGCTCATTTAATTCCAGGTGATTAGGTATAACTAAGTCCAAAAATTGAAAAATGACTGAAATGGTTGATTTGCTGCTTTAAAGATCAGTAAACTGATTAATTTAAATTTATTTATTTTTTAGGTAATTTATTAAAATACTTTGGCTAAATATTGCATATTTATATGCTAATTTAAAAAAAAAATTCAACTAAAAATGATTGAAGTTTTGCTTTAGCCCTACTCTGTATAAGCAGATCATGTGACTTACCTGACCACCTTCCTAAAATCATAAGAAGTATAACAAAATAAAGGGGGTGAAGCCATAATTTGTTAGCGGGCCTATGTACATGTAATTATTGTTGTAAAAGATCTGATTAATTAATCATTTGAAGAAAGTAAATTTCAAATGGAATTGTTCTTTAACAGCATGAAAGAATTTTTTTTTATTTAGCTTAAATAAAGGATTAAAAAAATTATCAGACACCAAAAATTATTTTTTATAAAATCAATCATATCATAAAAAAACAGGAGGATAAACACAGGTAAACGTAAATGGATAAGGATCAGGAAATCCATAGTACATATATATTGAATATTGTTTATTCTTTGTGTACAGATTCATTGTGTACAAGACATGAAATGTACAGGTCATCAAACGACCTTAAAGCTTAAGAATATTCAAATTAAAAAAAAAAACACTCATTGCTTGCAGATATCAATTAGTAATGAGTTAATGTCTATGACATTTTTTTTTTTTTAATAACAGTTTAAACTGATGTTTTAAATAAATTTTTTCAATTAAGAAATGCAATAAAAATCATTTTTCACTCAATGGGAATTGGTTCTTTTTTATTAAAGGATTATAAAAGTAAGCAAGTATGGTTCAGGTTACTTAAAAAGATTACATTAAAAACTATATTACCTCAGGAGATTCTTGTAGCAGTACAAGAAGCATGTCAGATACTGTCTTAGTCAGATTAAATCCAAAGCTAATCTCATTGGTTGAGCTAGGCTTCAAAGGGGATCGATAAGACCTAACACATTTCCCATCGGCCAGCAATGACATTTTCATCTAGAAATTATATAAAATGACTTTTTTAAAATGTTAAACTGAAAATTTTCGACTGATATATAAAAATTGTACATAAAAAAAGTATTCATGTTAAAAATAGATCTAAGTTATCAATACAATTGTGATTTCTTAGTTTAATGTTAAAAAATAAAAATTTTAACAAAAATAAAAATTAACTCACTCTGTTCACAATACTGCGTGCATTATTGATCTTTTCTCTCAAACCGTTTAGTGAATAACCAACGTCTGCTGATTTCTTTATCAGTGTGTTAACTTTATGATCCAATGTTTGACTTATACTTTGCACCTCGTTTACATTTTTAGTGATATTTCCAGCTAATAAGACTATAAGAAAGAACAAATTAAAAATTAAACCAAACCAGTTCTGGACTGTTCAAGAATAAGTCATTAAGATGAAAAAAGTTTGATGTGAATATTCAAATCAATTAATTTTTCAAATGTAATACTCAAATGTTATTAAAACTGCTAGTATGCTAAATTTTTCACATGGCAAAATTTTTTGGTCCCTTCCCTCTTCAAAGTAAAGAGTTCCTTACTTTCAGTATAACAAAAAAAAATTGAGACTTTTGCCATCATATTTTACCCAAATGTTAATTTTTTTAAAGTGACCTTGGGTTCATGCTAAAAAAAACTGATTTCATGTTTAATAGACAATGAGCCAAGAAGTGGAAAGAGAGACTTCATGCAAGAAATCTTTTTATTGGCTGGCTAGGAGTTAGTAATTTACAACCACTGATAAATATTGCTAGAAACATACCACAACACTACGCTAGGAAAAAAATCACTAATCCAGATGGAGAGGTCTATCTAAGTTCAGAAGGAAAAAAAGGAATTATTTACAATTACTGACAGCGTGGGATAGACCTTGAGCAAGATGATAGGCAGCTTATGGTTGGTTGGTAGTAAAAAAAAGCCAAAAAGCACATAAGACAGAAAAAATTGATGCCCACCCCCTCCTTTAAATGAAACAAAATCTCAATGTAACAAATAAAATATTGAGTTTCTTTAATAAAGAGACTTATGTAAATGAATATCTGATAGTAGGAAAATAAATGTACTTTGCTTTAATTACATAAAAGAATACATTTTTGAGTCGGGGGGGGGGTAAGATCTGACCCCTCCAAAACCTTATCTGACCTACAGAGCCAAGAATTTATATAACAACTAGTTACTTCAAACCAACCAACAGTTATGACACACATATACATGTACATTTCAAACTAACTACACTTTTGATCATAATAAAACATAAATACTATAGAATTTAATTTTAAGAAGTATAGAAATCTAAACAGAGAATAATTTACATCAAAGACAGTCTTTTTTCTATGCATATATAATGTTTTTTGTTGGGTTTTTTTTTTCGCACATAATTTGGTTGGGGAGGTTTGTTGGAGAGGTTTGTTGGAGAAGTTTGGGAGCAAGAAAGACTCATACACAGAACTTACTGTCAACTTCAATTTCCTTATCAAGGCCATCAAAGTCTGTCCCATTGAGCTCCTTAATATTTACAAGGACAGTGGTATTGAATTTCCTTAAAAGCTCCAAAGCTTTTCTAATTGTATCCTCAGTATTTTTGTTGTCTTCTTCAATGTTATTCACCTGCCATCTTATATCTGAACATTAAAAATGAGCATAATTGTATTTGAAAAATACATAAATACATGTATATTTATTTCCACTGAATGATATTTATCTATTACCAAAAATATATATATATGTATGTAATTTCTTTTTAAAAGATGGAATTTGTAAAATATTTCAATTGCATATATTAGATTTATATTATTTTATATTAATTTTATATACAAGTATTATATGAAAAATTACTTCACTAATTAGATAAAAATGTAAAAATGTATAAATACATGTCAATAAATTGATTTCGTTGTCAGCCTAATGTTTAATAAATCTCACCTGTTGGCAGGGAAGTAATTTCATATTTGATCCTCTCTAGATTCTCATAGTTACGGTCATGAAGATCATTAGCTTCATTGATAAGATTTTCAAAGATTTTCTGATCATCTTCAAGAGCTAAAATTTTTTTAAAAAGGTTAATGAAAAAAAAACAACAACCTAGAAACATAGTAGTTAAAAGAAAAACAAAAATGTTCAGTTTAAATACCAGTGATAGCTAACACTAAAGCCTTAGTTGTAATCCTAATATAATAGGCAGATGTAATTAAAAAATATGCTATTACAGCAAATTTATATAAAAAAAATCAGAATTACTGTTACAAAACTTACAAAAAATTTTTGACTGCACATCTATTAATGTATTTGTTTGTCTGTCACTTGTCTCTTTAAGTTGTCTCACTTTATTCAACAGTACACCAACCTGGCTCTAAAAATATACCATAAATTTCACTATCACTCATTTTAATATGGTTCTGCCATATAATGATTACATTAATTAATTCTTTAATCACATATTTGAGACCCAAATTTCATTTAGCAGTTTTAATTTCCCTCCTTAAATCACCCTTAGACAACAAAGGATGCACTAAGTAAGACTTATTTTTCTGAATATCCAGTAGAGAGAAATAATGGAAAACCACCAAGGATACAATTAACTTCTAACATAATTTTTTTTTTAATATGATAATCTATCTAAAGCTGAATTAGATATCTAAATATGAAGGTGAGTATTTTATACCAGCTACATACAATATCTTTTGCCTCTTTGGCTGCTTTGTAGGCATTCTCTGCTGATATATTAGCATCTCTTATTGCATCAATTATGTCTTTATAAGCGTTGGCAGCTCTAACAGCATCTCCTGAAAGATTTCTGGTTGCAGAAAACAGCCTGTAATAAACAGTGCAATTTTTTAAGGAAAAAATAAAAAGGTAACCATTATTAATTTAAATTAATATGTTTATTAGACAAAAAGAAGTGTTAATGTATCCACATGTATTAAGATGTATTAATGTATCCACTTGTACCAAGATGTAGCAATGGATCCACATATATAAAGATGTAGTAATGTATCCATGTGTACCTGTCTATGTCTTCAGCTAACTGTTGCAAATCCTCTGCATGTTTGTGGGCCTTTTTAACCAGTTTATACAAGTCATTAAGTTCCAAGCTTAGCTCCTTAACTTTATATTCTAGCTCTGCAATACCAGTATCAAGCAGATCACTCTGATTTTTAGAAATCTGTCCAAAAGGTGATTAAAGAAAAAAAACACACATCTATAAAAAAATTAATTTGAAAAAAATCTGAATATTAATTGTATTTTTATTTAGCTGGTGAAAAATAATAACTATGAACTGCACTAAATGTTTGTAGGTAGCTTTGTGCTTTGAATAGAGCATTACTCTGAACTTATTCAGAAATAGTATTTTAACTTTCAAAAATATATTATTGCATTATGCATTAAAACATATCTATATCAAGGAAATTATGAAAATAAATAAAAAAAATTACTACAGAAATAAAATATCATTTCAAATACCAGTACAAAAAAAGATGTATACTCACCATGAGGTCATCTTCAGCATCCTCTATCAAACTTGTGGCTCTGTCTATTATATTATTTGCATGTTTATGAAGTTCAGTGATATCAGATACCAGTTCTTTAAGTCTCTTTATAATGCCCTTTAAAAAAATCAAATTCATAAAATATTTAATAAAAAACTTTTCAGTGAATCTCAGATTTAGATTAGTTTATGTTCACTTAAAAATTCTATTTCTTCCATCCAATGTTTCACATTTAGTTCTATTTGTTTGTGTAATATTAGTGATATAGAAAAGTTGTGGGTATTTATTTCATCCTGACAGGATAATTACAGATACTGGTGAGAGTCCCCAAGTACACCCAGCTTTCAATGGTTCCTGACTTAAAGTTGGGGGAGTAAAGGAACCTGGGCATTGTGTTAGCCAAACAATCCCTCAATATGTCATGGCTACTGAAAAGATGAAATCTATAATTCATCTGTTCCAAAGGGTGCTTTGGGGCTTTAATGAACTTTACTTTTGTGGGGTGTTAATTGTTTTTTTTTCTTGGTTTACCCTTTATGCTAAAGCCATACAAAACTATCTTATTAACAGTGGGTGATTTATAAAGGCTATATACATAGATTTTAGTACCAAGAAAAAAAAAATAACATTTTTGTGTGTAACATGGATGGACATACATACAAATGTGAACTTATCAAGAAATTTAAGTTCAAATCTAGCTTAAAGAAACTCAAACCTTAAAGAAGATGTGATTACAGGAATGGGGGGAATCTTTCATACTGTATGCCATTCACTTATTACGTCACACCAAAGTATAGACACATAGTTTAGAAATGGTTTTAAAAGGTGGTCACAGAAAGGGTAGGTGGGGGGAAATGAAGAAGAAAAAAACTTTCCTAATAAGTCACGTGCCCATACCAAAATTACATTACTTTATTAAACTGAGAAATGTGCTGAGTGGAAGGGAGGGGGGAAGAGGTTGGGGCAGAGGGGAGTGCTTTAAAACTTAAACAATGACAAAAATTATTTGTGACTATTTTAGTGAAATCACCTAAATATTTTTACATTTATAACGAATGAAATAGACAAAAAAGACAGGAAACTATTTTTTCCGACCGTCCCATTTCAGTGTAACAAAATTTCAATATAATGAATAGATTAAGAGTTCCTGCCAATTCCGTTGAGGCAGCATTTCACTGCAGTATGGATGGCCTGTATTAATTTCAAGTCTTTTCAAGATAATTGAGATTTTTATTTGATTTATAGTCAAAACAAATATATAAAAACTACATTTTAAACTTTAAAAAGCCTCCATAATTTGAATACATAACATTTTATACTCAGTCAATCATAAATAGTTTTTTAATACATTTAAGGGAAGTCACAAGATTTGTTCTTACAACATTGATTTTTTTAAATATCAAGATTTATGCTTGCATACCTGTTTTTTATTGATTTGATACAATTTTTAAGAAATATGCTAAGCAATCTTTGAAAGCTGCTAATTTTTTTCATTTTAACTTGATTTCTTGAGATTATGCAGCTTAAGAAAATTACAGAATGCATTTCCTTTTTTACAAGAAAAATAATTTAATTTTATGTCTTAAATTTACGTAGTTTTTTTTTTTTGGAATGTATACACCGCATAAATTTAGAAATTACTGGAAATATGTTCATCCCACTATATTAAATATTTCCTAGCTTGTTTTATAGGCAAAATGTTACTTGGTCATTTTCTTTTGATGACATACATGTAATTAGTAAAATATTTATTAGAAGCCCCAAAAAACGTATTCTTTAAAAATAAAAAAATGTGCATCATGACAGGATTGAAATTTGAATAGTTCAAAGATTCCTTTAAGTACAATAAAATGAGAAAAAAAAAATACCTGAAGGTCTTTGATCTTTTTAATAGCTTCACTAATGGTGTTATCAGCATTTCTTACATGATCACGTAGGTCTCTTAATTTCCTAATGACATCCTTTAAGCTGTTCGCTGTTGCCGTTCCATTTACTTCTGAAGAGTTTATAAACCGTAAGATACTTTCTGAAAGTTTTTCTGCCAACCTGAAATTTGTTCATGGAAAAAGACTATTTATTTTATTTTTAAACGGAACTCTGAGTAAATAAATTTTGTGATTATTTGGATTTACCTTCTAAATGTAAAACATATTTAAATATTAGATTCATTTATTTATCAGTATCACTTTATAACTGTCTATTTTAAAAAATCCTTTATTTTTAGCATTTGTTACAAAACCTTTGTCATAGGAGAAAAATAATGGCTAGTGTAAATCAAGAGGTTTTATATTTTAAAAATCAAACTCAAAGTATACAACAGGGGAAGCAATGCATAAAATGAGCCCAGTGGCATAACTCGAAAGGGGCAGAGGGCAAAATTTTCACTTTTAGTGGGGTTTTTTTGGCTGAGGAATGGGGCAGCAATTTTCAGAGTCTGCTAAGGTGCCATTTACGCTAGCTATGCTTGAGTGAGAGCCACATATTGGTTTTTCACACATACATAGTCAAATTTACTAGATTCAGTAAAAAAAATGTTACAAAATAATTTAGAAAAGTGTTTTCAATAGGAGCCACACCATACTAATAGAAGAGTTGCATACAACTTTAAACAACCAATGGCATATAACTCAATTTATTATCAGTAAAATATATCACATAAAGTATAGAAAGAGATATAATTTGCGTCTCACCAGAAAAATTAAGCATTAAATATCAGATGATATATTTTCAGATCCCAGATCAGTACATTTAAAAATAATGTATATAAAATCAAAGATTCATCTTACATGATTTCATGTTTTGCAGCATTATCCGCAGGAATGAAGTTCCTTTTCTGAATTTCTTTAAGCATAATCTGAGATTCTCTAAGTATAGTTGAAATATTTAATACCGTCCCATGATATATCAGCTTTTCAATAACCTCATCCACAGTCTCTGTTCAATAAATTTTTTTATTGTAAAATTTAATTCAGAACTGACACAGTTTTTCATTATAAAGAAAATAAAAAAAAAAGTGATTTAAGGATGTATTTCTGCTTTTTACAGAAGATTAATTAAAAAGGACAGTATAGACTTACTGTTTACACTTTCATATTCTTGATTTGCCTCATTTTCTTTCTGTGTTGCATTTTGTAACAACTCTGCTGCTCTGTTTTTAAGTTTACAAGCTTCCACTCCTGTGGCTGTTGACTGCATGAAGTTTTCTTTTTTATACTTTTATACAAATATAATTTATTTCTCTAGTAATGTAGTCTATTTAAGTCATACATTTCTCCATAATATATAAAATCAAAACAATAGCACACAATTCTCTAAGATATATATGATTTAAAACTACGAAAAAATATTTTTCATAAAAACAAACTTTACATGTTATACAGTAGTTAATCTTAATGAAAAGAAAATAATTTTGAATTTATAATCTTTATATAAGATGGATAGAATAACAAGTGTTTACTCGCAGACACTTTAAAGCTATGAGTTTACATTTATTTAAATAGTATGCATCAAGTCGAAGCTTGATTTATCCCATCCTAAAATTACATTTACATGCTAAGCAGATTAATTTTCCAACTAATAGTGTTCTTAATGATCAACACTATCTAGACAATAGTGATTAAATTTTTCTAGTGAACTAGATATGCTTAGTTAAAAAATAAATGTATTAAAAATCCCTCATCATGAAAGAAGAAAAATGTATAAATTCACAATTTTAAAAAAGTTAGCAACTATATAAATAAACCATCAAGTAAGCAAAACAAAAACATGCTACAAAACAAACATTAAAATATCTATGTTATACATCAAATGGAAGACAAGAATAAAAGAATGACTAGAAATATCAAACTATCTTAATTCAAAGAAACAATTTTTTGGAGACCTTATCTTTAAATTTGTCCAATACTTTTTTGTTTCTTAATAGCTAATCATGCAAAATTAAAAAAAACTATTTTTAAAGGGACTCTTGTTTTAGTTAGGCCTACAAACTTTACAATATATTAATGTATAATTTTTCATCTTGCCTAAGAAGCAAATTGTGTAAAGAAAGACAGAAACTTTTCTTTTAAAAAAAAAAAAAAGAATTAAAAAAAAATATATCAAGCATGTTTCGAAGCTGGTGCTTAATTAATATAGTATGTAGCAATAATCAAGTTTGTAAAAAAATGACAGGAACATGAAAAGTTCAAAAATGTTCAGTTTCAATAACAAAATAAAAATTTGTAATGGGCTTTTAGCACAAAAGTCTGTTCTTACCTCACTATCACATGTGTAATGACTCTAGACAAAATGAAGAAATATGCCACACTAGTATATTTGCACATTTACATAAATATTGCGTGTCTGATTTAAAAAGAGCAATATGAAGATTTATTTAATGGAAACAGGAAATGATGATTATACAGATACGATATGAAGAAGATCATACAGATATCATAATACACAGTAATAATAAGGGAAAGCTTATAGAAGATGTTTCAATAAAACAGAATTAGCTTTTTGTTGTCAATTAGCAATAACTTGTATAACTGTTAATAACATTAAAGTTTTCTATTGTACTTTAAATAATTTAAATTTTATTTTTCGGTTTTTAATTAAAGAAATTAAAGCATGTAAATTCCTAATGCAATAAGAATACTATTATAAACACAGTAAAACTAAGTATGTATGACTGTTTCTGATTACTAATCATTTTTCTTTTTCTTTTGACTGTTACTTCAAGTGACTATGAAAGATAGATTTGCAAAAGTTTAAAGTTTATATTCTATATATATATTCATAAGAATATTTGTATTAATGTGTTCATAATGAGAGTTAATTCAGACATAGACATTTATGACTGCTATTAAATGTATTTCATTTTTTTTTATTTAATATAATTGCTTTTTTTAATAGATTCATACATAAAGTAAGAATACAAAGTTTTCAGTAAATAAGAAAAGAAAAAAAAAATTTTGGGACACAAAGCAGATTTTATTTTTGTTACATAACTTACCCTACTCAGTAAATTGTCAGCCATTTTCATGTAACGATCAGCATCATTTTTAAAATTTTGCAGACCTTCAAGGCCAGTTTTCTCAATTGTTGAAAGCTTTTTCTAATATTTGAAAAAAAAATGAACAAACATATAAAATAGTATTTTATTCAATATGCATTGTAAGATAAAATCACAAAACACTTGACCAGTGACCAGTAATTTTTCTGAAGATTTCAATAGGGTAGGTAATATTGAAAAATATAAATTACAGGAGAAATAATGTAGTGGATGTAGAACCAGGAGCATAGGAAGGGTGATGCGGTTTGTGCAGCCGCACAGAGCACCATACTTTGAAGGGCACAGAAAGAGTTCTATTTAATGTTTTTGCACTTTTCAGTTTGGCAGGAGGGCACCGAAAAATGAACTCTCACAGAGCGCCACAATATCTAGCTACGGCTCTGTGTAAAACCACTAAATAGTAGTTACTAAGTAGTAACTTTGAAACATTCTTAAAAGGGCGCTATAAGACTGGTAAGAAAAAGGACTTACTGCTGGAGTTTGAGGACAGAGTCACACAAATGGCATTAGTTAACAGGGTGTTTGTGATGCGCACACAAAATATCTACACAGGTACCATTTAAATTCTGGTTCCTGGACATTTTGATCCCGGCGATTCAATCCCAGACATTTTGAGCTATGAACTGTTAAGACCTTTAGGAGGTTTGACCCTGACTATTTCATGACTTTCATCACATGTTTACCTTTGAGATGTTATAGCCTAAATTTTACCAAAATATTTTAGATAAATACTTTTAAATATATGGTTGATGTGTGTTATAACAAATTAAGAGTTACGTCAGAGAGTCCAGCTGCCTGAGAAAAATAATAGCTTGTCAATCTCAAAACATGTGTAAAGCCTAGTGAAAAGGCAATTACATGTATATGGAAATAAATAAAATTCAGCACTCATAAACCTGCAACAATGCCTTGACCTACCATATGGCCACGGCATGTTAGTCAAAATCTTGAATGAGCATTTGAAGTTACCTTAATTATTGTTAATGATGTAATAATGTGAAGGTTATAAAAAGATGACGTGATTTGGTTGGTACCATCCAGCCTAGTCAGCTATGCTCTCAAAATGTTGTTAATGTAGGTGCTATGTATACACATCATTTTGTCTCATTACTATCTTATTACATAAAAGAAACCAAAGTGTGATGATGCTGTATGCTCATTTTAATAATAGTTAAGCTTGGGACTCCAAAGGAAGCAGACTTCTAGACATGATTCAGAGCAGTGAAACTACTCCTAGGTCCACATAGTCAAGTTATGTCCTTATTAGTATTACCGCCTTTAAAGTTGACAGTATTATTGTCGTTTTTTTTTTGGTGGAACATCTGGTTGTGTTGGTTCACCAGTTATGCATTTGTCACAATGTTTTTATCATCCAGCTCTAGTTGTCAACATCCCTAATATCAACAACACCTCCACAATACACAAAACTAATACACTATATGCATAATCTTAACTTAACTACTACACATATTTTAAACTAATTTGATATTGTCTTATATATGCAAACAAAATTAGTATTGCCATGCATAATGAAAACAAATAAATAATAATTTAAGATTTCAAAGAACAGTCGTATTGATCTGCAAAATTTATTGATAGTATTTCATGATGTCTGAGGCGTGGAAATTTTTTTATCTTGAGGTATAACAATATTTTGTTTTGAGTATAAAATAGAGAAAGATCTATACTTACTGACCGATAAATTTACAAATATTCCATAATCAAAAAATCAATTATATTCAGTTAAAACACTATGTACCCACCTGAGCGTCTGAAACTTGTCTTTTGATGTTTTCAAGATCATTCCACGGGTATACAGCATCACTAAAGTTGAACTGAGGCAGACGACCAGTTATATTTTGTAAGTCATTCAACAAGATTCCTGTGCATCCTTCATAACATGCTGATTATAGAAGATGAACAATATTAATTTGGAATGTTATAAATATTTCAGTGTGGTTTTTTTTTCAATTATATTTGTTAAATGTTATATGCATTGTATCACAATCTTAAAATGTAATAATTTTCACATTTTTCACATGCAATTAATATTGTAATAGATAGAGGTAGTAAAATTAAACTTCTTTGAGAATATCATAATACAGTAACACAGAAAATATTTGACGTTGAGTATTATGTAGTTAAGAAAGAAGGATAAAAGGATCTTTAAAATGCATTTTGTAATGATGCTTAACATTTATTACATTAAATAGAAATATACACCTTTCATTTTTCTTAAAAATACTATAATTATGAGTTATAAAAAACAAAAATAAATTTTCTTTTGGCTTAGATAATAAAATATTAATAGAAATTATATAGACTAAAAAGTGTGAATGCCAATAAGAATACATTATTTTACTTATTTCTGGCACCCACACTTTTATTTAGTCAATATTGTTCAAAGAATTTTACTTGCTTTTGAAGATAAAATTTATATATAAAATTTAAAAAAGCTGATAAGACTAAAAAAGAAACTTCAAAATCATGCATCTTCATGAACCAAAGCTTAGCTTGAGATGCCAAATCTCTTTCTGCAAGTTTTGTCTTGATATAAACATCATAAAAAAAAAAGTAATTAGCTTCAGACTCCATAAAAATTAAATTAATTGACTAGAATGTTGTAAATAATCTATCATCATTGAGTGCTCAAAAATTCAAATCCATTGGGCTTAAAGAAATTAGTGATGATTGATTTCAAAAATCCCAATATTTAGCTTACATTAGAAACTTAGTACTAACAAACTTAAATAAAAGTCTATAATAAAACACTACACACTAAGCCTAAAATGACAATTTTATCCAGTTTTTTTAATTAATTAATTAACCAAAAAACTGTATTTAAATAAACTGTACTTACAGACACACAGACCATTTTGAACACCATATGATGGGTCGCTACATTCATCACATAATTTACCACTGATTCCACTTAGGCATTCACACTGGCCATCAGAGTCACAAACCTCATTTCTTGACCCCTCTGGGTTACATCGACATGGTTTACACTTGTCTCCAATTTGACCAGGTTCACCATAGTAGCCTGGTGAACATCTGATTAAATGAATACAAAAAATTGTTAACCACAAAGACATTTATTTTTTCTTGCACACTGATATCACAATACAGGATATGGTAAGTAGTTATTTAGAAAATTAATTAGGCATACATTTCACACAAGCGTCCAACATGACCCTTAGCACAGGCTGTGCAGACAACACCAATCCTGTCAACTACACACTTTGGGCTAAAGCTGTGAGAAAATGTAGACAAAAAATGTGCTATGTTAGCAGTCTTACTGAAACTTTTCATTGAATAAAACTGTATAAATTATGATAAAATACTCACTTGTTAGAAGGTGTAGGCAAAGGACAAGCACATGGTTTACAGTCTTTAATAGTGCCAGTAGTGGCGAAACCATAAAAACCATCACTACATACATCACAGTAGTCTCCTGTTGTATTGTGTTGGCAATCCTGAAATAAAAAGGTTCAAGCATTAACTCACTAAACAAAAATATTGAGCGTCAGGATTTTTTTAAAGATAAATAATATTAAAATGAATAACTGTAATTTAAAAATTGGTGACATGGATGTTGACTGAGACTTTCGATAGTAATATATGTCAATTTTTTAATCAGGAATTTATTTAATGTTTCTAAAGGAATTAGAATTTTTAATTACTGACAAATATATATATTTTTTGTTGCTGAAACAATTTTATACCTAAGGGAAGACAGCAAATCAATTTTTTTAGATAATGGTTTCATATGCTAGTTATGAAATGAAAAAACAGTTGATAAGGTAGTGTAGCTATATAAATATCTTCAACACATGCATTGCTTTATAATCAAAGAAAATCTAAGAATGACTAATTTAAGAAAATATATTTATTAACCATCCTTAGCTAGTGCTTCAAAAAAAAAAGCAAAAAAACAATGGTGATAAATGTCATGATGAAATATTTCCCATTTATTTTAATTTGTTAATGTATTATTGAAATTAATGTACATGTATAAATAAAAAATGTCATCTTATTTTGTCATTTCAAATCTAGGTTTGGATTACTATTCATCAGTTTGTAACCTCTTTCATTTCTAATCAGTTAATGTAATCTGTTTTGTTATTGGTTTTAAACTTACAATGTTTAAAACACAAAAATCATAAAAGGGGGGTGTCACTCTGAATGTGATTTAATGTCCAGATAAAGTATTCTAAATTATTCTAATTGATTCTAAATGATACAAAAGGAATACTAGAGAAGCAGATATCATGTATCATCATTTAAAATCTACATTATAAAGCAGCTAAGCTTGTCCAGGTAGCTGCTGGCGGTGTGTGGGGAATCCATTCTATAAATAAACGACCTCCAGAAATAAATAAAACAATAGTATTTGATAAAGTAATCACGTGACCAGCGAGGTCACGAAAACATAATTCAAAATGGCGTCTTCGATTTGAATTTCTTTTTTAAAAATCTAGTTTTAAATAGTTTCTGTGTTTTTTTTATTATGAAATGTAAAAGTCCTAAATATTAAATAATAATAATATAATATCATTCCAATTATTTAAGTTTTTACTACAACAGATAGCATTTTAATCAGACTAGGTCACTAGCGAGCGCATTATAAATAACCTATGACGTCCCGATGGTACAATAATTTTTTTTTTTGCAGAATGGGAGCGCCGTTGCTATAAATAAAAAAAATCCTCTATGACGTCATTTCCCGATGAGTGCTGTATTATGCCTTCTCACTGCAAAATGACATAGTAAAGTAGTTATTTTTTACTTTTCAGTGCATTTTTTTTAATGCTTTGTTTTGATTTTAACTATAAATAGAATTCAGGGCAAAACGCTATAAATAAAAATCCTCTGTGACGTCGAATAAAATAAATAATAATTCTGCACTTGATTTCAAGTAAATCGGCTACGCATTTCACGTAAATCGGCTGTGCATTTGTTAATCATGCTCAGTTATAATAGTTTGTTAACATTGTGTAGTGGAGGTTATTGTTCCCTCAATGAATTACTTTTGGATGATGGTTTGTTGGTTATGGCAGCCACATCTTTTGACGTATGAAATGTAGGTCATTTCTGCACATTAGGAAGGTGGCATAAATCCGCACCTAATTAAATTAATTAAATTGATTAGGAAGGGGTTTAACATTACACCTAGATTTCCCAGGCAACGCAGGGCTTAATATCTAGTTAAAATATAAACAAAATTCTTAGCTGAGGAAAAAAATTATCAATTGTTTTTATCAATAGGTTTGAAATGGAGACTAATGCATTTTTGATTGGACAACATGTGAATTTGAAAAATTCAGATTAATTTTACCAGCCTCACCTTACATTTACCAGTTTCTGGCTCACATTTATTACTATGCAAATAACATGCACAAGGCTTCACAGGACCAATGATAGACTCAATATTTTCAAAATTGGTGTTATTCAAGTCAGGAATTTCTCTATGATAGCCAGGACCTGGGTTCTATTATAGAATAAGAAATTCAGAATTTTTTTTTTTTCATTAAAGTTTAAGTTCAAAATCTTTAAAAAGGAAATTACATCTAGAAATTATAGGGTTTATATACTTTTATTTTTATTCTATTATATATATGAAAGACAAAACATTAAAGAAACATTTTCCCACTTGACTCTTTCAATCCTATTACTTGACTATCACTCTTTGGTCTATTTCAGACACGTAGATAGTAACTAAATAACAATCTATACATGCATTTGTTAGTTGTTTTTTTTCCCCTTAAATTTGAATATAATCAAAAACAAAATTTTTAAAAAAGTTGAATCTGACACAAAAAAATATGTCATATTTTGCTTTTACCTGGCAAGACTCTCCACTGTATTGTTCTGGACATTTACAAAGCTCTACCCCTAAAGCCAGGTCACTTGACGAGCTAGAATCTTGGGGTACTGCATGATTTATAACTATCTCTGCTAAGCTTTGTAGAAAAAAAAAATTAACAACACCTTCAAAGATTTTATTTATGAAAGTGTTTATGATAAATGAGATCATAAGTGACATGTTATTTATCATCTTTTTTTTTATCAAAAGACCCACACATTAAAAAAAAAATTGTCATACTCAGCATTCACTGCTGTCCCATCCTGTGTTGCTCTGACTAATATATCTTGAACATTTTGTAACACAGTCATCAATATACGTCGACTGACATGATGATTTTGATTAGGTAACATCCATTCAAACTATAGATTTTAAAAAATGTAGCTAATGAGATTACATTTTTTCATATTATCAAAATGTTTAGCTTATATCTGTATAGTGAATGTTTTTCAATCTCAAAAATACAGGAAAAAGTTGTTTTATGAATTTTGTACCAAAATTAATGTTAAATCTTTAGCAGACAGTTAATAAAGAAAAAAAAAACTGGTAACCTCATTGAATGTAATCTCATGAGGCATTGGATGATTGGACTCAAGAATTGATGATTTTGAATGTAGATGAATTCCATTGCCAATCAAAATAACCAATGGTGCATAAATTGCCACAGATGTATTAAAATTGGGGCCTTCATAGAGGTGGATGAATTTTAACTTTCCATTATATGAGAGTACCTAAAAAGGAGAAATAAAATGAAACATTTCAATAAAAAAAAGATAAGAGTAAAAAAAAAATCATTTCTAATCACTTTTATTAAATAGCTAAACTTATACTCTGATTAATACACTAAGGATAAATGAGCACATAACAGCAAATATTACCATGTCTCTAGGATACAGTCTGGGCAACTGCCAGTAAATGGGCTGATCTGACTTATCAGGTGGCACAAAGGTAGCATCTGATGAGTTGATGATTAAATGTCCATATTTAGTTAATAAGGGTTCTCCATCTACATCATCATCAACAAATTCAGCATCCAAGTCAGTCAATTTGATCTGTTGGGCAACAATTTAGCCAGGATAAAAAAAATTTCAAACTGTTACAAAATAACAAACCAACGAGTAACAACCCTCTCAGAAATGCAACACATTAATATTGTGATAAAAATGAAAGTGTATGAAAATAACAGTGCAACAATAAGTGATTTGGTTTAAAAACAATTTTTTGTTCAAATCTCTCAGATTTAGGTTTAATACCGTACTACATGATACCCAAACTGCTTTAAGTTCTAAAAATCATGTGGTGCTTATAGAAAGCTTTCTAAAAATGTTTATTATTTATCTAGCTTTTTTTTTAAATTACACAGTCTGCATTTAATTTTTATTGGAATTCTTTTATTTTTTCCATCCTAATTAAATTTTTTTTTAATTAGAACTGCAGGGTTAATATAAAAGTATACTATTAAAAGCTAATCTTTCAAAGTGCTATTTTAATGATGAGTTAAGTAATTGAAAATTATATAATAATTCTTAATTTAACCAACTCACATTGGTATACGAATATGGAGCCTGCCGACAAGAAAGACTCCGGCCAAAACAGAAACATTCTGTACACCCATCAGGATTATCCTTATTCAGGTTAAAGGTTCCATTTCGACATCTATCACACCTTGGACCTTCCACATTTTTCTGTTCAACAATAATATGTCCTTCGCATGATTTTGTTTTAACATGCTTTATGAAACATTGTTTCTTTTTAAACAACCATATAAGTTCAATATTTGTAATAACTGTATCTTACTCAAAATGTTCTTTTTAAGTCTAATAGAAACATGAGCATAAAAGCCTGTTTTTTTAATATTAACTAATACAAGTTAATAATATTAATCCACTAGTGTTATTCCAAACCAGCAAAGTTAACCACATAGATTTTATCATTTTACAATATTGTTTATCTACAGTGATTCAATAATTCAAATAACTAAAGCATTATGGTTTAAAAAAAAAAAAGAAATCTTGTTAGTTAAATGGTGGTTGTTAAATGTTTTAGTACTCTAGAATTAATCAGTTATAGTTAAATAAAAATTTAATGAAAAAAAAAACATTTAATAAGGACATCTTTGTCTAGTTTCCTTAATTTAAAAGAATGTTGAGTTGTGTGTGGGTTTAATGTTACCTTACAGGAGCAGGAGCCATGCCCATCACACTCACAATAAGTTGGCATGCATGTTCTATCTAACGCACCAGGCTGATGACAGCCACATGGCTGGCAGCGAGTGAGGTTTTCAAAGTGACCCAGGGTACAAGAGTCACATGTTAACCCCTGGTACCCTGGCAAGCAGTCACACTGACCATTTAGTGCATGGCACTGTTCATTAGAGGATCCCTCCACATGACAGTTACAAAGCTGAAAATTGACAACACTTTCTACTACCAGCTAAATCTAAATTTGTTAGAAGAACAAGCAGGCTTGTCAAATTCAGCTTTAAAAAAAATGAAAACTACAAACAGAAATCATAAAACTGATAGTGCAACTTGATATTTTTTCAATCTCTTGCATAGGTTTTACTTTCTTTGTTTGCTCCATCTCTTTGTCAATTTTTTAATAATCAAAATACATAGTTTATCAGGCTTGCTCACAATCAAAACATCAATTCATTTAGTTGACATCCCATTCCGATCCATTTTTCTATAAGCTCTGTCATAAAAAAAACTGATTTGTTATTTTTTGTATATCAATCTTTGGTTAAAAAGACCAGTATAAATATATATTTTTATAATGTATAACAAGAAATGTTAGTTTTAATAAAAATGTGTTTGACAAGCCTGCCTTTTTTCACACAAAAAAAATCAACTTCTGCAGGGTTAATAACATGCTTTTATATATTCAAATGTCTACAACTAAGGCAACAATGTTAGCAGTAAATCTGTTATTAGCTACTCCTGTTTGAAAATTAATGTCAGTATTCTATAAATAAATAATTTAATAGCAATGAAAAATTCAATAATTTTATAAAAGACACATTTATCTATATTCTTCTTTGCTTTAGCACTGTAGTAAAATATCTTAGTAATACTTTAATATGTTACAACAGGGATGGAGATTAAATGTTGTAGTTGGAGTAAGAAGCTGAAATCTATATAAATAATAGGGGTCTTGCGTCTGTGTTATATTGAAAGTAGAAATCAAGAATTCAAAACGACATCTTGCCATAACCAACATTCAATGAATGTTTTTCTTTAAAAATCTACAGTTTTGAATAGTTTCTGCGGTTTTCAAACATGAAACCCAAAGGCCAAAATGTGAAATAATTCCATTTAAATTTATTTTTTTGTATTTCTACAACATAAAGCTTTATTAAAATGTAATAAAATCATGAAAAAAATCAGATCCTTCTGATACCAAAAATAACCTAGCCTACTGATCAAACCAAAGGAAATATAACTGTATGCAAAGGTTTTGCAGAGAACAGCTAGTCTCAAGAATATTAGGTGAAGGAATTCATTAATCATGATAATTATGATTCCACACCCCCTACCTATGGAAATATCTTAAAACTTAACTCATTACATTTCTGGGGAAACTTTTCGTAAATGTGACTTGTGCTAATAAAGTATGTGGCTAAAAAAAATTAATTGTCAATTTAAGCCTGCAATAGTTAAGTTGAATTAGAGTTACTTGCAGCTGGTTAAATGAATGTAAAAAAAAACAAAGTAATCTAAATTAAATAGTGAACTCTGTATTTATAGGCCTTCTAGTAAATATATGCACAAACGTTATCTTAATAACAGTTAACAAAAAAAAAATGGCATACATACTGCACATTTTTAAAAAAAAAAAAAAAAAAATTAATGCTTTTTCAATTTTCAAATCAATATAGTGAAAATTGTTTTTTGAAAAAAAGCTCATTTTTACAGTGAAAGGATGAGATTTTTAATCTCTATGATCCTACAAACCACTAATGGGACAGTTTTTGTAGTGCCCTTCTTTGGTCTCCAATATAACTGATAATGTGATGGCAATGGAGGCACCACAGGAGACATAAGTAGGTGACTAGGACATGACAGGAATGGAGAAAAGAAAAGCAACGTAGATTGGTTGCTTTTCTTTAACATGTAGCAATCATTGTACTAGAGAACTCATTAGCAAATTAAAGAATTTGAGTTAACTTTTATTATTGCTTTTTACACATAGAAAATTTTTCTAAACTATTCTACTGCATATCACCCAATATTATACCCGTAATTTTCATTTGTAGTTTATTTTTTACTGTTTTTTATTGCCTTGAAACGCATGGCTAATATAAATATTACAAAGGTGGGCAAACGTTTCAAACCGTTGGTTACGTTGTTTTGTTTTTTTTATTTGATAGAACGGCTGGCCCAAGAGCAGATGGTGTGTAGATATTTTAGAAATTATTCTTTTTAGCTTATGAGTTACTGTATACAGAGCCACACAGGGATGGAGTGTTCATTATGACATGAAATTAATTAAATGTCAACATGATTGATAGAGAGTGGAGAGCAGCACAGCAGATTCAAACAGCCTGGCAGGCCAGAGTTTGCTTATGTCAGTAGCTAAACTCAATTTAAAAAAAAAAATGTATGCCCTATCTAAGTAAAATCTGTCAGTTTTATTAACCCAGAATTCAACAGGAAAAATATCTGGTTAAAGAAGTTTAATATAGCACACACATATACATTTGAATTAAAACAATGAAACAACATCCATGCATGGAGAGATGCTTTCAACTCTCACCTTAAGACATATTGATTTTCTATTATTATTTCCATTTTTATTTTTCCCATTTTTCCCATTCTTGTCTTTTCTGCCATTTGTTTTCTTTTTGTTCCCATTTTTCTTAGGCTCCTGAGGCTTTTAATAGACATAATTTTCTTTTCAAGAAAACAAAATTTTAAAATCTTTAATCTTCATGCATATTTGAGGAATACCTCACCCGCAATGATATTTGAATGGGTTTTTTTTTCTTCTAGTTACATTTATTAATTTTGGTACAATACATGTAGAATACATGTGTTGTATTCTTCAGTAAAGTTGACAGGGTGAAGTGTTTAAATTAGTGCAGGTGTTCTCAAATTATTTTTAAGCGATTTCTTGTGTAGCAGTTTTTTTAGATGGCTGGCATATCTTTTTAATTGACTACTAGGATTGGCAATAATCACAAGTTACCAATATTTCAAACCAGTTAGCCCATTAAGGTACTGCTAGACCACTTAGCACAAATGTTTGAAAAGCAAAAGCTTCCTGTTAAATCTTGTGACTTTTTTTTAGCATTAGTTTCATTTCACTGATTAAGACATCAGTATATTAATCATTTCACTGATTAAGACATCAGTAAATTAATCATATTAAAAGCTGATTTTAAATTTAGATTCATAAACTAAGAAAACCTTCTGACTTTAAACTATGACTTGAAAAAAACTTTTGTGTTTCACTACGCCAAAATTTAATGAAATATGTTCATTCTAAAAACTTGTGCGACCATCACTGTGGTAAAGCTCTGATAATATTACCAGGAACAAATGTCATCAATTCTAAAAGATCAGTATTTTGTTACGTATATATATATCAAATAAAAAAAAAAGCCCCAATAATAAATTTTTGTTTAGTGGATGTAAAAATGTACATTGGAATCATATTTTTTTACTTGTAGATTCATTTCTCAGATTAGTAAAAAAAAAAAAAAAACTACTGACATACCTTGCATCCCTCATAAGGATCATATCCCCAGCAGTTTACTTTGCACCTTTCACAATTTGGCCCTTCTGTGTAAGGAGGGCAGACACACTTTCCTGTCAGTTGATCGCAAATGTGGCCTGGCTTATCACAAACTTCACAAGCTGTTTGTGGGAAGGAAAACAAAATTTCTTTTCCTAAAACAATTTTATTTTTTATTCAAAAGTAAATCTTCTGATAAACGTTTTGAGAAAAAAATTTAATTTTGATAAAGATATAGAATATCCATTATCAATGGGCTAGTTGTAATTCAAACAAAGTAAACATGCAGATTTTAAACATCAGAAATGGAAAAAAATTTTTTAACATATTTATAAGTCTATCTAGTTGTTATACAAACTTTAATATGCATGTTCATGTAATTCAAGACTTATTAAACAAGCCTTCAAAATCAAATTACCCTGGCAACCATCTGAAGAAAATCCATAATAATTCTTGAGACACCTGTCACAGTTTCTTCCACCTACACCTGGCTTACAGCTGCACTGGCCTGTATTATGCTGACAGGCGATGTCAGTAGATCCAACAATACTACAATTACACGGATAACAACCCTGACCACTGCTGAGTCCATAGTAGTTTACCTTTATAAAGATGAGAAAACAGAATGATTTTTTTCCACTCATTTTAATATAGTTTTCACACTTTTATTTAAATATATTTCATTTCAATTTCCATTAGCACGGTAATAACATTCATTTCATACAGTAATTAGTAACATTCATTTTCAAAGAGAACATTTAATGCTAAACAAATTATTAACAGCTCATTTAATCAGTCACATGTTTAACAGATTGTTGATATCTAGGGATTATCGGTTTTTAAAAACCGGCAGCGAAAAACAGGTTTTTTTGACGTATCTCATAGGTTTTTAGCTTAGAACTTAACAATACATCTCAGGGATGGAGGGGAAGGGGTAATGTGGGTAGGGGAGATAAATGTATAAAGGGAGGGGTGAAGAGTGGATTTAGAGTGCACCAGTGGAGGAATGTTTTGAAACGGGCATTCGTTTTGGGTTCATAGATGGGGCTGTGCAGAGATGTTTGTGTTCTGTGTCACAGAGAGAGAGAGAGAGAGAGAAAGAGTGAATACTATGACTAAAAAAGAAATGTTATATTTATAGGCTTTATGTAAATAAGTGCAAATGGTTTCTTTATTAAACAAGGAATCATAGCTTGTTTGTACTTCAATGTTGTTGTGATTAAGTATAAATAAGTCTTCAACTATACTGAGGTCTACATCACAACAGCTGATTTCAGAACTTTTCTGTGAGCAGCAAACCAAACCTTGTGTCTTTGGCAGCCATGTATATTTACAGTATAATATAAATAAATTAAGTCTTACTTGTGACTGTCAAATACAGGCCGTGATAGAAATATGTTTAGTCATAATGCAATTTAATATGACATGAATTGAAAATAATTATTGCTAGAATGCTTTAAATATCCATTTTTGCACTTATTTCTTTGTAAAACCAGAAGCTATTTTCATCAGTTTTTTTTTTAAAAGTCGAATGTTGTATACTCCCTATTTAAATGTCAATAATTTAGTAATACATGAAGTAGCCATCAAAGCTTAACAAATTTGTATAACCAGCTCATTTAACCAGTCATACCTATAAAGGATTGTTTATGTCTCGGTAATTAAGTAATGCATGCAGTAGCCCTTTACATATTTATCTTTAAAATGCTTTTAACATTCAAAGACTTAAATAATGTGATCATTCACAAAAAACCAGTGCAGTCTGATAAAGTTTCTCAATAACATACTAGTGTACAGTTCAAGTAAATTTATACTCAAATTGTCAACCTTGTCTCACCTCACATTTATCACATCTCAGACCAGAAACACCTGGCTTGCAAATACATCTTCCATTGTTAGGATCACAGTCCATGTCATTAATTGTACCTGGTGCATGGCAGTTGCACCCTAAAGAGAAAATATATTTGATAAAATAATTGAACAAAATGATTACAGTAAAAATGTTCAACATTAAAAATTATAATAAAAAAAAACAATTAAGAATAAAATTCATAAACAATAATAATATACATAAAAGTGATTTGGGTTCTGCGTTAAATCGAAAGTAAAGACATAATACAACAGTATTCCAGTTTAAAATACAATCATGAAAAAATCGGAATTGCCCGAAACCAGAAATAACCTAGCCTTCTGATCAAGCCTAAGGGGATATAACTCTATGCAAAGGTTTTGCAGGGTACAGCTAATATTAAATATTTTTTTTTATATTTAGGATGAAAATAACATTCTGAAAATAAAAGATCATTATTTTTTAATGTTTCAGTTTTATGTGATAAAACACAACTGCTGAACTATGATTTTCCTAACATCTATTTCAGACAGAAATATCTTTATATCATTAAAATAGAGTTACAAGCTGTCAAGTGGCAAAAAATAAAAACGTATTTCATTTTTTTGTTAAAGCTGTGATTTTATAAGTTGGTGAAAACCAAATGCAGTAAGACAAAAAATACCCACTTTTACATCCACTCCTTGAGAAATCATAATAGCCTCTCTCACATTGACCACAGGTCAAACCTCCTATTCCTGGTCGACAGGTACATTGTCCACTAACAGGATCACACAACAAACTTTGAGACCCCTGCCTGTCACAGCTGCATCTTTCACAGCCTTTTTCTATGTTGCCATATCCAGGCTAAATGAATAGGAATACAATATTTTCAGCTATGTAGATTGATTTTTTGTTTTTTAAATACTATCATAGATAAAAAATAACTATTGAAAGAGTGATCTCAAAACTGTAAGCCAAAGCTTTAAGGATCAAAATAAATGACAAGATATTTTATTTGATAATAATTTGTGTCTTTATAATAGCATAACTGATTTAAGAACATTAAAAAAATAAATGCTAAAAATGTAATTTTATTCAATATTTTTTTTATCACAGTTTAAAAGAAATTATTTTTTAATTTGTGATACAAGTACTTTTTTTTATTAAAAAATTTAATTTTTTTTTTACAATAGTAAGGTACTAAATGTAAGAACTTTTATTATAATTAAAAAAATTTGTTTTATTTAATAACCACTAAATTTCTTTAAAATAGTAAGGTAAAAATTTAAATATACTTTTAATTCAAAAAACTATTACAATTAGATGTCAAAAACTTGCCTGGCATCTCTCACATCTACGGCCAGTATATCGGTCTTTACATGAACACTGTCCATGAGATGCTTGACAGAGCACATTGTTGGAACCCAAATGATGACACTCACATGCTTTAAAAAAAATAACATAAGGCCTATGATGAACCATAGTAAAAACTTGAAGTTCAAAGGTTATGAATCACAAATATATAATACATGTAGTTGATTGTTTTTGTAGTTTAAAAATTTTTCTCTCAATTCACCATTTCAAAAATACACCTTTTAAAAAAAAAACTCGGGAGCCGTTAACATATTTTAAGTATTTCATTTAATAAAATATATAACTATTTTAAAATAATTAAATAACAATGAAATGGCTTATGTTGTGCATGTATATAAGTTTTTTACTTTAAGCTTATTAATTCATTTATAATATAAAAGCCATCTTACCACTACAATCTCCATTTACAGCTGTACCGTAGAAGCCTGCCTTGCACTTCTCACAATATTCACCTTCAGTATTGTTAGTACAAACATAGCACTTGCCAGTTATGTTATTACAGATCCCTGGAAAATTTGGGTCAAAACTGCCACCACAACTGCAGCGACGACAAGAGCCACCAGGGACAGATGGATTGCCATAATACCCTGGTGCACATCTATAAAAAAAAAAGAAATTTAAAAATAAAAACAAGATAATTACCTTAATCGAGAGATGGGCATTTGTTTTGGTGGTGAGCAGAGGGCTGCAGTTAAACCATGGTTTAAGAGTAACTTGGTTTATTAGTGCTTTGCCTTGAAATGTTTTCTCAAGACTTATATGTAGTGACAAAACTGCAACAGTAACTGACATGGGTAAAAAAGATTTATTAATTCTCACTTCAAATGAAATTAGGGAGATGCGTAAAATGTGTGAAACATCTTACGATTAAAACATGGCAGTGTGAGCATTAAACCTGTTTAATGACCATGTCATGTCACATTTTTGCTAAATCCTTACAAAGAAGACTGAAGCAAGTGTTTCTGGATAGGGTTTACTTACATTAAAGCCACACAGAAAGAAAAAGATTACGATGAGCTAACAGTAAATGACAATTCTGTTAGAAACAGGCAAAGACGTACTATACAATAATTTAATTCAATAGCTATAAATAAATTAATAATATAAAATGTATTCTTTATTATGTATAGGAATAGTTTTAGCTCTTATTTGTGACCAATCATCAGCTTCCATTATTTATATGCTTCGATATAAGAGGGCTTTGTATAATGAGCAACTCTTATAATGCTTGTAAGCCAAGGTTTGACAGTATAGTCAATTTTGAAGATTATTTGATTAAATTCTATAATCTCTAGCCCTATTACCGAAGAATATTTATTTACCCTTATAGTTATTTTACAATATTTAACATTATGATGAATATTAAATATAAATCTCCACTCAGTGTAGTGAAGTGGCAATAATGCAAGTCACAAGTTCAAATCCTTGAGTTAGTTAAAAGTTACAGTAGTAACACTAAGAGATACTTTCTCATTCTTACACTGGGACTGCTTGAACTGAGTCAATGAAAAATATCTCATGAAGGTTAAAATTCTATAACATTACTAATTTTGCTATAAAGTGTATTCTTATTTTATTTACATTTCACATCTGGAACCAGTATATCCAAGTCTGCAATTCAGACACTCATAAGCCAGCCTGTCCAATAGAGTCGGTCTAGCTTCACATTTTTCTGCAAAGAAATTATTCCCATTGACCAGAGGGCATGCACAAGGTCTGCAGTCATCTGGTGTGCCGTAGCGTGGGTCGCCATAAAAGCCAGGTAAGCACCTGTCACATCTCTGTCCCATGGTATTGTGTCTGCAGCCCTGTTGTTTGTAATATTTTTTTTCATTTTATTTAGATTACAAGGTTACAATATGCTAAACACAACATTAAATCATTAAGAATATCAACATAAAAAGATGAGTACGAATAATATGAATAATAAAATATTATACTGAAGTTGCTAATAAAAGAAAAACTGCATGTATACTATTAAAAAAACAACATTTATGCTATTAAAATAATCTGAAAAAAGCATGTTAACTTTTTAAAGGAGCTGAAAACAGCATATTTACTATTTAAAAATGGCTTAGGAGGATAAGCATGAACACAATTTTTGAAAATATAAAAATAAAACTGGTTTGACAAAATATTGATTTTTTACTATAAACTGCACAGTCAATTAAAGAGATTTTTTTCCATGTCATGCATCAATAAGAGAAATAGTAATAATAATAATAAAGCAAACTTACTATACACTGTCCAGAAACAGAATGACATGTTGTAGTATGATTGTTACAATCACACTTCCTACACATACCACCAATCAGTATATCATTTACACGTCTGTAACCAGGAGCACAGCTCTACAGCAACACACAATAATTAAAATAATTAGATATGAACTAAGGTGAATACCTTTATTTCAACAGTTAAAAAAAATAATTTTTTTACACCATCTCCCAATTCAAATCAAGTTTCAAAAAAACTTTATTCTTCGATTTATTTAATAAAAGACATATATATCTCACCTCACATGATGAGCCTGAAAAACCTACTGGACAACGACACTGTTCAACAGATTTAAATGGAGTGCCACCTACAAGTGTTGGACTGGCAACATCAAGAATAACATTCTTTAAGCTGAAAATATTATTAATAAAAGCTAAACCAACATTTTTTTTAAATTTTTAGACATTTTTTTAAAAATAAATATGTACACTGTTCACTGAAAAAATAAAATAAAAGGCTATATCCAATTCTGTTCCATACTAACTAAATACTTTTAAATATTTTTATGATCAATGGGGAGATATATGTAATTTTAAGTCTTACAATACATATTACAAACCGCATAGCTTACGAAATTGAGTCTTGAGCCGTGTGATAAGTGCCTCTGATCATGATTTCATTTAGATTATACAGAACTAACATGAACTCTTCTTTGGTGACAGGTATGCAGCTGTCCAAATGATACCAACTACTTTCATGAAGACGAATTCGATTCACATGCTCAATATTTTCTCTCAGACGTTCTTTCATAGATGAGATGGTCAAATTAGAGCCCTAAATTATTAAATTTTTCTTAATTTATTAAAAACATGAAGTATGAATGTTTATATTGATAAAAATTATTGTACTTATTTTACATAAGTTATGAATAATACTATAGAGTATATTAAATTACTGGTATTTCTTTTCAGGTGCACAAAGGCAATAACTGTTTATTTTAATCAGAACCAGCCTAAACTATATTTGTGCTTCCAATGCCTTCATCAAGTTAAAGTCTTAGAAGCAACAGTAACTTTTATATAATTTTCTCAAAAAGAAAAAAAAAATTCATAGAAATTATAGTTAGTCTTTGACAAAATAAATATTGCTTACAATACATGTATTTAGAAGTAAAATATATATATATAAATCAATATCATACCATTAGAATAAAGTTTGGTTCCTCCACATGATAAGCCCACGGTTGTTGGTCATGTATGCTGTATTTGACTGTAAACTCCAAGTATCCACCATAGGAGCTCAGCTGAGACAAGCAATAATAAATTATTGTAACAGATAAAAAAAACTTAAAACATCTAAAAAAAAATTTTTTTTAATTCACAGTGCTTCTTTCCTAAAAAAAATCCTGATAAATGTAATGTTTAAACTTACTTAAGTATAAAAATATAAGCATAATTTAGTAGCCTTTGATTGCCCAATAATAAAATGCATTTCACATATTTACAATTAAATGTGTTTATTCATTAATTTTTTTTTTTTTTTAATTTAAAATGTTCTAATAGCCATAAAATGTTATAGCCGGCTAAATAAATAAAAAAAATATCCATAGCTCCTTACTCGGTTTCCATGATAATCAGGTGGTGCTATCCAGTAATATACATCATTCTGAGAAAAGATTGCTGGATTATCAACATCTACTGGGGGTACATATATATTGGCACAAAGCCATCCATCAGAAACTTTAGGTGTCAAAGTTATACTATCTGGAACAAGTGTATGTAGTCTCCAGTTTTTTAGCGTTTCAACCTGCATCATTAACAAACTGTATTGTTAATATGTTAAACAATGGCAGTTAAATGTATAATTAGTTAAATTACAGTAGGCTTCATATTGTGATCAAAGAGAATGCTAGATACTGCAAAATCTGAATAGTCTGTAGCTCTAAATACATGTATAACTATTTCTTGTCCCACCTATATCAGTGAGAAAAGATAAACTTATTTTCTAAACTTTAATTTAATTGTGGATAATTTTAACTAAAATAAAACAAATATACGATAGTTGTGTGTCTGTAGAAGTTCTTTTCAAAAGTTTGAAAAACCATAATAATGTGAAGCCCTAAGAATGTTACTTTTATACAATTGTATATCAAGTATTTTGGCCAATGTGAAAATTATCACTTCAATATTTTCTATTTATAGGCAATTGATGTTATTAAATTCCTGCATTCCTTTCACGGCTGTATAAAACTATGCAAGTACCTCAGAAAAAAAAACTAACAGTAACTTACTCTTGATAGTCCCCATGTAACACTTTCACAAACATCGGTGATTCCAAAACAAAAACATTTCATGCATCCATCAGGATTGGCATGCTCTAGGTTAAAATGACCTTCTAGACACTTGTCACAGTAATTGCCGTAGACATTTGGCTGTAATAGATAAAGTAATTTTGAGAAATTATAAACTATTTTACAAAAAATGCATTCATATTATGAATAAAATAACTGAATAAAGCTAAAAGTTTACATCATCAACCTAACATATTACCTTGCAGGAACATGCCCTATCACACGATCCAGTACTAACACTACCAGCTGCATTACAACGACATGGTCGACAATTAGGGTATCCATAGTAACCAGTTTCACAAGTATTACATTTTCGTCCAGCATAGCCTTTCTGGCATAAACAGTCACCGGGGTGCTAAAGAAAATAAATAGATACAATTTCTAAGTTTTAAAGAACAAGTTACTGTATTAAATTACAATTTGTATCAATTTAAATTTTTAAAAATCATTCTGCTAACCTACTTTTAAAGAACATCATAATGAAATATTTTGACAAAAATGTAAGAAATTAATTTTAATCCAATACATAACAAGAAATCAGGATGTAAAGAAAATATTTGCATGTAAATAGAAAAATATTCCAGCATAAAGCTAACCTCCAAATTCCTTAAAAACTCACCAAGCCTATATGTATTCCACTGTCATCCAATACACATTTACTTGTGGTAGTTTGAGTTTCCTGACAACTGCATTTCTTGCATGGAAACCTCATGTATGGACTTACTCCAGTTGGTCTGTAATAGCCATCTATACATTTTTCACAATTGATACCTGCTGTATATTCCTATATTAATATCAAGAAAAAAAAAAGTTAGATATTATAAAATACAAAAATTTTATAGGCAATAAAAAGTAAAGTGCAGTTCTCTTAGCCCTTAAAGGCCAAAAGGAAAATGAGGTGTTGAATTTATCTGTTTCTGTAGTCACTGCATTTAAAGGGGTTGCTTGGCCAGCACAAAGCCCATCCACCTTTACATCCCCTATTTAAGTCAAGAACCCATTTAAAGCTGGGTGCACTTGGTGGACTTTCATCCAACTTTTAACAGAACCAGGAAAAATTCACTTTGTTCTAACTGAGGAAGGAACCTGGGACCCTCAGGTCAACGGTCCAGTGATCTACACTGCTCAACCAACCGTCCCGTTAATAGGCATGAGTTTTTTATAAAGTTATGGATAAAAGTTGTTTTTTTTCTACCTTACAGTTGATGCACACACCACCACCATCAATATCTCCTTTCATGTTCAGAGCAAGGCCCAAAGCATCCACAGTGGCATTGTATACACATGAATCAGCTTTACCATGACAATTACATTCTGTAAATAAAAAAGTTGGTATTTATAAAACTTAAATAAAAAAAGGTTCAATTTAAAATTCCATTAAATGTTTGTTGTTTTATTTCTAAAGGGTCTCTGATATTTTCATCTTGCTGTATTATGTTCCTCTTGAATCAAGACAAAGGAAATGGGAGTTCAGTGCTTAAAATAATGAAAACAAATATTTTGTAAAATTCATAAACAAAAACTCCTCCCCATAATATCGTAATGGCAAAGGTCAAGAGAATTGAAAGTCCACTGAAATGATGACCCCTGACGACTATCAAGATTGAAAAACAACATTCCCCAATTATTTATACTCTATGCATTTTATCTTACAACTGTATAGCTTGACATTTTGAGACCAAGTTTTGCCATCCTGCATGATATATCAACTTACTTTTTCACTATAAAATTCTCTCTGTCAAAAGATTTTTTTTCAAGAAGTATTTTATACTTCTAGACACATGAAAAAATATTTTTAAAATCAAATCTCATCATTTTATTGAACATAAGAAATTCAAACCTTCACAACCCAGATTTTGAATTCCACCAACTTGCCAGGGTTTGTTATTGAATAGAGGCAAACATTTTTCACAATTGTCTCCATCTGTATTGTGTTGACAGTGGCACTGTAAGCGCTGCATCCAGTAAAAAAAAAGAAAATTAAGACCAACTCTTAGAAGATAGAACAGAACAGATACAAAAATAATAAATTAATTAAAAAAACCAGAGATAAAATTAAGCACTATCAAGCATCAATAAAAATGAAATATATTTTTTATCATTAAACTATCCGATAACCTCATAGAAAAGTAATGAAAAAATAGACTAAGAAGTAATTAATTTACAATCATTATTTAATTTAAATAATTTACTTTTTTTGTTGTTTTTATCTTAATTTTGATTTAGAGATATTCAGATGAAGATTTAAATTTATTGAACAAAACATATCCCAGACTGTATAACTGGTGTTTTTTTAACTTTCAACAAATTATAAAGTTAATTGTCATTAAAAATAATTTTAAAAACATTATATTATCTTTTACAAAGTACATAAATATATTTTTTATTTTTATTACTATTTAAAAATAATACTAACATTAGGCAAAGTATCATGTCTTCTGCAATGTGTAGCATGTCCATAACAGATGCAGTGTCCGCCAATGGAAATGTCTTTCACAGAATAAAAATACTGAAAGAAAAAATAAGGATAAAAAGATTTGGAAACAAATATTTCATGCAAATTTAATATTTACAACTTATTAATGAGTCTTTATAATATGTGAAACTACCATTTAGATTGCATTTCTCTTAATTGTTAAATATTTTAAAAGAGCTCACCCTTCTAGTCACAGTTTCATCTACGATTGTTGGGTCTATACTAGCAAAAGTCATTAGGTCAGCATTCAAGGTACGGATCTTCTGGAATCTTAGTCGGACGTAACGAGCTGAGACAAAATCCTACAATTAGAGTAAAGAAATATTTAACACATTTTAGTTGCTATGTTTATGCTATTTAGAGATAAGAGAGCCTAAATTATGACTCATTTTAATAGCTCTAAAAATTACCAAGCACACCTAATTTGCTGATGTCCTTTAATCTATTTGGCAAACTTTGGTATTTTTGTAAGTTATAGTAAACAAAAATCTAAATACATACATTTATATGTACATTTTAAGTCATTTTTATTTATAAGTTTAGAGTAAGCAAAGACTACTTTTGTTTGGGAAAAGTTTTAATAATAAAACTTCAAGGAAAAACGTTAACGATTTATAAACAATAGCCTAATTTATAAGCTAATCAAATTTGAGAGGCTTAAAATATTGAATATCAATCAATATCAAATCAAATTTTTAAAATAGAAATAAAATAAATTTACACACCACAGCCTTAAAGATGTTTATGAGACTATGCTATTGTCATTGAGACCAATTGCAAACCAAATAGTACACATTCATCTCGAATCTTGTTATAATAACATTGGGTATACTCAGGGCCGCTTTATCATATAGGCACTGTGCCTAGGGCCTACGGACTTTTCAAGGGACTATGGACTTTTCATGGGCCTACGGACTTTTCATGGGCTTACAAAAGCCAGAATGGCAAATAAATGCTGGTGCATTCTTGAAAAATATAAAAAAATGAAATCGGGGAGGGCCTACGACTTTGAAAGTGCCTAGGGCCTACAATGATCTTAAAACGGCCCTGGTTTACTTCACAACTTACTAAGCAATTGTGCAGATTAAATTAATGTTATTTTAGACAATGATTATCATCTATCATAAAGAGACATTCACAGATTCAGCTTGTTTTGGCCCCCACAGTTCATATTTCTGCTTTCCATGGCTGCTAAGTGCCCCAATCAGTGAACAACTCCATGGTGATGTTGCTATTTATTACTGCATTTATTTTACTTTCGATTTTGATTCATTTTATTGCGTTTTAGAGACATAGACTTTCATTATTGTCCTCATCATCCTTATGTAAATTTGAATAGATGTTATCACATAAATAAAACTTTTTATCGGAATTAACGCCCTTGTTCCAGAACAAATTTATCCCCACATACCTGGTGATAAGACCTTTCTGACCATAATGTGCGCTATATTATTAGCCAGATTTATAAGTGGTTCACCGTTCCACTCGTTTTTTTAGTTTACACAGCCATAACTCCTGCTGGCTTGGTAGACTGACTATTGGATTATCTGATCATTCATTTAAGATCTCTGACTATATTGAGTAGGGGTACGTACGTGTAGGCCAGTAGCCTATATGCTATACTAATAGAGGTACTGATAAATGATAATGCGTTGTCTAAACAAAATTTCTTTTATCCACAATTTCAGTTTTTTAATAAAATACTGCTTAATTAGCAAACTTTTATAATAAGATCCCATTTCGAAAACGAAAAAAAAAAACAAACAAAAGCAACTAAAATGGCATAATAAGCTGCTACCTAACGACACATAGAAAAACACAACTAACATGGCACAGTAAACTTCTTAAAATAGTCATTTAAAAAAATGACACAATCACCTTCTACCTTAATACCACACACACAAAAAAACAACTAACAAGGCACAATTCATTGTTTCTTAAACGACACCCAAACGTATGACACGGCATAAAAACACACGACACGACACATCGAGGTGTTAACCTACCACAAGCTCTTTACTTGGCTGAAACACGCCTGGCCTATTGTTGACAAGAGAGACGAAGATCTGTAATACAAAGATACAATTGATCAGCTTTGATTATTTTTGCAACTTACCAAATACTGTGGTTTAAATTTCATTAAACTGGTTAATGAGTTATAAAGAACAACACACAACTACTGTGCTGCTAAGTCCCTAAATGACCCGATGTTAATTTTGTCCTAAATATTGAACGGGGGCGGGTGGTCGAGCTGTGTAGAGCGCTTGACTGTCCACCGGAGGGTCCCGGGTTCGAATGTCATTGAGAACCTTGGAACTTTTTCAGGTCCTGGTGAAAGTCCCCAAGTCCACCCAACTTTAGTAACCACACAATCCCTTTATATGCTGAGGTTACAGAACCAGATGAATTCTACACTTCATCTGCCCCGATGAGCTCTTTGGGGCTTAAGGAAACTTTTTTCTTTTTTTTTTTAACAACTTATAGGATAATTTAGTCCAGTCCTACATTTCCGTCATGCGACTGACACTGCCATTGAGGTACCACGCCCCCCACCCCGGTATCCGGACAAAAAAAACAACAATTTTTTGTTAGGTTTACATCGACAATCAGCTTATCACTAAAGGTAAATCAGAATAAATAGTTTGAGCCAGAGCCGTAGCTAGGTATTCCTGAGCCCTGTACAGATTTCAATTTTGGCGGTAGGTAGGACATGTAAATCTTGACAAAGTAAAGCAAATTTTGACTGAGTAAATCAAATTTTGACTGAATAAAGCAAACTTTGACTGAGTAAAGCGCTTCTTACCTGAGCAAACTAACCAATTGTTTAGAAAAGACTGAAGAAAAGCAAATGCCCAAGGAAAAAACAAGGGGGGGGGGGGCTTCACAGGATCACTAATGTTACAAAAAGGCTCGATATACCGCCGGGGATGCCCGGGGGATGCCCGGGGATATCCCGGCTCTGCTTTAGAATTTCATCCCCGCTGAGGATGAAACCATAGACATTTTTCCCCGGCTCTGCAGAAATTTATTTTCATCCCTAGCACTAGTTTTCTTCTTAAATCGAGCACTGGTTACAAACTTTGTTAAAGGTCAATTTAGAGCACACAAAAAATACACACATATTTCACTGATGGTGTCATTTTCCTTTTTAATTCCTACTTACTTCGCCATTTTCCAGAGGTGTCAATGAGGAGTATCTGGAGGTGCAGATGACTTCATTGTCTCCAAGAGTTGTCGGGACACCCACTGTTGCCCTCTTGCGGTACGCGTCCCGGCATTCCCTGTCGGTCATCGCGAAGTACTGCCACGGCTCATAGTGGACTCCGTCCAGAGATTTTTCCAGTATCCAGTTGCCCGGCCTTGGGGCATTGGCTGCCTTGATGATGATGTAGGCCACCTGATAGATCTGGTGAATGTAAACAAATCAGTTTAGCATTGTTTTTGCTGTTCTTTAAATAAATTGTACATATTTAAACCCCAGATTAAAGCATAAGTGGGAACTCGTATAGAGGGGAGGGGCGCAGTGTTTAAACTGCACGACTGTTAATCTGAAGGTCGTGAGATCAAAACCCGGGGATATTTTTTTTTAATTCTCGAAATTCGATGACGTAATTGGGTTTCCCAAGCTCCAAATGACGTCAGTTAAGGATAAAACAATTGATAAACTCTGTATCTATTGTATAAAACAAATAATAACTCATTCGTCTTTGTTAAAGAGCTGTTTTTGTTTACTTATTTGTTAATTAAAATATTTATTAACATAAAGTTATATTTTATTAGGTTTAAATCATTTTTTTTTCTTTCCATAAAGTTTATGAAGTTTTAAAAATACTTTCGAGTTAAATTATCCACCCTACTAGTACGGTCATTCTCAAAATGTGGTGTTTCAAATATAAATGAATATATTATAAAAACAAATATATCACATAGAATAAATGTAACAAGACAACCAACTGGTGTGAGATAGGTTTGTATACAACATATAATTAAATGATTGTTATCGAATGAAATACAATTGAGGTTATACTTTTTAGAGCATTTTCGAAAAAAAAATGCTCTATTGTCCCCGTTTTGTCTGTCCGTCCGTGTACACCCTAGATCTCAACAACCATAAGTCCTAGACCCATGATGTATATATCATTTTGTAGGTCTTGGCCTGCCAAGAAATGACTTTTTTTCATTTCGCGATCTGACCTCTCAGGGCCGTAAAAGGGGCCTTAGTACCGTTTTTTACTATATAAGCTATATTAATAAAGGAGCGCTATATCTCAGCAACTATAAGTCCTAGACCCATGATGTATATATCATTTTGTAGGTCTTGGCCTGCCATGTGTACATCAAAAGTTCATTTCGCGATATGACCTCTGAGGGCCGGGCTTCAGGGCTCCTAAGGGGCTTATATATTATATATACACCTTGTACGTTCAATAACCCGTTCATTTGGTGCGAAATACTGCAGCACGTAGTTTCACCAAGATTTATTAAGAAACTCATCAAATGAAATAGTAAGCTTGTGTTCTGAGTTTAATTGAAAGTATCAGAGCTATGCAACAATTGACGGAGTTTTCGGACGATTAAATGACTATAATTTAGAATGTTTTCAATTATGAGTCCTATTTCAGTAACCACAAACCACTTGTAGTTAGATTTAAGAGACAATAATTTTTTTTCAAATATAAAGAAACGTCTTTATAATTTTTTTTTACAAATATATGCATTACACAATTGAATTTATAAACATTTCCAAAATTTACAAATATTTACTGAAAGCTAACAAACGTACTGATACATAACACGAAAATGCACTAACACGTCCTGTGTCCAGAATGGAACAGGCTTAATTGCTTGTTTTATTGTACTTCCGAAGTTTTTTTAACAGCTAACCATGTGAACCAATATAAAACACATGAATAGCCGGGTGAATTCCGGTAGGCTGTCGAGGCTAATCTGTGACATAAGATGGGCTGGTTCACACGGATGTTGGGCTGTTTCATACGGATATTGAGCCATTTCACACGGATATTGGGCTTTTCAACACGAATATTGCTACTGATTGCAGTACTTGGGTGACAACTCTTAATCTATCAAGATTTACCGAAGGGTGTATGCGGCAAAAGATATTGGCTATGCAACCTTTAGTGGGACGGATGGCCGAGTGGTGTAGATACTCGACTGTCGACCAATGTTCCCTCTAAGCCGAGCGCGTGAGCGATCGCTCACACGAATTCAGAGCGTCGCTCATACCACATGTACGATCGCTCACTCCGACGGACGACATCGCTTAAATCGCTCACAAATTTTGGCCTCAAACAAAATGTCGCTCAGAGACAAAATTTTTCGCTCACTGCATACCACACCTTAGAAGGAGCATTGCTGTCGACCTGTTAGTCCTGGGTTCGATCCTCGGTGAGGCCCATGGAAATTTTTCCAGGTGAAATTTGGTACAAAGTCGTCCCACAAGTTCACCCAGCTTTAAATGGGTACCTGACTTAAGTTGGGGAAGTAAAGGCGGCTGGGCGTTGTGCTAACCACACAATCCCTTCATATGCCGAGGTTATAGAAACAGATGAATTCTACACTTCATCTGCCCCGATGGCCCAGTAGGGCTAAGGAAACTTTACTTACTTACTACTTACTATGCAACTTTTAAAGGAAATCAAACATATATATATATATATTTTTTACGAACTACGCAACATAACAGATCAGAGGTCAACCAAATGTGCGCGTGCTCTGTAAAGTTCACGTGCTGTACACACACAGCTTTCAGCGGCGGTTCTCAACCTATTTCGCGACTGTTCCCTAAAGAGTGTGTCCGCCGGTACCACCTCACACGTAAGTTCTTCAAACTCTTGGTTGTATTCAACAAAAAAAAGATGTCGCTGCGTGCCCCTGCAAAAGCTTTCCCCATACTCCTAGGGATACTCGTACCACCGGCTGAGACCCCCCCAGGCTTAGAGCATAGAGTGTGTACAGAGGCGTACTTAGGGTGGGAGGAGGGGGGGTCCAAATTCAAAAGTCCCCCGGGCCCCCTTCTTGAGGGGCCCCCCAATTTTTTTTTTACTTTAAATATTATGTACATTATCAGATACCTCATGTCATGGTGTCGAATGTCATAATGCAGGGGCCCCCAAAGAGCACAAGCCCCCCGGGCCCCAAATCTCTAGGTTCGGCACTGAGTGTGTACTCTAAATAAAACCTTAAAAGTTTAACACAAAATAAATTGTAGTATCAATAATAGTACTACTATAAAAACAATAAAGTACCACAGTATGGTACTGTTACGATTTTCTTTATATTTGGCGTTTTGATGAATACCTATTCACCATCACTGGTCTAGAGCACACCACAACCACCCCCTACTATATTAAACATACAATTTAAAATTATTTTCGACATCATGTTTTCATAAGGCATGCATATTCCAGGTCTCTTTTTTTAAACAGATGTCAATAAATCGGTGAAAAAAAATAGTTGGCACCTCAGGTCCCAACCCTGATTTCCCGAGTCACAACATGGCTGAAGATTCCCCCTAGGCTGTGGACAGTATCTACAATCCCAAACGCCCTTAGGACAACTTAATATGTCACTGCTGAGATTACAACCGTCATTTGCGCTAAATGTATGAATGCAAGAGAGGCACTCCACAACCTTGCTTGCACTGCAACCCTTCTATGGAACCTCTGGACAGAAGTCTTAAGAAATTATGACATACTATGTCCCCTCAACCTGAATAGGACTTTAGAGGAATTTATTTGTGAGAATAACTTGACGTCTAAATAATGCGACAATTCAGTACTTTTTCTTTTGTTAATGAAAAGTATGAGTTCAGTAACAAATCCATGTATCTTATGTCGTTTCATTGAATTATATAGAAGGGTATTATTACCTGCTTCAAATCAATGGTTATCGTGACATAGTTGTACTGAGCCCCGTTCGTCAGTGTTGGACTCTGCCACCACCTGTTGCTTCCATCGATGGCGTTAGTAATGGGATGTCTCTGGAGGGGGTTGCTGCTCGAGTTGTCGCAGATGCCGCAGTGGCGGTTTTCAGCAGGGAATATCTTTACGTGCTCAACCAATTTGCAGAAGACTTCCGGTTTTGTTGCGCCGCAAGTGGCGTTCACTGAAATGTGTGCTTTAGAAGCCAGGTTGAACACAACGGGAAACAACCCATTGAAATCTGAAGAAATAAAAAGTAAAAGATTGTTTTTTTGAAAGGCATTTTTTGTACAATATTAATTGCTGATTTCCTAACCATAGGAATGGCCTTGGATCACTTGATTAAAAATTGTGTTTTTTTGTTAAGTTTTTTATTTCAGTTTATATATCAACAGTTACAATCCTAGCAACATTTTATCTTTTAATGCAGAATACAAAATCAAAGGGACTGAAAACTATTTTTAATCTGCAAACTATTTAGATATAAATATTGCTGAAATTAATTTGATTAATCTGCATACTATTTAGATATAAATATGGCTTAAATCAATTAGATTTCTCCGTACAGAAAATTTTTTTATCTGGATTTGAATATCTGTTGTTTGTTTTATACCGACAGCCATATACTGTAGACATTTTTAATTTCCCAACCATACACGTTTGTGTTATCCGTGATTAGCACGGTCGCTTGCTAGAGAAGAAGAACAATTAAGACCAATGTTCCCTCTCAGGTGTGGTATGAAGTGAGCAAAAAATTTTGTGTCTGAGCGACATTTTGTTTGAGGCCAAAATTTGTGAGCGATTTAAGCGATGTCGTCCGTCTGAGTGAGCGATCGTACGTGTAGTATCGCTCACGCGCTCATCTTAGAGGGAACATTGATTAAGACCCAACTTAAAGCATCTTCACCAGACGTTATCTTTATCCGAACGTTTATTCATTTGTGGACATAATATGTTTGACTTTGTTTTTTATTTAATTAAAAAAAAACATTTATTAATCTTTGTTTATAATAGTAGTTCCCTATCTGTGTCCCTCAAGGCAATAAGGTTTCCATGATAACAAGTTATCCGTAGCACTAAGGAATCCATATCACTGAGGTATCCAGAGCTCTAAGGTAACAGATTAAGTATCTGGGCCATACCAGGAAAATAAAACTAAATGATGCTACTTCTAAACACATTCAGTGAAATGCTATTTTATGGCTATTAAATCGTTTAAAGGGACCCTTTAGTTACAACGAAGTTCTTTAACAGAATTATCGGTCGGCCAGCGAGCAGTCTATCATGAATGAGCCCACAGTGGCGTAGGGAGCTTAACTCGCACCCTTTTGAGCGTCCCCTCCCATTCGAAAACCATATAATATTATATGTAAAATACATGTATACCATTTGGCGCCCCTTTGTGAGAAGCGCACGGAGCAATACCCCGCTTGCTCCCCCCCCCCACTACGTCACTGTGAGCCTACCACCACCAGCTCTACGGGCCTGTCATAAGAATCATAGGAGCACTCTTCTTTACCTCCCCCCCCCAACCCATAAGAAGAAATTTCAGATCATAGAATAAAATGACTGTCACACTCGCACGCACACACACACACACACACACACACACACAGACACACTCCCACACACACACAATTGCACAGACACATACACTTATAACGGGTCACATCCAGCCCCCAGGTCCTCGAGTGTGAAACACTTTTTTTTTATCTCTTTGGATGTCGTTAACTGTAGTTCAAGGGGGCGATGAAAAGATTTCAGTGGAGAAAAGAACAGCAAATCTTATGAGGGAGAAGAAAATAACAAAAAAATTGAAAGAGTTGTCGCCCCATGCATCCAGATCAACATTAAAGAAAAAATAAAGCAGGCTGGGTTATGGTGTCAAGTTAAAGGGGACAATACTCCCGAGTTGGCCAAGTATACACTGCGCTTCATCTGATTCATCACTTTAGTACTGGGCTAGCGGCCACGTAGGAGAAAATGACTTATTTAGCTTTGATGTCAGGCCTACTGACTGACTATTAAGTGACTATTCATGTACATTGTGAGACTATTCGGGGAAAAATGGTTTTAAAAAAAAATATATACCAAGAGTCTTTGACAAGAAACTGTTATGGAAACGTTAAGTCTAAATATCGTGACGTTTAGTAAATGCATTTTACGTGTACATTGTATGAAAAAAAAATAATTCATTGTTTATTCATAGTTGGTAGATAAAATAAATGTTAGTACATTGATTAAGGAATTAGTAATTAAAACAATTATGGTATGACGATGGTTTAGTTTGTTTTTCATGCACCCTACCTAGAAGTCCCCTTTTTTTAAACCATGCTGATATGGAATGAAATTATATTATTATTTAATAGTTTATGAAGACCACCACGAAGAGTCCTTTATCAACAGCTGCCTTAGGAAATTTCTTCAAATACGATGGCCTGACACCATCGCCAATGCCAGCCTTTTAGAACGAACCGGCCAAGCTTCAATAGAAGAAGAGATCAGGAAGAGGAGATGGGGCTGGATAGGCAAGCCGGCAAGCAACATCACTAGGCAAGCATTGAGATGGAATCCTCAAGGAAAAAGAAAAAGAGGCCGGCCAAGAAACACCTGGAGGCGATAATTTGAAGCTGACATCACCAGGATGGGGTTCAGCTGGAAGCAGCTGGAGAGAAATGGCTCAGGACAGAAGTCACTGGAGATCTTTAGTTGGTGGCCCCAAACTCTGATAGGAGTGACGGGCAATGATGATGACTGAAAAAGTTTGAGAATCAAAGTGCGCATAGTTCATTGCAGTAGTCATGGTTACTTGCAAGTAAACATTTTAAAAACTTGTAGAATCTAAGTTTCTCACTTATGTCGCTAATTGTATTTCATTTGTGAAACATTTAGCTTGTCCTGCTGATGTCTTTTCATTTTTTTTTTTACTTTTATGGTTATTAGTCCTATGTTTGGTTACCAGGATGTGCTCTGGAAGTATGGATGTGTATGCAAAATTGGCAAACCTTTACTTTCCCAGTAGTGAAACAGAAATTATTATTGCAAACTTCACGTAAAAAAATACCTAAGTCTACTTTACAAAAGTCGGAATTTGACCTTTAACCTTGGGTGATCTAATATATTGTAAAATTAATGTAAAAAGTTAAAAATTTAAAATTTAAAATTTAAAACAAAAAAAAAAAAGGGGGGGGCCCCCGATTGATTGATAGGGGGGGCTAAAATTAGAATGGTTATATATTGACAATACAGTAAAACTATGACCCATTTTACACTGACAATGAGTGATCTATTATACTGACTAGTCAGTAATACCATAACCTATTTTACACTGAGATTAAAAAGACCCCAACTTGAGTAAACCTAAACTTGCGCAATTAACAACACAACTCATAATTATTTAGAGTAATTTTAAACACAGAACTTTCCATTTACGTTTGAATGGACGGAGAGGCTACGAAATATGTAAACATTGCCACTGAAGACAAATTCAAATGTTTCGAGTCAATGAGATTTATAAATAGAGAGCGAAAATTAAGCGCTGGTTGTGGAATGCATGAGAATTTTTTTTTTTAACTTATAAGAGATTCGAATAAACGTGAAGTGCAGGAAATATATGATTACTCATTTGTTAGAGCGGAAAACGTGTTTTATTTTGAAAGTGAGCAATCTCTATGAAACCAATCTTTTACATCAGCAGCACTCTATCCCAATATATTATCGACATGCTGACCAGTAATACTGTGGCTAAATACTTCTTAAAGTATAGGCCTGATACATCTTCAGCATATTTGGTATTTCAGCGTAATAGGCATACATCTTAAACTACACAGCTATTAAACAGTTTCAACATAAGAAGCAGGCCCGTAGCCAGGTCAAAGTAAGCAGGGAGGCACCAATACCCAGCAAGGGGGCACCTTCTCATTTTAGTTACTTTTTCTTTATTTTTTCTTCTTTTTCTTCTTTTTCAAGCAGAGGGGGGCACTCCACACCTAGCAGGGGGGCACGGCCTCCAGTGCCCCCCAGGGCTACGGGGCTGATACGAAGTATTACTGACAAATACACCTTTGGGTATAGGCTGATACAATTTCAACATCAGCTGTAAAACAGCCTGATACAGCTTCAAGTTGATTTATACTGCAGTCCATGTAATACAGCTTTAAATAAATGCTTTATATATCTTCAGTATCAACCACTGCTACAGCCAATACTACATTGTCTGGAGGACTAATTTATTATGTTTTTGTTCCTGTTGTTGTTTTTTGAATTGTTTATTTCCTCTTTTACTCTAGATGATGATGTAACTAGCCGAGTCTCTAGATGATGATATGACTAGCCGAGTCTCTAGATGAAGATATGACTAGCTAAGTCTCTAGATGATGATATGACTGACTAGCTGTGTTTTTCTACCTGCCCCAATACATAGTTCACATTTTCGCATTCTATTTTTAGCTGATTGCTCTCTTTGAAGGCCAGGGGGAAAATATTAAGGGATGGACGACGTGCAATGAGTGTAAAAAAAAAAACACTCCAGGTGTTCTTGAAGTTTCGTCAGCAGACGAGTAGTGAATGGAGACTTTGTTTACATGTATGGCGGTGAGCTGTACATAGTCAACTATACTGATGCTGTTCATAGGTTCACAATCTTAATCATATAAACTAGAATATACCCGTATTAGAGGTTCACAAGGATGAACCTATTCTGCTTGTCTATTTGCATAAACTTATAATTATTTTCATGTCTACCTTCAATGTATATAAATAATTAGATATTACCTCATTGCGGGGCCAGATTACCCTCTAGTATATGTAATAATTGTAATATGAGACTTTAACTGGAAATACATTTTGTCATCTTGTTTGCAAAATCTTCATATTTTTTTGGAGAAATCTCGATATAATAAAACGATATCAAATAATAGAATTTGGTTCATTTTATTTTGTCATTTAGATATACAATATTGATTATCTCTATACTTATAAGACGCATTTGTTGTATGTCTGTCTGTCTGTTCCCTTATAACTCAAGATCCAGACAAACAAATAACGTGAAATTTGTTACACATACACATAATTACATGGGGAAGGTTATAGGACAGGTTTCGTTTCATCTCGATGGGTAGTTTAATTGTAATTATTTTTTTTTATTTTAGTATTTTACTATATTAAAGTAATCTCGACGGCGCCATAAATAAAATTCCTCTGTGACGTCATTTCCCGATGATCGAATAGAACTTGCGCGCTGGTGCTGTATTGTGCCTTTGTAATGCAAAGAATTGTTGTTTTTTCATGCTCTCTGATTTGTACAGTTTGAGGAAGGTAAAGGAATGAAGAAGGATTTTAGAAGAAGTGTGAAGCCATAATAATAAGTATATATATATATATAAATATATATATATATATATATATATGTATATATATATATATATATATATATATATATATATATATATATATATATATATATAGAGAGAGAGAGAGAGAGAGGGGGGGGGGGAGAGAGAGATAAAGAGAGAGAGATAAATAGAGAGAGAGAGGAAAGGGGGGAGAGAGAGGAAAGGGGGTAGGAGGGAGGGAGGGAGGGTGGAGAGAGAGGGGGAGGGGGATGGACAGGGGGAGAAAAGGAGGGGGGAGAGGGAGATGGGAGATGGAGCAGGGGGAGAGGGAGCATGGGGAGAGGGGAGAGAGAAAGGGAAGGGAGGGAGAGGGAGGGGGAGGGAGGGAGAGAGAGGGTGGGAGGGAGGAAGAGAGATAAAGAGTGAGGGGGCAGGGAGGGAGAGAGGGAATGAGGGAGGGAGGACGGGGGAGAGATGGGGGGAGAGGTGTGATGTCCCTGTAAGGATGAGATGAAATCTCTTAGATCCTATAAACCACTAATGGGACGGTTTTTATGGTGCCCTTCTTTCATCCCCACCATAGCTGATAGTGCAATGGCCGTGGAGGCACCATGGGAGATATATCGGGAACTTGAGCCAAGACCTGAAAAATGTATTTGGTCCTCACCGGAGATCGAACCAGGTACCTTCAGGTCGACAGTCGAACGCTTTACCGCACGACCAGGTGTAAAGGGGAGGGAGGGAGAAAGGAGGGAGAGAGGGGAGGGAGAGAGAGGGGAGGGAAGGAGAGAGGGAGAGGGTGGGAGAAATGGGAGGAAGAGATAAAGAGAAAGAGGGCAGGGAGGGAGAGAGGGAGATGGGAGAGGGACGGAGAGAGATGGGAGAGAGGGAGGGAGTGGGAGGGAGAAAGGGAGGGAAGGAAAGGGGGAGGGAGGGAGGGAGAGAGAGAGGAAGGGAGAGAGGGGTTAGGGAGAAAACAGAAGGTAAACAGAAATCCTTATTTTAAACCCGGGCAAAGCCGGGTACTTGCAACTAGTTTGCCATATAATTACTATAATCTGGATATTTTTCACATATTTTCCGGATATTTTTTTAAAGAAAATAGTTGACAGCCTTGACCTCCATGCATTACATATAATTATGCCAGTTTGTCTAATCCATCTGTGTCATTCTGTTTGTATATGTACATTTATCTGTATTTCTTTTGATTCACTACAATGATTCTAAATAATGATTTAAAAAGAAACGTGGGCCAATCTGTTTGATTAAAGATTCTGGGAACAAATATAGAAGCAGATAAAGCATACATGTACTTCGAAGTACTGAACTATCTACTGAAAATAACTTTAAAAGCCTTAAGGATAGCAACACATCAAGTAAAAATTATTTTCACGCTCATATGTTGATGCACAAGAATAAACCAGGACTGCCAATCTGGATATTTTTTTATCCAGTTTTAGATATTTCTTTAGAAATCTAGATATAAAAATAATATAAAAATAGATAATGGATAATTTTATTTTGTCGTTTGGATAGAAAATGATGATGTTTTTTCTTATATACATTTAGTATAATCCAGATTATGTTTTCATTTATTTTCTGGATAATTCTTCAAGAAAATAGTTGGCAGCCCTGGACCACACTGATATTACTAAATTTAAAAAAAAACAACAGAAAATGATGCAGTTCTTTACTTGTAACTTAAGTTGTAACGACACAGACATAAATATTGAAGATGTGCAAATTAACTCTTAGAAAAATGAAAAAAATAATCTTCCATAATATTTTTTTAGACCACTCGTCATTTTTAAAGGGTATAAACATAATTTTGTTTTTTCGCTCAAAACATTTCCAATGAGATTCTTAGATTGATGAGTGTAATTACACCCGCAGGAAGTACGGCGTATGAATACATTTAATGTACCGGTACTTCGGCTCACAGCGAGTCCCGAGGACCACGTCTTCTACAATCAACTTAATGACCCCAATTTTCTTTCACATTCCTTGCCGGAAATAAATGACAACAGACGGGGCAAAGTTTCAGAATTTCTTCAGCTCTAAAGTGGAATACGTTTAGCTAAATGTTGAAAACTAGCGAGCAAGTTACTGAATAATTCAACCATTTGTTTGATACCATCGCCATTCAAAATAAATAGATTTCAATTGGTGGTGATGTTATGTATTTCTCATTCTGTCACTGTAGGTAGGTAGTTAGGTAGGTAGGTAGGTAGGTAGGTAGTAGGTAGGTAGGTAGGTAGGTAGGTAGGTAGGTAGGTAGGTAGGTAGGTAGGTAGGTAGGTAGATAGATAGATAGATAGATAGAAGTGATATAATGGATACTTCAATAGACTCACTTCATATGTATTTTGATAGAAGTGATATAATGGATAATTCAATAGACTCACTGCATATGTAGTTTGAATGATGTGAAATAGGGATGTAGTAATATGAAACATGCGAATCAATAGTACATTTTTGTTAGTGTATTTCTACTTAGTGTATAAAAGAAAGTAAATAAAATTTGATAATACTTTGATAACACAGTTTACAGAAATAAAAAAAGTTCATTCATAAACAATTAAAAAAAAAACTACATGTATTAAAAAAATACAAGTTGTTTGATGAGAGATGAAAAATTAAGTTGTATTTTAAGTACCATCAGCTACAATCACATTTAAAAAAAAAAGTGACCATCATCACAAGTACTCTTGAAAACCTTTTGACTTCCACCGTAATTTAGATAGCAGTAACACTATCTCATTGTGATAATGATTTATTTGAATAGAGGGTTTTATATCCAGCCATCAGCTATCTGATTAATGCCTACAGATTTTAAAAGTGTCTCAAGAATTGAAACTTGTTTACTAATTTCAGTAGTGAGGGTTAAGAGGGTGGGGGAACGGGGAACGGTTGTTGTGGAAGTCTAAAGATAGCAAAATCTTGAACCAAGGGAGATAAATTATGGAGCCCGGGGATGGGACGGTGGGAGAGAGTAACTTTACTCTTAACTTTATAAAGTGATGGATAAATATTAACTATGCTGATTAAAACGAAAAATTTGGCTCATCTTTTTTTCCGGAAACAATTCAATTCGTGTGAAATGTACAGATTAGTAGCAATTCTCTGGCAAATGTATGACAATGACTCATCACAAGGATTATTATTTCAGAATATCACCACAATCCAATTCTCTCTGTAACACGGACAGACACTGAACAGTTGTGTTCTTTTCATGCCATACAAGTAACCAGCAGTACACATTTCAGACTATCTTACGCCTCACACTCTCTCTCTCCTTTGAACTCAGTTTATCTGCGAGCTGAGACTTAGTCTCTTAGAGCCCGTGAGATCAGACTCTCTCTGTTCCTCAGCATATGAAACTGCCATTCAGACCTATAGTAAGCAAGTTAGCCGACTGATTTACCTTTTGGTCTGCTAGCCTGGGGCACTCAAATAGCGCACGTTCCACGGTTTCCTAAAACTTCCCTACAGCGCGGAAGCACAGAGAATCGACATTGGGCTACAACCTCCCTCATTAAAAGAGACGTTATTGTTGATGAACCATTCAAAACAACGATACGCAGATATAGAGATTATTTGTTACGTTTAGCCAATAGGCGTGAATTTTAGTGATTGACGTTTGACACAAAGTTTTATGGGGGTAAATCTTTACACGGAAAAGAGAGGGGGGGAAGGCCTGGAATCTAGCAAGAAGGGGAAAAGAGCGTTTCGTAATTGGTGACTATAACCCCTTTAATTATTAAATATTGTTCTAAGCACACTTTATGTCCATTTACGTTCTTCGTTACTTTTTGTGATGTTCTATTTCACCATTTTATCTACCTGGTGTAATTAAAATCTATTCCAACATTACATATGTCAGCATTAGCCGGCTGCACAGCTAGTAATTACTTAGGAGTCGAGAAAAGTTTATTGCATACTTGATATTTTGTATAATAATTGAATCGTTGATTTCTGCAGTCCTAGAAAGGCGATGTGTTGGTTTTTTTTAATTTTAAGTCATCACACACAATGACTCCACGGAGTCACCTTCTAGCCCTATCACTACAGTCAAATACTTGAACTTCAATGTACATTTTTTGCATCCTTGTTTTTTTTTTTTTTTTATTTTATATGTATGTCGCTAACTGCAAAACTTAGGAATCCTTGAATTCGACCAATAGTTCAATGTATTTATTTAAAAAGGTTGAACTTCATTTCCAACAGCGGCATTAACATTACGGTTAAAATAATGGTGGTGGGGGGGGGGGAATGGGGGTTAAATGAGTGCCATACGTTGACAGGCGTGGCTGCTTTATATCGTATCATCAAAATTCTTCTATTGTGGGGGCCCCTGTTAGGTGGAGGAAGGGGAAATAGCGGTTGGCCTAATCACCAGCCCTTGATGCTTCATTTAATAAATTTGGTTTTTACATTTCAAATGTTAAAAGTAATATAAGTTTTTCTTTGAATCAAGAAAGTAAAATCTGTCATTTTAACTATGAGTTAGACACACACACACACACACACACACACACACACAAAACATCCATACTTAGAGCAGAGCAACTAGCGCGGACAATAGGGATCTTAAGAATAGCCACCTGGACTACGGAAGTGTCTGACCGCTGGTCACATACGATAATTCGAAGACAAACTAAAGTAAAAAAGCAGCACCACACACTACAAGACTGGCACACAGTTGACGGGGTTTTTTTTTTAAATGTGTAGCTTCTTTTCCCCTCCCTCCCTCCATCTCCTTAAAGCCACGCCTAGTGCTAATCTCTTCTCTAAGCTTTTCTCTAAACCGGAACAATGAAAACGTCTGGTGGAAATCTTCATCCCACTCCCCCCCCCCCTCTTACAACGCAAACAAAAGCTGGAAAGGGTACCGGGGGGGGGGAACCAGTGGACAGAATGTTGCCCCTGTGCCACCGCTCACCTCCAGCAACCTGTGAAGGAAACATCAAGGGATTAACCTGAATGACGTAAACCACAAAGATGTCAGCCGAGTTTTGACAAGGTCGTTTGCGTGCATTGACCAAAAACGAAAACCAGCCATCCACAATAACAAAAAAAAAAAAGGTCACAGTAGATATAAACAAACTGCATTTAGGATTTAGTTTTTTTTAACTGTGTCCATTAAATATATGTTTGAAATTCTTGACATTTTTAAAATATATTTTTTTTTTAGTCTAAACTGTTCATCCTCATTTTGATATTAGGTGTCTCATTAGCTAGGGAAAAAAACTCACAATCATATCTGAGGAAAAAATGTGTTTGAAGTTTAGTTTCTCGATCTATCCAGTGAATATCCATTGATTATACGCAGTGGCTACTACGGTAACATCAAGACGGAGTTCGTATTTTTTTCCGGGTTACATCCACACCCTAACCCTATCCCTATATCTAACCCTACCCCTATCCCTAACCCTAATATAATTGCTGGTACCCGAAAAAAAACATGAGTACTCCCGCTAACCCTAATATAATGGCGCTTGATGTTACCGTAGCCACTTCGTTGATTATATCTGCAACAACCAGTAAACTCAAATCGTACATTTTTTTGGTGACCTTTTTACACTTTTACCATGGCTGACGCTGCAAATAGCATCCACCCACATATGGGTGTCTAGCTACCCTCTAGAGCTGTATAGCGCTGGTTCGAACCCAATTGTCCGAACACCGATGCTAGAGTTTAATGTATACTACTACAGTCTTAATGTCCGGTTATTGAAATGAAATATACATTATTGTGTAGTTAAAAATGGTCTTAGTTGAAATACTATTAAAGAGGGTTGATATTTTTTGAATATCATTCGTGGTTTAATAATAAAATTAAGTTGGAAATATTTAGAGAAAAAATGTATTTTACTACACATTCTTTTAAAATAAAAAAAATACTAAACTTAAATTTATTTGAACTTTAATTGCCTTTTTAATTAAATAGGGTGGGGGGGGGAGTGATACATATAGACAAAAAAACATCCTTCGGTGATGCCCTTGTTATAATGTAATTATCTGATACTCTCTATATTTTTTTTTTGTTTAGATGAGTAGAAAGTTTTATTAAGGTTATGAAAGTGGAATCAATTTATTGTTTTCACCCAGCTATGAAGTGACAAATGTTCCTGGGATGAAATTCACCCGTGCACCGCCAGACAATTGAGGTAAAGTGCTATAGTAAAACGATTTTTTTTAATGGTAGAGAGTTAATGGTTTGGTTTTGTACTGCAGTCCTTTTGGTGAGACCGTTGTGAAAACGCGTCAGTAAAAAAATAATTTAAAAAAAAAAAACATCAAAGAACTTCAACAAAAGAAGGAATGGTACTTAACCAACTATGAAACGGTCTGAAACCAGCGCACCGTCAAGCAGTGGGAAAAAAATGTAAACAAAAAAAACCAAATTGGCCATAATTTAAAATGTGTAAAAATAGAGTGTATTAAAATATAGTGCATTAAAATAGAGTGCATTGAAATAGATAGAGTGCATGGAAATACATAGAGTGCATTGAAATAGATAGAGTGCATTGAAGCAGATAAGACTATTGCACAGGAACATAAAATTATATTGCACAGAGAAGAAGAATTACAGTATTGCACAGAAGACTATTGCACAAAGAAGACTGCGACATATTGCACAGAGAAGAATGTACCATACGGCACAGAGAAGACAATTGCACAAAGAAGAATTACCATATTGCGCAGAGAAGAATATACCATATTGCACAGAGAAGACTGCACCATATTGCACAGAGAAGAATGTACCATATTGCACAAAGAAGACTGCACCATATTGCACAGAGAAGACTATTGCACAGAGAAGACTGTACCATATTGCACAGAGAAGAATGTACCATATTGCACAGAGAAGAATGTACCATATTGCACAGAGAAGAATGTACCATATTGCACAGAGAAGAATGTACCATATTGCACAGAGAAGACTGTACCATATTGCACAGAGAAGACTGTACCATATTGCACAGAGAAGACTGTACCATATTGCACAGAGAAGACTGTACCATATTGCACAGAGAAGAATGTACCATATTGCACAGAGAGAAATGCACCATATTGTACAGAGAAGACTGCACCATATTGCACAGAGAAGACTGCACCATATTGTACAGAGAAGAATGTACCATATTGCACAGAGAAGAATGCACATATTGCATAGAGAAGATGCACCATTACATTGCACAGAGAAGACTAGACCATATTGCACAAAGAATACTGCACCATATTGCACAAAGAAGATTGTACATCATATTGAAAGAGACTGCACCATATTGCACAGAGAAGGACTGTATTCATACTGCACAAAGAAGACTGCACCCATATTGCAAGCACCATATTGCACATATTGCACAAAGAGGAAGCTTGCACCATATTGCACAGAGAAGATATGTACCATACGGGCACCAGAGAAGACAATTGCACAGAAGAAGAATTACCATATTGCGCAGAGAAGAATATACCAGACAGAAGACTGCACCATGCACAGAGAAGAATGTACCATATTGCACAAAAGAAGACTGCACCATATTGCTGAGAAGACTATTACTGGAAGACTGTACCATATTGCACAGAAGAATGTACCATATTGCACAGAAGAATGTACCATATTGCACAGAAGAATGTGCCATATTGCACAGAGAAGAATGTACCATATTGCACGAAGAAGAATGTACCGTATTGCACAGAGAAGAATAACACCGTATTGCACAGAAGACTGCCATATTGCACCAGAGAAGACTGTACCATATTGCACAGAGAAGACTGTACCATATTACACAGAGAAGACTGTACCATATTGCACAAAGAAGACTGCACCATATTGCACAGAGAAGACTGTACCATATTGCACAGAGAAGACTGTACCATATTGCACAAAGAAGACTGTACCATATTGCACAAAGAAGACTGCACCATATTGCACAGAGAAGACTGTACCATATTGCACAGATAAGACTATTGCACAGGGAAGAATGTACCATATTGCACAGAGAAGACTATTGCATAGAGAAGAATGTACCATATTGCACGGATAAGACTATTGCACAGGGAAGAATGAACCATATTGCACAGAGAAGACTACTGCACAGAGAAGAATGTACCATACGGCACAGAGAAGACAATTGCACAGCGAAGAATTACCATATTGCACAGAGAAGACTATTGCACAGAGAAGAATGTACCATATTGCACAGAGAAGACTGCACCATATTGCACAGAGAAGAAACATCAATAATATAAGCAACATTATAACCATGGCTAATAACGAAATGAGTAAAATGATATTTATATATAAGATGAGAAGCAGATCACACTTGACAAACATGAGACCATTTGGAATCTGCCGCGGATCAAATTAGGGCATAGGACGAATAACAAAGACAACTCCTGGACATGAAGTATACTTCTCCAGAAAACTCTGGCTGAACTGATCAAAGGCGGCCACATCACTAACAAATGAAAGGGGCCCAGGAGAGATGTCAGATGTAAGGCTTAGGACGGCAACTGTTGTTTATATAGCGTATCGAAACGCCCTTATCTTTGAGCCCCTTTTGGCATGGGTCAAGTGGCAATGGCCCTACTCGCTATCAAAAAGGCTACTATTGAACGGATATTGCCAGATTTTGTTAAGGCGGCAAAAATGGAAAAAGAAATCCAAAGAAAAAAAACTGAAATTTGAATAATGGCCGCTGGTTGAAAAACAAACTTTTTGGGTGCGAAAAAAAAAATAAAGGGGATTTAGTCCACAGTAAAATTAGATTTTGCATCAACTACAGTTCTTACTCTTTATTTCATTCAACATTGCTGGTAATTGGTTGTTTGTAAGTTAACATGCACCCAACATCTGATAAAGACATTCACGTGATACCACCGTTATTTTTAATGAAGGTGGGACCAACAAACGATCGCGTCGGCTTCATCAAAATAATTATTTCTATTAATAGATGTCTGTCTTGTTTAATTCTGAGCAAGTTAGATGTCAGCCCAACGTTAATAAAATAAAAATTAGAAAAATAATTTAAAAAAAAAACTGAATGAAATAAGTAAAAAATCTTCATGGCAGGTCAAAATCAAAGTTTATTACCTTCATCTCCACACTTGAGTTCTGAGACAGATAAGCATAGCCACCCCCGTCTTAACCTTTCAACCCAATAACACAAATCACTAAAGAAGTACCGGACGTTGAAAATATAAAGTGGGCGTGGGGGGGGGGGGGTGGATATACGGACCGGGAGAGGGGGGCAACAAACATTATGGAGCGATAAATAAGAATTCGTCCCTGTCTCGAGGCCGGCTCGTATATCACCTTCCTGGGACACTCGATGTGAAAGGTGGATAGGGGTGGGGGGAAGATTAGAGGTACCTAGGTGGGATAATGACAGAGTGAACATATGAGCAGTAGTATCAGGGAACATAAAATGTATGTTGACATACAGTCGGTTGTACTTCAGTTAGTAACTTGTCATAGCACGGCATACCAGAGACTAAAGTAAACAGAACATCTTGAAGTCATTATAAAGTTTGGGGAGCTAAGTAAATTGGCTGCGCAGCCTCCTCTCCAACCCCCTTTCTCTGGCGTAGCATACTCGGTGTGTACGTGTATGTATGATGTTCGAATCCCAGAATGAGAGGCATCGGCCGAAGAATGTAGTCCGCTGAAATTAAATTATGCTTAATGCGCAACGTCAATTTAAATGGATATGTCCAAAGCCGCCATATATAATATGTGTATAATCAATCTACTGTGTATCAGTACTTAAGTTCTACACCATTGAATAGGAAAATAACAATAAAGGCGGCATTTTTTAGTCATTTACAGAAGATTTTATATATTGATTGTTATGTAATATATGATGTAGTCCGTACAATGGCTAGACGGGGTAAACGAGAGAGAGAGAGAGAGAGAGAGAGAGAGAGAGAGAGAGAGAGAGAGAGAGAGAGAGAGAGAGAGAGAGTCAGGTGGGACTGAAATGAAATGAAATGAAACAAGAGAGAGAGAGAGAGAGAGAGAGAGAGAGAGAGAGAATGAGTCAGGTGGGACTGAAATGAAACAAGAGAGAGAGAGAAAGAAAGAGAAGATTGAGACTGATGAATGTAAAATGTCAGTAAAGGACAAAAGTCACATAAAGTTAGTGTCATTTTAGTAAAGTTACTATGTTACGCTCTACTTAGCTTTTAAGCCACAAAGTAACACACATCATTGACTCAAACTTTTATAGCACAAAGTAAAACACAAATATACAGACACCAAACACTACAAACATGATGCCACAAAATAGCATACAAATTTACCGACACCAAAGAATACAAACTTGATGCCTAAAGAAGCACACAAATGTGCAGACATTATCTACTATTAACTGTTACCTAGGCTGAGGTACAATGAATCTCAATAAAGATAATTAGCAAGCAACACAATAACACAGGCGTGAGCATAACTTCTTTTTAAAATGTTTGCAGAAATAGAGAGAAAAAGTCCATAAAACGTTTTCGTTTTGAGTAAATCAGTTACTTAAAAAATATATTAATCACTCAAAGCTTGGCTGATATTAAGAATATGATCTGCATATGTTTTCTTAGAAACATTTTCTTCAGTTTATAATTGAATGTATCCATCGTGTCTTGCTTTTAATAATTAAAAATTATCTCATTTAACAGAAATAATACAATAATATATCGTAATATATTAAACTTGAAAACAATTATATTATATAAATTACAAATATAATAGTAGAAACATGTAACATATTTAAAACAATCTTAATGAAGGGATATAATCTCCAACATTCAAATGGCCTATATATATATATCTTGTTTTTTTCAGCCTTACGTCACATGAGCCCATTTAAAATGCCACGTGACAGATCAGGACTATCTCATGACATATGCCAAATGACATTTACGGAATGCGAGACCGCCAGTACCACTTCTGGCCGTCTGACGTATATAAATGTTTACAACGTTACTTACAGGTCTGTACGTGGGAATTAAGTATACGTGTTTAAACACAAACACACACACAAACATAACAAAGATATCAAAGAGGATTAAGACAACTTGTTGTCTGTCTGTGGGGTTAATTTTTTTTTTTGGCCAGGTGAGGCCGTGACATCGTTTTTATTTGTCAGCCATCATTTATTAAAAAAATAATAATAAATATGTAGTTGTGATAATTCGGTGTTTCCCAAATTGTGGTAAGCATGCCCAAGGGGGTATGGGGAGAGTTTGGCCGGGGGTACTCGCTGCCAGGCCCGTAGCCAGGTCAAAGTAAGCAGGGAGGCACCAATACCCAGCAGGGGGCACCTTCTCATTTTAGTTACTTTTTCTTTATTTTTCCTCTTTTCTTTCTTTTTTAAGCGGGGGGGGGGCACTCAACACCTAGGGGGAGCACGCCCCCAGTGCCCCCCATCCCATTGGCTAAGGGGCTGCGCGCTGCACCGGGTCGAGAACATGCACGGGCTAAAGCGAAAACAGTGAAATGAGGGGAAACCATGACCATAAAAACAATATGCAAAGTTGTTGCTTTTTAATTACTAGAGGTATGCAGTATTACGAAATTAAAAAAATGAAAGGGTACACAGATGTCTAAAGTTTTAGGAAACACTGCAGTCATTGGATAGTTTTATTGCTATTTAACGTGACTGAAGAAATAAATTACTTATTAAGTTATCAATTAAAGTTCATAATGGCGGGTTGGGAGGGGAGGAAGGGGGTTTTAATTTCTCCTTATGTGTGATTGTTCTAACAAATACTTGTCTATACCTAGACGAGTAAACTAGAGACACGGACGGCGAACTTTGAGCCCCTGACAATCTAGGATATATTGGGCGTTGACCCCCCCCCCAGTCAAATCATTCCGGCCCTGTTTCCCTGCAAGGTATTCAGTCCCCCACTCCCCATTCCTCTGTTCCATTGCGACAGGTTTGAGCACCTATATAAATAATAGCGGTGTGGGTTCTGCGTTAAATCGAAAGTAAATAATTAATACAACAGTCTTTAAAATCAGCAAACGTAAACAGTTGTAATAAAAATCATAAAAATCATAAAAAAAATCGGATCTGTCCGAAACCAAAAAATGACCTATTCATAGCCTGCTGGTCAAACCTAAGTGAATATAACTTTATGAAAAGATTTTGCAAGGTACAGCTAGTATGAAATAAACTCTCTATGTATTACAGTAGACAAGCTAATGTTTGTCTATCGATACGATTTGTTATCGCCTTTTTATTCAATATTTCACTTAATTATATATCGTAGTTGTTGCAACAGATGATACATACCGGTATTATCTGGCAAATAAAACAAATTCTTCGCTTTATTAAAACTCGCAACATACAAGGCAGACTAGCTTAGATGACCTATATTTTAGTTCTGATACCATAAAAATGTAAGTGGGTCAAATGTTGATCTATTCGCAGAGTTAAGTGGTTATAATTTAGTCAGGAATCGGAGAACAGTTAATAATAGAAGTCAGACAATCCATAAAATGATCTTATAGATCGTAAAAAAAAAAGAGACTAAAAAGATTCATGCATAAAGTAAAAGAGAATGTTTTGAACATGTCAAACTAAATCATCGACAGTGATTTATAAAGAAATCGGGAACATAAATATCTACCAAGGTGTTACATATTGAATGCTGAATTATAAATTCTCTTAAAAAGAAAATTAATAAATTGTTATTATTTAGTTTTTAGACACAAGAGTTGAACATTTCCCTTGTGAAATTATTTCTTGAATCGCTAGACTAGTCATCGCCATTGCTGGGCGTTTTCTGGACTGACAATCAAACTAGCTCTTGTGCTGACTGTATGCTGTACAGGTTGAATACAGTACAGGTAGATAATATATGTCGTATAGTGACTATCTACCTGAGTGGTTCCTAACCTAAGTGTGGGTGACAAACTTGTAATAATTAAATCTCTCGAGAGAAGTTGTGTACGTGCACGGCCCTGTGCCTACAGTGGCGTAGGAAGGGTGATGAGGGCTGTGAGGATTCCCACATGGCACCTAACCAGGCCCGTAGTGTGCGGGGGCTGGGGGCCGCCCCCCCCTTGCGTTTTGTCTGGCTCCCTCTGCTTGTTTTCTCTACTTGGTAACATTTATTTACTGCCCCCCCCTATTTGGCCTGGCCCCTGCTGTGGAATGCCTGGCCCCTGCTGTACAATTTTCACGCTACGGGGCTGCACCTAACAATTGAAAGGGGCGCCGAAAGAGTGCTGTCAATTGGTTTTGCGCTTTTCAATTTAGGAGGAGGGTACCAAATACTGTAACTCGCACAGAGAGTCAAGACTCTGTATACCTACAACTTATTTTGTCTTTTAATCTTCTCAAAATCCCAGCGTAAAAATCACAACATTATACTATACAATAGTTCAATGATATGGCGCCTGCAACAGTTTCTTAGTTAACTCCACCCTTGTTTGTTTATCTTTAATTGTCTCTACAAGTGGGTGGCAGTGTTTGTTTGTTTATCTTTCATTGTCTCTACAAGTGGGTGGCAGTGTTTGTTTGTTTATCTTTAATTGTCTCTACAAGTGGGTGGCAGTGTTTGTTTGTTTATCTTTCATTGTCTCTACAAGTGGGTGGCAGTGTTTGTTTGTTTATCTTTAATTGTCTCTACAAGTGGGTGGCGGAAAACGAACCCATTCCCACTATGAATACTGAAACATACTTGGAAAACCATGTCCACTATATAGGTTGTCTACAATAATGGAAGAGTCCTGCATTGGCGATTTCCTGTATTGTCTATCCTCTATGACAGTAGTCCCCAACCTTTTTCTCGCCACGGACCGGTCAGCGTTTGATAATTTCACCGTGGCCCACTTGAAAGGTGGGTTAGGAGGGGGGGCGTTGATTATTTCTCGTCCATGTGGGTGGGGACCACTGCTCAATGAAGTTCATATGAAGTCCCTGGGTTTGATCCCCACTAAAGAGACCCGTGATTTATCAGGTCATGGTGAAAGTACCAAGTCCAAACATCTGAAAAATGGTTGTCTGGCACAAGTTGAGGAATCCGACGGCAGTGTGCTAGTCACCCGTAGCCATTACTATAAAAGAAGGCGTTATGGAAAAAAAAGTTCTATTAGTGGTTGTTCGTTATCAAAAGATTAACAACTCAGAGACTATAAATAACAGTTCCATTAGTGGTGGTTGTTAGTTTCAAGAGATAAATAACTCAACATCACAGGGGCTTTAAAAAACTGGCAATGTCATAGCAAGGAGATGGTGCTCAAAAAAATACATCGGAGCTCCAGCCAGACCCGTAAAATTGTAACAGTGACTGGTTCATTTTTTCTATTTCAAAGACAAAGTAAATAGCACCACTAATGACTGTTGCCCCATTATTTTGCTAATTCGTTTGTTTTTCACACAACGACTGGATATTTTTTTTTACATTTTTTTTTACAATGAGTTCAATACTCAAATGAAAACTTCAAACATTTTCTTTCATCAACCAGAGAATTTCCCTCATTTTATTTTTTAATTCCTATTGGACGTTCTTTGGCTTCATTTAAAAAAAAAAAACCAATTACAGACAAAGCGAAAATATTTACTAGGATTCGGGATCATCAACAGTTTGTCTTGTGTCTGTGTCTGTTTGTAGAATTTACACAGGGTAATTGTCATGCCATGACGCAGGTGTAAACAAAAACAGTTTGAAAAAGTCGAGGAATAAAAGAAGATAGAAACGTGTGAGTAAATGAAAATTAAAACGGATAATAATAAATAAATAACAAATAATATATCACTAAAATGACAATAAATAAAATACTGTAAAAAATAGAATTTTAAGGGACTTCAGAGGTAAATAATTAGGATAAATAAATAAATCAGTGAGAAAAGAATAAAGGACACGTTTTGATGAGAATGTTCAGTCAATGTCTGATTTGGATTTTGAAAAAAAGTAAAACATTTGTTAGGAAGTGTGGGGTAGAACAAAGTCAAATAAGAACAAAGTGAAATAAGAACAAAGTGAAATATGAAGAAAATGAAATAAGAACAAAGTGAAATAAGAACAAAGTGAAATAAGAACAAGTGAAATAAGAACAAAGTGAATGAGATTAAAAAAGAAGACTGCAGCCTCTGCTATAACTAAGAAAAATAAATGAATGAAAATTTAGAAAGTGAATGACAGATAGAATTAGAAGGACACAAGAGAGGGTGAATAAAACAAACGGTAAATATCTCTGTTTAAATGTGACCGAACAGTTTGCTTTGTTTTATTTTCAAACGTCTGTCTTTTAGATTGTCCAGAAATATTTCACATCGACGCCCTTCCAGCTTCCAATAGGTCAGATCACGTGACGTTTGTTATGGATCGTACAATCATTAGTATAAACTAGGGCTGTACCGGAATCCGATCCTGGTTCCTGTTATGCCGGATTCCTGCAGATTTTACAAATCCGGTTCCGATACTGGTTCCGGTTAAAATCTTGAAAACTAAAGAAAAATGAACTATCGGGAGGTGCCACAGTATATTTTTTTTTCGGAATTCATTTATTAATAAACATGTTTATTATACTTTCTAAGATATGTTACCCATTTCTTTCTTTGGTTGTAACAGAAATCAAGTTAAATTAGGTACAGCTTTATTAATATAAATTTTAAAACAAAGAACCTGTTATTTTGACAGAGTTATCTTTCTTAACTCAAGAATGGGGAAGGGGTTTTAGTCACATTATTCAAGATCTAAATAGTTAATACTGTTTGTTGCTATCTAGAACTTAAAATTTTTATTATATTTTTCATTCTTATATCTTTTTTATATTAGGCGAGAACTTAGCACTTCGTTCGGAACAGTTACTATTTTATTTGGTAAAATCCGGTTCCTGTTCCGATTCCGGCAGGATTCAAATATTAAATCCGATTCCGGTTCCGATTCCTGCATGATCTAAAAATTACAATCCGGTACAGCCCTAGTATAAACATATAAACAATCCACAATCCAATGTGTTTTTTTATAAGTCAATACATTTTTCATGGGATGGAGTCATCCCGTGCAGCCCATATACTACAGAATATGTCAACAAAGTTAATTTACGCTTACTTATATAGGTATGACCAATATCTACAGGAGGTGATTGGTTAAGTTCCGTCGCAAAATAAAGTGTTCGCCGTGCCAGTGTTATGTAGCAACTGAGATGTCTTTGTTATAACTCTAAGACTTGAGTGAGTGGTAAGGATAAAACTTTTTAGTGATATTTTGGAGGGTTAGTGGGGGTGGGGGGGGAGAATAGTGATGTTACACAAAATATTGAATCGCCATGAAAGAAGCGTCATTAAACGGTGTTCTGTAAAAAAAAAATAGACATACTTGTGACTCATATAATTTGAACTATGCATCACGAATCATGTTTTTTTTTTAATGACGACGGGTATAATTCATGACAGGTACCCAGTATGTTATAGGTAAACAAAGAGATGGATAGATGGATGATAGATAGATAGATGGGTGATAGATAGATAGATAGATAGATAGATAGATAGATAGATAGATAGATAGATAGATAGATAGATAGATAGATAGATAGATAGATAGATAGATAGATAGATAGATAGATAGATAGATAGATAGATAGATAGATAGATAGATAGATAGATAGATAGATAGATAGATAGATAGATAGATAGATAGATAGATAGATAGATAGATAGATAGATAGATAGATAGATAGATAGATAGATATGTTTAGAGAGAGAGAGAGAGACTTGTGTTTGTGTATGAGTTCCACCGCAATGAGTGACAGAAATATATAGATTAGTTACACCCCAACTGAAATAATGGAGAAGTTTGTTGATTTAAAAAAAAAGAGCTCCGCAAGAAACTTGAAATTAAAAAAATGTAAAAAAAAACAAAATAATAATTAACCAGGTGTTTAAGTGACATGAGCAAAGCGGAAGTAATGTCTGAGTGTATTACACGAACGAGGAAGTGCAAGTAAAATAAAAAAAACTAGCTTAAGAAAAAAGTCAATTTCTGTTGTGGTTTGGTTTTACAAAGAGCATACGAATGTTGGAGTGCCATGCAATCTTCTTATCGGTGACAGTAAAGTCTTGTTTATGTTTACAATGAAAACAACGATTATGAGCAGGCTATAGATTCAGCCATTCTGTAATAAACAACGAAATCACTGAAAGATTGAGAATTAATCTAGAAATAATCTTTTGATCCTGCATCAAATCTGTAATCACAGCTTGAACAGTCTCTGTGAAAAAAAAATTCTTCTTTCCACAGTTGTACACGTTCATTAACATGTCCGTCAATCAGTACCCTAGTAAGACTTATTATTAACTGCATCGTTTTAATCACGTATATATCATGGACTCAGAAAAATGTTTTATCCATAGGTGAAAAAAAAATGTAAGGGTGGCATTCCAATATTTAAAATTAGTGCTTTTTTTGTGCCGGTACGCACCGGTACGGCGTACCGGCACGTTTTTCAATGTGGGTAAAAAATTATTACTTTTCTTGTATTTTAACGTTTATTATTATTTTTTTTTATATTATTAATTTGTCAAAATTGAATTATTTTAAAATAGTATCTTTGCAGTTGTGATTTAGCTAGCATCGAGGTGCGAACTGGTAGTTAAAAGTTAGGCATCTATCACTGAGTACCGGCACCGATTTTTTTTTTTTTACAAAAAAAAGCACTGGTTAAAATCAAAACTTTTAAAACCTAATCATTTTGAACAACGCTAAAAATGTTTCTTTGATGACCAGAACAATTTTAATCGTAACTTGTGCATATGTTTGTGTCTACCACTATACCATGGATATCTAGATATAACACCAGGATAGACAACCAAACAAAATTTCATTCTAGCCGTGTACGGTTTAGGCTGACGCAAGGGTTAAACAAAGTTGCACTATTATATACATGTATGCTTGTTTTCGGTCGTCCATTGTTTATTCGGGTTTTATTTTGTGTTATTACTGTTGTTTTTCTAAAATTTCTCTTTTTCTCGGTAAAATTTACGTATAATAATTGTTTTGGTTTATAAGTCTAATTTTAAATATAATAAATAACTAAGAAAATGGTCAATAAGTGTTCTGTATACGGATGCAAAAGTGGATATGGCAGTGTTGAAAAAGCGGAAAGTAAAGGAGTTTCTTTTCATTCGTATCCATTAAACAATGTGGAATCATGTGAAAAATGGATTAGAGCTAATCCTTGCCAAAATTTTCAGCCTGGGAAATATTCAAAAATGTGTTCGCTCCATTTCTTGCTAAGTTAATTTTGTTAGTGATGTAAAAGATACAAACATGTCTCGATCAAAGAAAAGATGTGAATCCAATAAACCTGTTAGACCAAAAATTAAATTAAAAGAGGATGCAGTGCCAAGTATTTTTCAGAATGCACCATCATACTTATCAACTCCAAAGTACCGTAGAACAACAATGAAGTCTTCGTCATCAGCACGACAAGAAGTTGTTGAAAATCAAATGATGGAGTTGGAAAACTTGTTTAATGAAAATGATGTCATAAACAAGTTATCTTTAGTTGATCTAAAAGAAAAATTAAGTAAAGAGAAAATACCTTCTGGATATCAACTCCATATTCAAAATGAACATTTATATATTTATTTGTTGGAATTTCAGAATAACATTTTGTTTATTAAATCATCAATTTCAATTTCAAAATCATTCGATATATCACTACATCACAAAGGAAAACAATTATCTAAATCATTTTCAAACGATATTTGCTCTTCCTATTTGGAAACAATGAGTCAGTTGTTGAATTTGCTTGCTCGTTTAAAATGTTTTGATGAAACTCCATTTCATGAAACCTTTGATGAGATCAAGCAAGAAGCAAAATCAAATTTGAAAAAAATGATGACTTTTTATGAAGATTCAAATCCTGTTTTTCAACAAATACAATTTCTTGTCGATCAGTTGAAATTGGTGGGGGTGAACAAACATGCGAGAACATACACATCACAAACCATTATTTGGTCATACCTGGTATATTTATCAGGCACTGCATCTTACTCTAAAATATTGGAAAGTGAAGTTTTGAACCTGCCTTCAATAAACACTTTAAAAAAACTAACAAGACGAGTAAATGAAAAAACAGGGCTTGATAACACAAGTTACCTCACACTTCGTGTTAGCACATTAAACCAGCTGGAAAGAATGTGCACAATCATAATCGATGAAATATATGTGGCCAAGCGTGTTGAATACTTTTCCGGCAAGTTTCATGGATTGACAGCTGAAGGCGAACAAGCTTCTACTCTTCTGTGTTTTATGGTTAAATCTCTTTGTCATAAATTTAGAGATATGGTAGCTCTCTACCCTATCCATAATTTGACTGCTGGCCAAATGCATCAATGTTACACAGAAGTGATGGAAATGGTGCACCGAGCAGGGGTTACTGTAATTGGCATTTCGGTTGACAATGCAGCTGTTAACAGAAAGTTTTATATTCAAAAACTTTGTGGAGGCACGATTAAACCATCTGTTAAATCAAATGGACTAATCAGCCAATGTTTTTTGGTGCCTCGATGCAGTCCACAATTTAAAAAATATATACAACTAACTTTTAAGATCGACGATCCTTTGTCTTTCCGAAATTTTACAACAATAACATTGCGGCACCTGATTCATCAGCCGATTTTCAGCACATTGAGGATCTTTACAACTTGGAGCTGAACATGGTTGTTAAAAAAGCATACAAGCTGAATGTGAAAGTACTGAATCCTACAAATATTGAGAAAATGTCTGTCAAACTCTCATCGTCAGTGTTCTGCGGATCGACTGTGAATGCTTTAAAATATTATGTGGAGCATGAAAATAAAGTTGAATGGAGTGCAACAGCTTGGTTTGTGGGTATTATCACACCAGAAGATCTGCGGAGTTTTAAATGTAAAAACTTGTTCGAAGGGAAAAGAAAAAGAAACTACCACATGGATCCAGTAAAATCTTCCCTCTGATTGGAAAATAGAATTTCTCTTAGAATTTCATTGATTTCCTACTCGGCTGGCAAAACGCAAAAACAAAAGGACTCAGTCGTGAGACTTATTTGGCTGTTGGTCAAACATGTTCTGCTCTTGCTAATTGTTGCAAATATTTGATGAGTGAGACAGACTTGGGAAATTCATCCTCCTTGGTCATCTGCAGTCGGACCCCATAGAGTTGAGATTTGGATGGTTGCGCCAAATGTCAGGGGGCAATTATTTTGTCTCAGTTCGGCAAGTTGCAGATAGCAACACCAAGATAAAAATGATGTCTCTGTTAAGTCATTCAAAATTGAATTTTAGCGAGATCGATGATTTCATTGATGATGTTAAAAGCTTGCCAGCTGGTACGGATGAAAATGTAAATGCAATTTTAGATTGTTTAAAAATTTCGGAAAGCTCTAATGACGATGAAGCATCAACAATATATTATGTTGCAGGAGCAATTGCACATTCCATCATTCATCAGAATAAATGTACCAGCTGTAGAGAAATATTAGTCGACGAAAAATTTAAAGACGTTGACGAATTAAGATTGAAAAAGCTGGATGTTTTTTTGAACGATGTCAACAGAGGAGGGCTATTGAAGCCATCTGAGTACACCTTCTCTACTTGCCTACAAAATTGGAAAGTATTCAATTCATTGAAAAGATCAGCAAATAGTCTGAAACTATTTCTAGGACAAACAAATAAAAAAAAAATTGTTTGTTAAAATTGTTGATAGAGTAACAATTGATGAGTCATTGCTGATTGAAGAAAATGTTTGTAATTTCAATCATAATTTAAAAGAACTTATATCTGTTAAATTTTTTAATTGTTCGTCTAAAAATTATGTTAAGCAATTGAATGAAACGGTTCATGAAAATCCAATGAAAAAACGAAAAATAAATAAATTGACAAAATAAAGATTTTAAATTAAAAAATTTGTTATTAAAAATTTTCAAACTTTAATTGCGTTTGTGTTTATTTCATAAAAACATAAGTACCAAATATACAAAACTGTTATTAAACATGAAGACTAACGCTAAACACTTGATTGTGTGTCAGCCTAAACCGTATTTTTAAAAATATTGGTTGTCCTTCCTGAGGCTATATCTAGATTTCCATGACTATACCCAGACTTTCCTAATGGCCACTGCATACACACAGAGACTCCTAACAGTTCTACTCCGTGTTAGATATGATGATATGGTACTCGTAAGAAACTATTTCGTAAGCAAATTTTGCATCAAAATATATATTTTATATTCTAACGTATATTACGTGTTTCCATATGGAGAGTTCAAGGACTCGGCAGGGGCTTTTATGTAAAAGTAAAGTTCCCTTAACCCTAACGGGTCATCGGGGCAGATAAAGTGTAGAATTCATCTGTTTCTATAACCTCGGCATATGAAGGGGTTGTGTGGTTAGCACAACGCCCAGCCGCCTTTACTCCCCCAACTTAAAGTCAGGTACCCATTTAAAGCTGGGTGGACTTGGGGACTATCACCAGGACCTGAAAAAATCCTAAGGTTCTCACTGAGATTCGTACCCGGGACCCTCCGGTCGACAGTCGAGCGCTCTACACCGCACGACCACCCGTCCCCTAGGCTTTTATGTAGTCCCAAAAAAAAAACTTTATAAGAACGACTTTGATTATAGTAAACAAATAATTGGATAATCATTGTACATGTAGGCCTTTACTTGTCATGAGAAATGTTGCAGCAGGGTGATTTTGTTTCTGGGGGCTTTAGTCCATAAAACGTAGTGCATAGTATTGTACACACAGTATTGTACACAAACAGTATTGTACACACAGTATTGTACACAAACAGTATTGTACACACAGTATTGTACACACTATATTGTACACACAGTATTGTACACACAGTATTGTACACACAGTATTGTACACACAGTATTGTACACACTATATTGTAGACACAGTATTGTACACACAGTATTGTACACACAGTATTGTACACACAGTATTGTACACACAGTATTGTACACACTATATTGTAGACACAGTATTGTACACACAGTATTGTACACACAGTATTGTACACAAACAGTATTGTACACACAGTATTGTACACACAGTATTGTACACACAGTATTGTACACACAGTATTGTACACACAGTATTGTACACACTATATTGTAGACACAGTATTGTACACACAGTATTGTACACACAGTATTGTACACAAACAGTATTGTACACACAGTATTGTACACACTATATTGTAGACACAGTATTGTACACACACAGTATTGTACACACAGTATTGTACACACTATATTGTACACACACAGTATTGTACAAACAGTATTGTACACACAGTATTGTACACACAGTATTGTACACACAGTATTGTACACACAGTATTGTACACACAGTATTGTAGACACAGTATCGTAGACACAGTATTGTACACACACAGTATTGTACACACTATATTGTAGACACAGTATTGTACACACAGTATTGAACACACAGTATTGTACACACACAGTATTGTACACACAGTATTGTACACACAGTATTGTAGACACAGTATTGTAGACACAGTATTGTAGACACAGTGTTGTAGACACAGTATCGTAGACTCTACATTATCTAACCTGCTTTAGCCAGAGGTACCCCATGTAGCTGATGGATGTGGGATTAAGGTATTATAATCTTAACCTCTTATATTTGGACCACAACCTCGCCTTCACAGAGTCTGAAGTGTGCTGAGACTTTTAACAAGAGTGACAGTGCCCGTATGCACAAGACGGGTTTACACTTGTTATAAATAGGGCCATACTACAATTTAGATATTATGGAACCATAGCATATATTAGATATTATGGAACCATACCACATATTAGATATTATGGAACCATACCACATATTAGATATTATGGAACCATACCATATATTAGATATTATGGAACCATACCACATATTAGATATTATGAGACCATACCACATATTGGATATTATGGGACCATTCTACATATTAGATATTTTGGAACCATACCACATATTAGATATTATGGGACCATACCACATACTGGATATTATGGGACCATACCACATATAAGATATTATGGGACCATAGTAATGACTATACATTATGAGATCATACTACCGACTCCGACCATTCAGCCTGTTTGATGAATGGACAGCAGGTTAACACAGGTCAAGGTAACTGAGTGATTACTACGACAATGTCATTGATGGAGCAGGTCACTAAAACCGCCCCCACTCTCAAACTGTAAAGTGATCTGACCCGGTAGTGGGGGGTCCGATGGGGAGGAATGTGTGACTGAAAGTCCACATGTCATCAATCTTTTTTCATCCATTTATTTTTTTAAACTTTTCTTACATTTTATAAAGTACTAGCTGTACCCTGCATAACCTTTGCATAGAGTTATATCCCCTTATGCTTGATCGGTAGGCTGGGTAATTTTTTTTTTTTGTTTCGTGCAGATCCGATTTTTTCATTATTGTATTTTAAACTGGAATACTGTTTTATTAATTCTTTACTTTCGATTTAACGCAGAGCCCAGATAGCTTTTATATATATTATTATTACAGTTTATAAAGTACTAGGCATTGCATATGTCTCGCTAATTAAGGGTGACAGTAAGACATCTTTATAGGCACCCCATATGGTGCATTAAGTCACTCCGTTAATTAAAAGGTCAATTAAAATTTAAATAAAACTAAACAAAGTACATTTTTGTTAAATATAAATAATTTCTAATTTTTTTTTTAATGTGTAGTAATATATTTGCTTGAGATGTTGCCAACCTATTTCATTTTTAAATTACGAATTATTTGTTTTAATTCAATATTTTTTAATAGTATTTAGACTAATTACAGCAATTTTTTTAAAAAAACCAAACAATCTATACTTATTATTTTTGCGCATTCTACACTACTGATGAATAAAATACATTTCTAATTGCAGTGAAATTTGGCGATATATATTTAAGTAACGGTTTACAATCTGTATACAGTGACACAAAAACCAACAATATACTTGTTTAATGATATACTTTCTTTAAAAAGTCATATTGATATACAAAAACAACAGACTGTCTTCAGTCATAATAAAATATATTTTAAAAAATATAGCATTTTCATAAAGACCAATAGTTGACATGAGGTTTTAAAGGTATGTGAAATTAAACTGTGGTTGTTTTTCACTTAATATGTGAAGAATTAAGAAAATTTTATCGGAATCTATTTTTCAATACCAAGTGTCATTCTTCTGAAACTACGTGTAAGTAACAATGCAGCATGAGTAAACTAACATTGCATGTGTACTGCACCAACACATACAGTCTATATATAAACACATGTGTCGGTGTGGGTGTGTGTGTGTGTGTGTGTATCTCGGTGTCCTGAACTTTTGATTTCTAAAGTACAAACATTTATTCTATTCATTTTTTTATCATGTTTTATGTCACTTAAGGTTATTCAAATAAAACGGTGAAAATCTTTGTGAAAACTTGGTTTTATAACTATTAATTGTGTTATTCAGGATACTAAATAAGTAAAAATTTTGCATTTTTATTGATGTTATTATCATTAATAAGGGGTATGTTGGTGTCATATATTTGATCTAAATTAGTGTTGGAGCTAGGTTACTGCCATATATTGGAGCTAGGTTACTCCCATATATTGCAGTAGGTTACTGTCATATATTGGAGCTAGGTTACTGCCATATATTGGAGCTAGGTTACTGTCATATATTGGAGCTAGGTTACTGCCATATATTGGAGCTAGGTTACTGCCATATATTGGAGCTAGGTTACTGCCATATATTGGAGCTAGGTTACTGTCATATATTGGTGCTAGGTTACTGTCATATACTGGAGCTAGGTTACTGCCATATATTGGAGCTAGGTTACTGCCATATATTGGAGCTAGGTTACTGCCATATATTGGAGCTAGGTTACTGTCATATATTGGAGCTAGGTTACTCCCATATATTGGAGCTAGGTTACTGCCATATATTGGAGCTAGGTTACTGCCATATATTGGGGCTAGGTTACTGTCATATATTGGAGCTAGGTTACTGCCATATATTGGAGCTAGGTTACTGTCATATATTGGAGCTAGGTTACTGTCATATATTGGAGCTAGGTTACTGCCATATATTGGAGCTAGGTTACTGTCATATATTGCAGCTAGGTTACTGTCATATATTGGAGCTAGGTTACTGTCATATATTGGAGCTAGGTTACTGCCATATATTGGAGCTAGGTTACTGCCATATATTGGAGCTAGGTTACTGCCATATATTGGAGCTAGGTTACTGTCATATATTGGAGCTAGGTTACTGTCATATATTGGAGCTAGGTTACTGCCATATATTGGAGCTAGGTTACTGCCATATATTGGAGCTAGGTTACTGCCATATATTGGAGCTAGGTTACTGCCATATATTGGAGCTAGGTTACTGCCATATATTGGAGCTAGGTTACTGCCATATATTGGAGCTAGGTTACTGCCATATATTGGAGCTAGGTTACTGCCATATATTGGAGCTAGGTTACTGTCATATATTGGAGCTAGGTTACTGTCATATATTGGAGCTAGGTTACTGTCATATATTGGAGCTAGGTTACTGCCATATATTGGAGCTAGGTTACTGCCATATATTGGAGCTAGGTTACTGCCATATATTGGAGCTAGGTTACTGCCATATATTGGAGCTAGGTTACTGCCATATATTGGAGCTAGGTTACTCCCATATATTGGAGCTAGGTTACTGCCATATATTGGAGCTAGGTAACTGTCATATATTGGAGCTACGTTACTGCCATATATTTGAGCTAGGTTACTGCCATATATTGGAGCTAGGTTACTGTCATATATTGGAGCTAGGTTACTGTCATATATTGGAGCTAGGTTACTGCCTTATATTGGAGCTAGATTACTGCCATATATTGGCTAGCTGCTGCCATATATTGGAACTAGTTTACTGTCATATATTAGAGCTAGGTTACTCCCATATATTGCAGTAGGTTACTGTCATATATTGGAGCTAGGTAACTGTCATATATTTGTTGAGGATCCCGGAGCGAGACCCCAGATGTTGAAGATCCCGAGAAGGGTCCCCAGATGTTGAGGTCCCCTTTGAGGGTATCCCTGGCTTGTTGCTAGTGGTATGAGGGGCTGACCCAAAGGTTGATGTATTTGTATTTTTCGTTTCCGCCACACACACAGTCTCACCAACAATTAGACGTAAAACCAGTCACGATGATCAATCCAACAAGTGTCGTGTGACCAGTCCGTAACAGGGCTCTGGTGGCCTTTCAAATAAAGCAAAGGTAATCCAAAAAGATACAGCAAAAGAGGTAATCCAATATAAAATCATGAATAAATTGAAGGACGTGTTCACTCTAGATCTCTCTCTCAATTTCTCTCTCTCTCTCTATGTCTCTCTTTCTCTCACTTAGAGACTATTCACCAATCGACTCTCTTCGACTCGGCTCACCGGTCGAATGTCTTGAATCTATCTTTCATTCCCCCCACATCGCTTTTCACACGTGACCCTTAGCCAATCAAATATAATATCTGCTTCATTCAAACTTTCAAATTAGGGGGTGGAGCCTAGATGGGGGGGGAGAAATACGCCATGCAGACAAAGACAATAGTAACTGGACCTCCATCCCTTTGTCGGCAATTGACCAGGGCCGAGTGACCAGGGAAACTTCCCCGCGTGGAAAGTAACGTGTTTCAGTTAACCGCTACTGGGGTTCGTCGGCGGAGGTTCCGCTGAACACCTGGTCTATGACGCAATTACGTGGGGGGGGGTGTCCAAACGGGTGGGGAACTTGAGAGTGGGAACGTTATATTATTCTACATGGTTTAATATACATCTTAACGTTAGTAATACTACTACGTTAAGGGTTGGAGTAAGGGGATGGTTTCGACAGATTAGTCACAACCTGTGACATCACACCCACCCCACTCGAAACCATAGGTGTGACGACACCGTAGTAGGTGAGGCCATCACATAGCATAAGTAAAATTATAAAACAAACCAATGCCCAAAACGAATGGAGGGTCAAACTGGAATAACATAAAAAGACAACTTATCTTAGTAACCCTGACCACAACATAATGGATAGGGCCAGTGGGTAAAAACATACATACTTAAATAACCCAAAAATAAAATAGAACAATTACAGCGGCGTATAGCATGATGGTGCCAGCCGGATATAAGGTCTGGCCAAAACAAGTTGGTCCAGAGATAAATAAAAAGAAAATAGTGAGCACCCTTTCTTCCGAAAGGTGGCACTTAAAACAAAATTAATTGTATCAGTAAGCCTACATGGCGGTACTGGATACGTAATAGGGTAAGCAAGATAGTCTCCCTTTTAGGGGATGACTTTACATCGATAGATACAACAGCGTTACAACATTAAACCTGGAATAGAGAGGAAACCATGCATAAATGAATAATATAAATGACATAACTACATTCACCCGACATTCACTCACTCTAGGCAAGCCATCCAATAACCTCTCCAAGAGTGGCCCTTTGTGAGTGAGCTCAAACCGACATGTAGCCGTCGACTAGTTATGCTGGGCACCGACTCATCAAATCTGCCCCTACATTATCCTTTCCTTTGATGCTGTGCACCACGTACCTATACTGCTGTAGGGCCAGGGCCCACCGCATTACCCGATCGTTCTTCATTTTGCTCTCCGAGATAAAGAGGAGGGGTCTATGGTCGGTCTCGAGGGTGAATTCAGTGCCGTATAAGAACCTTTCTAACTTTTTGGTTGCCCACACAATAGCTAGGCCCTCGCGTTCTATGGTGTCATACTTCTTTTCCCTCTCGGTCAGTTTGCGGCTGATGTAAGTTATGGGGAACTTACCATCCGGGAACTCCTGGAGTACCACGGCCCCCAGCCCAGTGGCCGAGGCATCGGTCCTTAAGATGAACCGGCGTGTGAAGTCCGGCAGTCGGAGGAGGGGGTCACTATTTAAAAGGGATTGTACAGTCTCTAAGGCCTTCTGGCAGCTGTCTGTCCATGTAACGTTGGTGGGGTAGCCCTTTCGGGTCAGGTCGGTAAGAGGGGCCGTCACGGCGGCAAAGTTCGGGACGAACCGCCGATAGTAGCCTATGAGCCCCATCAGGGCCCGGACCTGAGTTTTGGTCTTTGGTGTGGAGATCTTTAGAATCTCCTTCACTTTTCTCTGACCGGGTTTTATACCACCCCCACCCAAACGATAACCCAGGAAGTCGACGCCCTCGCCCCCAAGCATACACTTAACCGGTCGGGCTGTGAGCCCCGCATTACGCAGTCTGCTAAATACTTGTTCTAGGACTTGAAGGTGTTCCTCCCAGGTTAGTGTGCAGATGAGTATGTCGTCTAGGTAGTTCACGACGCCCCCCAGCCCCCTCAATAGCTCCCTCATAAGGCGTGAAAATGTGGCCGGGGCGGTGGCCAGACCGAACGGCATCACCCGCCATTGAAAGTGGCCCGCGGCGGCTTGGAAGGCGGTCATTTCACGTGCCCGGTCGCTAAGGGGAACCTGCCAGTACCCTTTACTGAGGTCTATCTTTGACAGGTACGTTGTCCCGTCCTGGGCTACCTCAGCTAGCAAGGCTTCTAGGTTTGGGAGGGGTTCCGCGTCGAAAACCGTGAGTTTGTTCAACTTCCGATAATCTACGCAGAACCTATACGTACCATCCTTTTTCTTCACTAACACCACTGGGGAGGAGTAAGGAGACTGGGACCTCTCGATGACCCCCAGTCTAAGCATGTCCTCAATTTCCCTCTCAATGGACTGTTTGACCGCAAAGGGTGTGGGGTACATCGGCTGTCTGACAGGTTTGCCGTCTATCAGACGTATGTCGTGCTCGACCAAGTGAGTCCTACCGGGGAGATCAGTCAGGACGTCCGAGTAACGGTCGCAGAGTTGTTTTACCTCTTTGACCCGGGGCTCGGATAGCAGGGGGGAGATCACCACGTCAGCGGCCGTCTCTGCTCCCTGCCCTGGTAGCATTACTTCCCCTTCATCTGAGCTCTCCTCACTCAGGTCAATTATTGCCCCTGCGGCGAGAATACTTTCTTCCCCCTTTGATTTCACTTGGCCTCTGTCTGACCCTTCTATCCTCCCCTCTTCCACTGACCTCGCTTTGCTCGCAGGGCCCCCCATCAAATCCTCTGGGTCCCGGCTTATGTAAGCTTTTAACAGGTTCCCATGGAAAACCTTAGTCCCCTTGGGTAGTTGGAGCTGGTAGTCAAGGAGCCCCACCCTTTTGATCACTTGGTAGGGGCCCTTCCATTGCATGAGCAATTTATTTTTCTCATCCGACATGAGAATCAATACCTTATCACCTGGGGCAAACTCTCGGAGTCTAGCCTTCTGGTCAAAGTATTTGCGAGCCCTTTCACTGGCTCGGCTTAACTCTTGCTGGGCTAGTTGACATGTCTCTTCCAGTTTGTTACGAAGGTCGACCACATATTGGTAGGTGGTCCGAACTTCGGTGGGTTCCTGCTCTTTGGACCATAGCTCACGGAGTATATGGCTGGGGCCCCTTACCTTCCGTCCATACAGCAGCTCAAAGGGGAAAAACCTAGACTTTCCTGAGGGGCCTCCCTATAAGCGAACAACAGGGCCGGCAGGTACCGGTCCCAGTCTTTGGGCCTCTCCCAACACATTTTCCCCAGCATTGATTTCAGAGTGCCGTTGAACCTTTCGACTAGCCCATTACACTGAGGGTGGTATGGAGTGGTCAAGAGCTGTCACATAGACAGTAGTCTCGATACTTCTCCCATCAGCTGGGATGTAAATTGGCTCCCTCTGTCGGACAATATTTCCTCTGGGACCCCTACCCGAGTAAATATTTCCACCAAGGCCTCTGCAACCCTCTCGGTATCAATAACTCGAAGAGGTACAGCCTCGGGGTACCGTGTGGCGTAATCTACAAGGGTCAGAATGTAGCGGTTTCCCCTATCTGATGTGGGGTCGAAGGGGCCCACGATATCAACTGCTACTCGTTTGAAGGGGACATCTATGAGTGGCATGGTAACTAGTGGTAGTTTGCTAGTCTTCCTTTAGGTGTGGTGCGCTGACACCGGTCACACGACCTACAATACCTCTTCACGTCGCCCCCTATGCCTGGCCAAAAAAATTGAGATTGGGTCCTCTCAAGGGTCTTCTTTGCCCCCAGATGACCCCCGAAAAGGATCTCATGGGCCACTCTCATCGCCTCGCCCCTCTGCTCTTTGGGCACCACTAACTGGGTGGATGTCTCCCCCTTTTTACTTACCAGCTCTCGGTATAACAGGTCCCCTTTTATTGCATATCTCTCCATGTGACCCCGGTGGTTGTTGACCCTTCCACTTTCTGCCCATTCCCTTAACTTACGAAGGGAGGGGTCGTTTTGTTGCTGGAGGTGGAACTCAGAAGGGGTAATGGCTGATGCCGGGCACGGGGGCGTGGAGAGGGGTTTAACTGGCTTCATCTGTTTTCTCTCCTGCTCCCTGGTCATCACCGCACAGTTAGTTGGACCTTCCTCTGAAAGGTTCAGGGGCGCTGGGTCGGGTGTAGTGGATTTCCCCTCCCAGTCAGGGTTGGGTGAAAAGGGGCGTCGAGCCCCTGGTATATTGCCGATAATGAGGTCATAGAGGGGCTCATCTAGTGCCCATGCTTCCAACTGCCCCACGTAATACGGCGTGTCTACTTGTACCACAACGACTGGGGCCTCAAACACGCCCCCGTTAATGGTCTTCAACTGGCCCCTCCGTCCAGTTCTGCCCTCGATCGGTACTAAGGAGGTCCGGACCACGTCCCCCCAGCATCCCGAATCCCTTAGGACCTGCACCGGTTGTCCGTTAACAAACCCTTTTGAAAGTGGAGAAGTGTCCTCATGTGTGACAGCAGCCCCTACCTCAGTTACATGTTCTCCCTCACGATCCGACGTTGCTGTGGCCTGGGGCGGGGTGAGAGGGGATGCTGATCTTACTGCCCCCATCGGACTGACCTTCCGCTGTGGGCACCTTCCCGACCAGTGTTCGGGTGACCCGCACGTGAAGCAGGACATTCTCGGTCTTCAAGGGCGCCCGGTGTCTGGCCTAGGAGGAACATTGGGCCTCCCATTACCTTTAGGGGCCTCTGGTTTGGGTCCCTCCTTTTTAAAGGGTACAGTATGGGGTTCCCTGTAGGTTGTTTCCCTGCGAGGGCCCCACCTCGTGGGTTCTACCCCTTTGCCCACATGAGCTTCCCTGTAGTTTTCGGCCAAGGTGAGCATCTTACGCTCCTTCAGGAACACCTGTAGCCCACTAGGGGCCCCGTCCATCAACTGCTCCCTGAGCAGTAGGTCCATCACACCATCAAAGCTATGCTCTGTCCCACTGAGCTCAACCCACCTCGTCAGGAGGTCGGCTAGACGTGCACCGAATAGGGGGTAGGTCTCCCCTCTTTCTAAATGGGCCCCCCTAAACTTTCGTCTAAAGCTTTCCTCCGTATAGTCGTATGACTTTAGGAGGGCAGCCTTCAATGAGTCAAAGTCATTCGACTCGTCAGCCGTCAAGCGGGTAGCTGTCGTCAGGGCCCGTCCCGTGAGCAGTGATGTCAAGCAGGGGGCCCACTCATGTCGTTCCCAACCCAGAGCATATCTTTCAAACCTACGAATGTAGGCGTCTATATTGTCCGTCTCGTCAAGTTTGGGGAGTTTGGGTTTGGAGGATGTCGTTGACTGACTGCTTGGGGTTGGGCTTGCCGGCCCCACTTCCCTCTCTAACCGTGCTAGGGCCACCTCTTTATCTGCTGCTACTTTAACCGCCTCCTGCTCGGCAGCTATTTTAGCTAACTCAAGCTCTCTGTCGTGTTTTGCGCGTTCGGCTTCTCTATTCTGATCGGCAGTTATTCTGGCTACTTCTACCTCTTTATCATGTTTTGCACGTTCAGCTTCTGCTTCTCGTTCTAGTCTAGCCTCGTCCACCTCTCTATCCCTTTCACATTTAGCGTGCTTTATGGCAGTGTTAATGTCGCACCCCAGGCCTATGAAGTACTGCACGTACTCCTCCATGGACTTCATGGTTGGTGACGTTAATACAAGCCTAAGATGAGTAACGGTTAACCCAGACAAAGCTCGCCGTGCAGCTTAACACGCAGTCAGAGCACTCACTAATGATCACAATCAAAGAAGTGTATTAAAATGGCTTACCTTGACGCTTCCTCCCTCCTTTCAACAGAATATGAAATATCTTCCACCGTACACAATCTTACACACATGCATAAAGTCTAGAGTCTAAATGTTATTTATTCGCCGATAACAGTGCGGCTTTTTCTTTTACTGTCTTGTTGACTTCGTCTGTACTTTCCTCGGACGATGTGAGTAAGCGTGACACTTACTGCTCCTGTTTCAAACCGGCCGAGTCCACTGGATGACTGGCCTACGAAGAATTGTAGACTTCTGGTTCTCTCCGACGATACACGTGAGTGTCGTATTTGTATTTTTCGTTTCCGCCACACACACAGTCTCACCAACAATTAGACGTAAAACCAGTCACGATGATCAATCCAACAAGTGTCGTGTGACAACAATCAAATATTTATTTACAGAGAGGCACCAGTCCGTAACAGGGCTCTGGTGGCCTTTCAAATAAAGCAAAGGTAATCCAAAAAGATACAGCAAAAGAGGTAATCCAATATAAAATCATGAATAAATTGAAGGACGTGTTCACTCTAGATCTCTCTCTCTCTCTCTATGTCTCTCTTTCTCTCACTCAGAGACTATTCACCAATCGACTCTCTCCGACTCGGCTCACCGGTCGAATGTCTTGAATCTATCTTTCATTCCCCCCACATCGCTTTTCACACGTGACCCTTAGCCAATCAAATATAATATCTGCTTCATTCAAACTTTCAAATTAGGGGGTGGAGCCTAGATGGGGGGGGGAGAGAAGTACGCCATGCAGACAAAGACAATAGTAACTGGACCTCCATCCCTTTGTCGGCAATTGACCAGGGCCGAGTGACCAGGGAAACTTCCCCGCGTGGAAAGTAACGTGTTTCTGTTAACCGCTACTGGGGTTCGTCGGCTGAGGTTCCGCTGAACACCTGGTCTATGACGCAATTACGGGGGGGGGGGGGTGAAACTTGAGAGTGGGAACGTTATATTATTCTACATGGTTTAATATACATCTTAACGTTAGTAATACTACTACGTTAAGGGTTGGAGTAAGGGGATGGTTTCGACAGATTAGTCACAACCTGTGACAATATTGGAGCTAGGTTACTGTCATATATTGGAGCTAGGTTACTGCCATATATTGGAGCTAGGTTACTGTCATATATTGGAGCTAGGTTACTGTCATATATTGGAGCTAGGTTACTGCCATATATTGGAGCTAGGTTACTGCCATATATTGGAGCTAGGTTACTGTCATATATTGGAGCTAGGTTACTGCCATATATTGGAGCTAGGTTACTGTCATATATTGGCTAGCTGCTGCCATATGTTGGGGCTAGGTTACTGCCATATATTGGAGCTAGGTTACTGCCATATATTGGAGCTAGGTTACTGCCATATATTGGAGCTAGGTTAATGTCATATATTGGAGCTAGGTTACTGCCATATATTGGAGCTAGGTTAATGTCATATATTGGAACTAGTTAACTGCCACATATTGGAACTAGTTAACTGTCACATATTGGAGCTAGGTTACTGTCATATATTTTGGAGCTAGGTTACTGTCAAATATTGGAGCTAGGTTACTGTCATATATTGGAACTAGTTAACTGTCACATGCTGCAGCAGTCCCGTTGCCAAGGGGGGAAGGTAGAAGGTACTGAGGGGCGGTGCCCCCCCCCCCCCGCTAGGTAAGGAGTGCCCCCCCCCCGCTTAAAAAAGAAGAAAAAGAGGTAAAAGTAAAGAAAAAGTAAAGGTGCCCCCTTGCTGGGTATTGGTGCCCCCCTACTTACTTTGACCTAGCTGCGGGCCTGTATTGCAGCTTTTGTTTTTGAATGGATATGACACAAAAATATATCTATAAAAAAAAACTGGATTGTGATTTGTGAATTAGCGAAGGACTTAAGTAGGTCAGAGTTCAGCTACGTCACCTAACAGTTGTTTAAAGGGTAAAAAAAAAGGCCTGAACGTTACAGCACGAAGTTAGCACAGTATTACAGGTGCATGCAAACATTCGTCCCCTTAACACAGGCACATTGTGGGAGTGGGCGGGTGGGAGTGGGTAGGTACTAGTTGGCCCACAAGACCACTGAGACCAGACAGTGGTACAAAAAGAAAGATTGTATTACAGGCGTTTGGTGTAAGTAGCAATTTTGTGTGTGTGTGTATGATATGGAGAACAGTTATACAACAATGCTTGGTCGTGGAGTTATTTAAGCAATGGTCTTGGTAATAATGAATGAATAGATAGTCCGTGTCTGGACATTGTTGTAAATATTTCTTAAGTTCATTGATCTATTTGAATTAAGCGTGAAATAGATCGATTTAATTAAATGTCTTTGATAATGGAAGATTAACATCTAAATGAACACATTTTAATGCAAGCTCATTGAAACAAAAAGTTGTGAAGAGATGAATGACCTAAATACTGATATTACGCTATCAACATGACGTGATAAAATGAAGTTGGTTTATTAAACCATTCATACGTACATCAAGAGAGAGAAAAAAAATCTTGCACTGAAATGAAAACTGGTGTATCAGTGCAGCGGTTCTTAAAGTGTGGGTCCTCGACCCATTAGGAGGCCGTGATAAATTTGTATGTTGGTCGCCAATTATATTTTTTTTAATCAATATGTGTCCAGTTACAACTTGAAGTATCGCATTGATATAACCACCACACTGCACTGTTATGTAAAAAAAAAAAGAACCCGCAAGCCCCAAAGGGCTCTGAAAAAATCCCAAGGTCCTCACTGAGGTCCGCACCCCGGACCCCCCTCGTGTTGACAGTCGAGCACTCTACACCGCACGACCACTCCATCATTAATACTTAGGATCCAATGTTCCCTATTGGGTTACATCCGATGTTATCTCTAATTTTCCGAAGGTTCAGTTGTGTAGTTTAAAAAAAAGGAATTGACTATGCCCCACTTTGTAAGTACAATTTAGTTAGCGTGCGCAACATAACGGTTTATAAGCCTACTAAACTCAATATTGGGGCGCTCAGTTGTTATGTGTGTGTGTGCGAGCGCTCGACAAGTTCTGTGCACGCGCTTAACTCTGAGGGAATTGAGGCGGCATAGATTTGTTTTCTTATATAATTTGTGTGTTTTCACTGTCCTTCCGATAAAAATACACATTCTAGGGTTTCAGGGCTGGGTTTTTTAATTAATGTTTAAAAGAACAGAGAAACACATTAAGGTAGAACAGAGAAACACATTAAGGTAGAACAGTGAAACACATTAAGGTAGAAGAGAGAAACTCATTAAGGTAGAAGAGAGAAGCACATTAAAGTAGAACAGTGAAACACATTAAGGTAGAAGAGAGAAACACATTAAAGTAGAACAGTGAAACACATTAAGGTAGAAGAGAGAAACACATTAAAGTAGAAGAAACACATAAAGGTATAAGAGAGAAACACATTAAGGTAGAACAGAGAAAGACATTAAGGTAGAACAGAGACTTGCATTAAGGTAGAAGAGAGAAGCACATTAAGGTAGAAGAGAAGTCCATTTCCTCGATCTGTTAAATTACAATGTATAACAAAAATATCGAAACAAAAAGGTCATTACGAGTGTCAAATACTTTGAGAAACACTGTAAACCAACAACAGCAAAATAAACTCAGTTTGTGTATATTTTTTAAACCTCTGGTGACCTTTATCTTACCTTCGTCGGTGTCCTGCCCCTGGACAGTGGCTGCCCTAATCCAAACAGCCACAAGCCCAGCGTAGATGAACAGTCGTACACCTGTTGGTAACATTTTGACCCCAAGAGTTCAACTTAATCCACGGTCCTGATCTCCAGCATGGTTCATTCACTTAGAAATGTTGTTGTTGTTGTCGTTGTGTGGTTGAAGAGAATGAAAATAAAAAAGACTCCACTAATTCACTTCCAGCGCAAGGGGAGATAGCTATAACACCAGGGGAGGTAACTGTTACTCCCTAATGACGGGCAGTGCGGCGATATGTGCTACACACGACCTAAGTTACTGGACTTGATTTGTGTTCATTGAGTCCACAGAGATCCATATATATATATTGTTATTGGTTATACATTTGTAAAATATAGACTACTGAAACGTAATTGTAAAAAAAAAAAAAGATAAAAAAATACAGAAAAAGGTCACGGAATAATTTACTGTATATTCCATTAAATCAACTATATCTCAATTCATGTATTAACTAAACTTAAAAATCACTTGCATGTAAGCAATTTGTTTGGTTAAGTTTTATTAAAATGCTATCAAACGACCTAAAAACAAATTAATCATTTAATTCAAACATTACAAACTGTAACCACGAATATTAAACGCTTTTAATTATAAAACTTTTAAAATTAGTCATTGTCTATTTAACAGCTACACACAACTTTCCCCAACCCTATAAACTATTTCACGACAGCAGCCAATTTTCCTGATGTGCATATAATGTGCACATGATGTGTACATTTAGCTTTAGAAACGTCTACATTACATGTAGGCCTATAAATGCTTAGTCAGCCAACGTAACAACTATAATGTAAACATTCAATTTGGTCACATGACCAGACATAACACACCACAAAATGCACAGAAGAGGAATAGTCTCAGACCTAAAAATCCACCAAAAGAAAAAAAAATGAAATAATTCATAAACCACCGACACATTAACACACAAACATGACAGCTGGGTTTACTTCTCTCTTTTTTTTTTTTCAAAATGTTGTTTAAACTCGGTACAAGCGACAGACACTAACCACAGCCGTCTGACAGAAACACGGGGGAGAGAGAGAGAGAGAGAGAGAGAGAGGGAGAGAGAAAAAAGTTCAATAATGAAAACTTGGGGGGGGGGGGGGAAGGTGTGGCAGTTTTTATTTTTGGGCTCTTGATTCGGCGGGGTCTTGGCGCGGTCCTAAAACTACCCACTGCGACCCTCCAATCTTTTTTATCAAGTAGTCGTGGGAAGGGTAGGGGGGGAGGGGGGGACCAACTACCTCAACGCTAGCAGACGGTAGAAATGAAGTGGGAGCGAATACACACACACACACAGAGCTATATACACAGACGCATATTTCACAAACACACATTTGTAAACACACACACACACACACTCAGGTATAATCCAGTCAGCGCCATACAAGGTCAGCAGACGACACTACAGGCATTTTTTTTTTAAACTTGAGTGGCAGTGTTCACCCCTCCCCCCCTCCTCTGCTCCCCCACCCACCCACCCACACACACACACACACACACCCATTCTGGCTCGTCTGCTAAGACCCGAAATATTTTCAACCCGGTTGACTGAAAGCGGGGGTGGGCTCATTGTAACCTTAAACCAGTGGAGGGACGAGATCTTAATTTGATAAAGAGTTACATTTAGTGTAGCCCCCATTCACCAGTGGCGGGGATCGGATCCGCCCGCGTCTTAAATGGCTAATTTGAGGGCGTGATTGCCTAGCTTTTAAAATATGTTTTTGCTGGTCGAACGGCGCCCCATGGACCAACTACCGCGAGAAAATGTTTTAAGGAAGAAGAGACAATAATTAGAAGTCTAAAGGGAGATAATTGTCCTATAATACCTTATAGTCATCAACAGTTATCTCAGTATGCATTTAAATGTAGTCAAATATGTTATTGTGAAGATTAAAACGCTGATAAATCATTAGAAAGTTGTGTCTTTCTCAGAAAAAAAAAGGATGAAATAGATGGTACGTTTAATTACGTTTTATTCCCCCCCACTAATATTCGATGTTGAATAGTTATAAATAGAATATGTCATAATCAATAAAAGTTATAAATAGAATATGTCATAAACAATAAAAGTTATAAATAGAATATGTCATAAACAATAAAAGTTTTTTTGTTTTTTTTTTTTACAAAATTGCACAGTTGATTAACGAGGAATAAAATAAATAATTTTTTAGAGCATTAGACTTAGACAAATAAACAAACATACTGCTCTGTGTGGTGGCACCCTAGTCGGCTACTGCTCATGTTTGTAACCATGACTGGCCAATGACTGCTGCTAGCCGTAGTGGACGCAATAAAAAAAATTCCCCGACTTAATCTTAGATTGTAGGCTATTGACATGATAAAGGCGTGAGTTATGGCATAACCAATTATTAACAGTGTTTCAAAGAATGAGTGCGGGGGGGGGGTAGATTTTGTTTAGTGTAGTCCAAGCTTTGTTAACAAACACAAAAATACATAATTCTATCATAATTAAATTCTATCATTTGAGATTCAAGTTTCACGCTTTTAATGATATGCTAATAGGAGAAGAAGTCTGCAATAAAAACAAGCAATTAAGCCTGTTCCATTCTGGAGACAGGACGTGTTTCAGTACGTTTGTTATCTTTCAGTAAATATTTGTAAATTTTGGAAATGTTTATAAATTCAATTGTGTAATGCATATATCTGAAAAAAGATATTAAAAGGACAAGTAAGTCATGTTGAATAACTGTTACAAAAATAAATAATGATTACGCCCCTTTGATTAGCTTTTATTATTTATATTTAAAATATAAGCAAAACGGTACATAACAATCTCTTATATTTTGGCCCTGAGAGGTCAAATCGCGAAATGGACTTTTGATGTACACTTGGAAGGCACAGACCTACAAAATGATATATACATCATGGGTCTAGGACTTATGGTTGCTGAGATATAGGGCGGTCCATTATTAATATAGCTTATATAGTAAAAAACGGTACTTTATAAGGCCCCTTTTACGGCCCTGAGAGGTCAGATCGCGAAATGGAAAAAAGCTATTTCTTGGCAGGCCAAGACCTACAAAATGATATACACATCATGAGTCTAGGACTTATGGTTATTGAGATCTAGGGTGATGACAGACAGACAGACAAAACGGGGACAATAGAGCATTTTTTTTTCGAAAATGCTCTAAAAGCACAGTAAAGGACTGTAAATAATTATTGACAGACACAACCATCGACAGACACAAACGCTTACAGATACAACCATGAGAGAGGCAATTACATATAGAGACATGAGGCAGACACAGCCATTGACAGACACAACCGCTTACAGATACAACCATGAGAGAGACAATGACATATAGAGACATGAGGCAGACAGCCATTGACAGCCACAACCGCTTACAGATACAACCATGAGAGAGACAATTACATATAGAGACATGAGGCAGACACAGCCATTGACATAGACAATCATTGGCATGCTAATAAAACAAAAAAATTGTTTTTAAAAAAATACACACATGCAATAAAAAGAAAACAACAGACCAGCTGCTGTGGCCATCGAGTGGCAGGGGATGTAACTGTGATCCGCCCATATTGTCCTCCTGTATATAAGAGTTGCGCCACTTTTATTTTTTTATTTCAAATATCAAGGACACCACAGTTTGCCGGCCCTTCTAACACAACCTCCTCCCCCACCATCCCTAACATTAAATGTTCTTTAACTAGAATGTGAAGCCATTTATTCACATAATCCTTAATGTCTCAACCTGCATTCCATTCTATAGCCATGCCTGTTAGACTTAAAGAGAAGGGGAGGGGGGAGTGAGAGAAAAGGGTGGGGTTATAGACGAGGGGTGTGATTGAGGGGGGGGGGATGAAACAGAGGTTTGGGGGAAGGGTTTGAGAGAACTTTATTCTAAGAATTAGAAACTTTACAAAAAAAAAAAAACAACTAAAAATTCTAAATTTAAGAAACGCAAAGAAAAATAAAGGACATGGAATTTTTAATTTGCTGTAGAATGTTAACATTTTGTTATACAACATTTAATTTTTGCGAATTGGCAGATGACACAAATATTAGAAATAATATTCCAAAATGCACACCAGCATGGCGTACAGTTTATACACTGTAAATTATCTCAGGGATAAACAACTGGGAAGTAATTATTATTTTATGGTCCGTCGCCACTCTTAATGCGTTGTAAAGTCCCCAGTTCACTATACTCTCTTACGTCAGAGAGTTCATTACACACACTTATGTATTAACCACTTATTATCAGTAAATTTAAAAATCATTTAATTTGAATCAATGATTGGTCATAGAGCTCGCGGTTTTTTTTTCACTTTGCAAAGAGGTTGCTGCTTACTGATTGCTGTATAAATCACAAACGTCATAATATAGGTTTAAAACGTAATAATATAGATTACAAACGTCAAAATATAGACTAAAAAACCCTCGCTCTTCTAGCTAGACTTACGGCTAGTAGACCAAGTGACTGATCCTTAACTAATTGATACTTAGACCAAACAATTTCTAAGGCTTGTACCAGAACAATATTTTTGAGATTATATATATATATATATATATATATATATATATATATATATATATATATATTGGTGCAAGTCATTTTTTAACTCACATTGAGGAATGTAAAATTTGTAACTTGTAGTTAGCAAACCTTTTAATATCTTAAAGTAATCTAATTTTGTGTAAATGTTTAACATTTATTAAACATATAAACATAGACAATTTACATTAAGTTTGATAAACTATTAACCATTATAAATAGTTGGGATAGTGTATAAAATTCAAAAGCATGTATATATTTAAAAAAAAAATCTAATTTGTTTGTCTGACACTTAAAATACATATTTGAGTATATTTATAAACATCCATTGTTTTTTTTAAACAAGGAAGAGAATCAGATCTTGTTGACGACTTCAGAAAATATTCAGAAATCGTTCACTGTGAAAAGAAAATATAGTATTAACTCAAAACCATTTTCTACAAACAAATATATATATATGTATATATATATATATATATATATATATATATATATATATATATATATATATATATATATATATATATATATATATATATATATATATATATATGTCAGTTGAATGAGAAATGTCATTGTTCTCTGAGTGTTATGTCAGTCTGTCTCATATGACGTTGGTCTGTCAGACTCTGCCATGTCACGTTTAACGCCAAATTTTTGTATTCCCTTAACATGTCGGTCTCAAGTATGAAATCCTCGGTCCAAAATAATGACAGTCAGTTTTGTTATCGCTCAAATTTCATTATGGTATTTACATTTTTATATCTGGCTAGACATCCTTTAGCTATAACAAGATGTCTTACCATAAAGTCTTTTATAAATATATCTTTATTAATGAGAGATATAAAAACAACTTTATTGGATTATAGCTATTTACAGCATGACGTTGAATTATTTGGAGTTTATTCATCGTACAGAAAATGTAATTCAAGTCTACCTACAACAGCCATGATGTTTCGATAAAGAATAAACATAAACATTATGTAGCAAAACTAGAGAATATATCAAACCTTACGATGGTAAAATAATGAGGGAAAATATGCATATTTGAATAAAAGGTCACCAAACGTTTATTTGTTGAAGAAATTGATTGAAAACTGAATATTCCCTTGCAGAAATAAATATAGATTAATAAAATGTCTGGAAAAATGTGTTTGTTTTTAATACTTGTTATTTGTCTTATTGGTGTTTGTACACTTTTAAAAAAAAAAAAAAAAAAAAAAAATTTTGTTAAATTCTTTTTTTTTTAAATTATCAAGTCTCATTTTCACAAAAATAAACTGCATAGTTTTAAAGCTTATTCAAAGTAGAAAAAAATGATATATAACTCATATAGGCTATAAAGGAAACAGACAACATAGTCCAAAATATAAGGACACCTGTTTGGTAATGAAAAATGGCCAAAAACCTGCCGTCGATTAAGAGTTAAATAGTGAATTACATTTGGTTCTGAAATTTTGAAAATGAATCATTTGTTCAAGAAAACTTACTCATAAAAAATGATATTTTTTTATCCTTGTTTGAGTTTAAGTTGATTAAAGTTACATTTCTTTAAAAACAAAATGAGTTTATTTTTGTTTTAGTTCTGTGTAAAGCAAATCGCTAATTCTAGTAAATAAAATGCAGCCAAACACCAGTTGAAATATATGAAACATGAAGCTAATTACACAGACCTGCAGATTTATGTGTGTGTGCTATACAGAGTTGTTGTTAGGTCCTTGTTGGCCCAGAGATATTACGGGACTCTAAGGAACATTATCTGCTGGGGCCCTCTAAGCACCATAGTTAACAGGAATGTATGCTAGGAAGTGCCCCCTTTGGTAGTCGAGGGCTCATTTGGTCGCTTAGCTCACATGGCTAGCAGAACGGCTCTAGCATGTGTTTGAGTTGAATGAGCTCTGATAGTGTGTATGTGTGTCAGCTTCTAAGTGTTTGTTTGTCAGTTTCTAATTCTTTGTGTGTGTCAGCTTCTAAGTGTTTGTTTGTCAGTTTCTAATTCTTTGTGTGTGTCAGCTTCTAAGTGTTTGTTTGTCAGTTTCTAATTCTTTGTGTGTTTCAGTTTCTAACAGTGTGTGTGTGTGTCAGTTTCTGACAGTGTGTGTGTCTGTGTGTCAGTTTATAAGTGTTTGTGTGTACTGTGTTAGCTTCTAAGTTTGTTTGTCAGATTCTAATTCTCTGTGTGTTTGTTTCAGTTTCTGACAGTGTGTGTGTGTGTGTCTGTGTGTCAGTTTATAAGTGTTAGTGCGTACTGTGTAAGCCTCTAAGCGTGTTTGTCAGATTCTAATTCTCTGTGTGTGTGTTTCAGTTTCTGACAGTGTGAGTGTGTATGTCTGTGTGTCAGCTTCTAAGTGTGTTTGTCATATTCTAATTCTCTGTCTCTGTGTGTGTGTGTCAGTTTTTGGCAGTGCGTGTGGGTGTCCGTGGTTTGGCTCACCTCTTACCTCCGAAGTCCGGCCAGAAGTTCTATGGGGAATGGGAAGATGATGGTGGAGTTTTTCTCAGCGGCGATGGTGGACAACGTCTGCAGGTATCTGAGCTGTAGCGAGGATGGCGACTGGAGCAGTATCTCTGCGGCCTGTTTCAGCGCTCTGGATGCGCTGAGCTCCCCTTCTGCTGCGATTACCTAAAGAAAATAAATGGTGATTCTAAAACATAACAACTGAAGGACTTCATAAACTAAACCTGTTTTGTTTGGTTTTTTTTACTAACGGTTTAAAAAATCTCTGTCGGGTGAAAACACTGAGCTTGGTTGGTTAACAGCACAAAGAGAATTTTCATGATTTAAATGTATCCAAGTAAAGGGAAGTAATAAAGTAAAATTTTAAAGACGACGAGATTGTAGCACTTACTTCACTTGTTTTCAGATTACACAATTATTCGCCTACCTTTGCCTTGGCTTCTCGAGTAGCTTCTGCTTCCGCTGCCATTGCTCTTTGTAACTGTATCGGCAGTCGGACATCTTTTCTATAGAAATGTGTTCATATTATAACACTGCCCGCTACCTAAACCTGATTTGTGTAAACTTTAGTAGCTTCAAAAAAAAAAAACAAGCAATTAAGCCTGTTCCATTCTGGACACAGGACGTGTTAGCGCATTTTCATGTTATGTATCAGTACGTTTGTTAGCTTTCAGTAAATATTTGGAAATTTTGGAAATGTTTATAAATTCAATTGTGTAATGCATATATCTGTAAAAAAATATTATAAAGACGTTTCTTTATATTTGAAAAAAAATTATTTTCTCTTAAATCTAACTACAAGTGGTTTGTGGTTACTAAAATAGGACTCATAATTGAAAACATTCGAAATTATAGTCATTTAATCGTCCGAAAACTCCGTCAATTGTTGCATAGCTCTGATACTTTTAATTAAACTCAGAACACAAGCTTACTATTTCATTTGACGAGTTTCTTAATAAATGTTGGTGAAACTACGTGCTGCAGTATTTCGCACCAAATGAACGGGTTATTGTACGTACAAGGTGTATATATAATATATAAGCCCCTTAGGAGCCCTGAAGCCCGGCCCTCAGAGGTCCTATCGCGAAATGAACTTTTGATGTACACATGGCAGGCCAAGACCTACAAAATGATATATACATCATGGGTCTAGGACTTATAGTTGCTGAGAAATAGCGCTCCTTTATTAATATAGCTTATATAGTAAAAAACGGTACTAAGGCCCCTTTTACGGCCCTGAGAGGTCAGATCGCGAAATGGAAAAAAGTCATTTCTTGGCAGGCCAAGACCTACAAAATGATATATACATCATGGGTCTAGGACTTATGGTTGTTGAGATCTAGAGTGATGACGGACAGACAGACAGACAGACAAAACGGGGACAATAGAGCATTTTTTTTCGAAAATGCTCTAAAAAGATATGTATAGTTTCGAAATATATGTTGTTTTTATTATTTTTATATAGCCAGCTTTTAAGATGATGAATTAATCGTTACAAGTTGGTTTTTCTCCTTGGCGGCTACCAAAAAATATATATAAATACTTAGTTTAGTTGTAGAAATATGAACTTATTATATATTCACGTACAATCTCACTCAATGAAACAGTATAATAAAATACGTGTTTATAAACGAATGTAATTTTCAATACACTCTAGCTAGTGGCGTCGTGGGGGCGGGCCGCACCGGTTGACACCAGCCATAGTGACGCCACTGACTCTATCTGTATTTGTTTCTCTGTGTAAGCAAATAAAAGTATGAGAATGTCACTTTTTTTTGTGCCGATATTTGTGAAAAACGTCACTTCAAACACGGTCATGGCTGGAAGAAATTTTGTTGTCGCAATAGGTAATTATATAGGTAATACAACTAATTTTTTAAAAAAAGTTACATTTCAACTCTGTCCACTTTGATGCCCCAATGGTCAGTTGCTTCATCTAGAGAGACCTGCAATTAAGTGTGAATAATTTGAAATAATTTGCTGACATTTTTGTAAAATATTCAAATCTTTTAAATTTTATATTTAAAATATAATGAGCAGATCAGGGCCGTATCTAGCTAATGTGGCGCCCACCTCCCAATCCGAAAAGTGCAGAAACATTTAAAAGTGGTTTTTTTTCGGCGCCCCTTCTCAATTCGGCGCCCAGTGCACAACCTTTAATACCCTTCCTTTATTTTTGTCTATATACCGTTAACCGATGAGGTCGTTAGGAACGAATGGACACATCATCAGATGTGTTTTCAGATATTCAATTATTTATTCTCCAAGCGACGAATATTTTTGGTTTGACTAAATTGAAACTTTGCACGTAAGTCGAGTTCACTATCCAGTCGCTTAACTCAGAGGTTTTCAACCTTTTTTATGCTGCGGACCCCACAGACATTCCAAGTTCAAGTGGCGGACCCCCATAACCCAAGGCGCTCTGGCCTCCATTTCGTACCTTAGGTTGGGCCATAATATGTCTTAAGTTTGCGGATGCAATCTACTTAAATTCTGTTAAACAGTAGGCCTAGCCTAAGTTACACGCAAAACATATAAAAGTCATTTCACGTACCAAAATAGCTATCTATCAAAAATATGAAACAATTACCGAGTATTTATTCTACTGGTATGTCTGTTACACAGTTATCTGTTCAGTGCTAAGGCTGTGGCTGTTTTGCACTACAGAGTTTGTCCAAACATTGTGGTATGCGAGATAAACATATGCGTATTTCATGTTCAATGTCCAGTCTGGACCTGTACTTGGTAACAGTAACAATAGAGAATGCAGTTTCGTCGTAGAAAATGGTAGCAGGACATTGATGGCTTTGTCTGACAGCAGCCGAGTACTCGTGAAAACATGCTAGCCAGAACGACAACAATGGCAGGCTGATGAACTGCAATCGCAGTGTCCTATCATACGACAAAGCTTATCCAATATTTTGAATGATTACTAACATTTTAAAAGTATTTGTCACATAAGCAATTCACATGACAACAGAACAGCATAATAGGTTCATCGCTAGAATTTCGCACCGTTAGCGGAAAATCCCTATTATCACTCTGGCCTATTATCATATTAAAAATTAACGAAAAATCTACTTCCAGCTAAAACAATCTGTGAGTGTCATTTTAAATTAACATGGAAAGTGTATACCAGCAATTTGATATCAAAAACTTTTGTTTAAGATTATTTCTAGGCCAATCTAGGTTTATAATAATTATAACCACTGATTAACCATACTTTTTATCAACAATAAACACGCTTGCGCAGATCCGGATGTTTTTACAGTGATGTCAGAGCTCAGTAAGAAATATTGCCAAGATGACATGACTCAAAAATTCACTGCACAAGTACATGTAGTATGCAGTCTAGCTCAGACTTCAGATGTAGCAGAAGCAAATACCAGCGTTTTCAGTTTTCAATTATGCACATTGTTGTCTGTGCCTGAAACATAGGCATATCTAGTATTTTTTGTTTAGCTAAAAGCTAACCAATCAACCAAACCAAGCAATACTTTATACAAGAAAAATCACTACTTTTTCTTGATTTGCCCACGGACCCCTTTGAAGCTCCCCACGGACCCCCAGGGGTCCTCGGACCACAGGTTGAAAACCTCTGGCTTAACTCACCATCCTTCCTGCGCTCCTGTTAAAGATACACGGGATATATATATAATATTTTTTCATAAAACAAAGGTACTTAATGAGAACAAATCCTGACAATATATTTCTTTAAAGAGTTGTTTCCCCTGGCTCTTGCCTAATAGTGTATAAGGAAATGTGGACAAAAATCTACGAATGGTAATTTTTGAGTTCCCGGCTCACCTTTAGCGTGCCACTGATGTGTTCCCTGTCAGATAAAATCTCACTCAGTGTCTTAGTCCCCAGGACGTTTCTTAGAAATGTTTGAGCCAACAACTGGGTGGAGCTTTTAGCGTTCATGACGTTGATGACCGACATCACAGGATTGGAAACTTTGAAGTAGACCACGGCATCGACAGCAACAGTCACTGAGTCTTTGGAGAGAATCTAGACGATTTACGGGACGAGGAGTCACGTGACAGTAATCACATAAACGGATGTCACATGACCACTGACCAGGATTTAAAGTGGGCAATGAATGTTTGTTTTTAAATCGAATCATTTGGTCCTGACATTCATTCATGTTTATATTTTCTAATGTATTATTTTGTTTTACATGTTGTGTAAAGTATTATTTTGTTTTATATGTTGGCTTTGCTTTTGCGCATGTAGCCTATTGTGTGTGTGTGGTATCTGCTTGCAGAGTAGTTTTTATGGACAGGAAAGTTAAGTCACCGCCAAGGGCCCTCCTTGTAAGGGGCCTCATTATAGAAAGGGGCCTTATTAAAGAAGGGGCCTCATTATAGAATTAATCCCTAATAAATATGAAGTTTCGATTGTCCCTAAGGGCACTTTTTATATATGATACCTAAACGTCTATGCAAGACTCTGCATAGGTCACCTAACATATGAACGCCTCTGCTATGCACATGTGTTTGTAGCTTTATCTGTTTGTGATTGGATGTGTATAGGCGTTCGTCTGTCTGTTGGGGTGTGCGTGTTTTGCTCACCTCTTGAGGAGGGACGTCAAAGGCTACTATTCTCAGGTCAACACATCTGTATTCGTCGGTACAAGGTAGGACAAAAAATATACCTGGCGTACATATATATATATATACATGAATATATATACATTTGCAATATATACCTGACGTATGTAAAACACTTCAATTGTATGTGAAGAAATGAACAATCCATGCTGTTGGCTGAGCACATGTTCTCACCAAAGTGTTTATGAAAGTGTTTTTTTAGCCTTTATGAAAGACTTACATTACCTTGGCTCTACAATTTGTGTACGTTATTGTGTTAGATAAAATTCATTTTTTTTCATCACATTTGGCCAATTATCCATTGATGACGATAGGTCTATAATCAGGACCTTTATATAATTATCTTGTGCCCCATGCACGTTAGTATATACAACTTTAAGGGAGGGCCTTGAGTTAGAGAGTATTAACGGTGCATTCATTTTGAAATTTCATTTTAAACTTTCGCGGGCCCTCGGAACAGTGCCTAAGTTGCCCTCAGAACAGTGCATAAGTTGCCCTCGGAACAGTAACTTAGTTGCCCTCAGAACAGTGCCTAAGTTGCCCTAGGAACAGTACCTATGTTGCCCTCGGAACAGTGCCTAAGTTGCCCTCGGAACAGTGTCTAAGTTGCCCTCGGAACAGTGTCTAAGCTGCCCTCGGAACAGTACCTAAGCTGCCCTCGGAACAGTACCTAAGTTGCCCTCGGATTAGTATCTAAGTTGTCCATTGAAGAAGACGGTCCTCCATGCAATGTATTATGTATATAATGTTGCCATTGAGAAATATTTAAACATACAATACAGAAATGTTTTCACTTACTGTAACTGATGTAGGCAAATAAATATATAGGCCTATTAATGCGAGTTTAGACATTGTCACATCACACATTTCAAGAATTGTATACACGAAGTAGCAAAGATGTGACAAATGATGAAACAATATAATATAGCAAATGATGTAACAATATGAAGTGACAAATGATCTAACAATATAATGATATAATATAACAATATATGTACCAGATGATGTAAAATATAATGTAACGAATGATGTAACAATATAATGCAGCATATGATGTAAAATATAATGTAACGAATGATGTAACAATATAATGTAGCATATGATGTAACAATATAATGTGACAAATGATGTAACATTATAATGTGACGAATGATGTAACAATATAATGTAACCATATAATGTAACGAATGATGTAACAATATAGTGTAACGAATGACGGACATTCTCAGACCTGGTCCACGAGCACCTCCAGATAAGATTTTTCCTAGTCTGAAAATAACGGCTCTCTCGTACTCTTGAACAAACTGTGACGATGGAAGAAATCATACATTATCAACAAACTGTGATGATGGAAGAAATCATACATTATCACCAAACTGTGATGATGGAAGAAATCATACATTATCACCAAACTGTGATGATGGAAGAAATCATACATTATCAACAAACTGTGATGATGGAAGAAATCATACATTATCAACAAACTGTGATGATGGAAGAAATCATACATTATCAACAAACTGTGATGATGGAAGAAATCATACATTATCAACAAACTGTGATGATGGAAGAAATCATACATTATCAACAAACTGTGATGATGGAAGAAATCATACATTATCAGCAAAATCAAGTTTTCCAAAAGAATGAGTTGTCAAGAAAGCAAAGCATATTAAGGATAGCACGTAGAAAGCAAATATTGAAAGACACATACATGGGCGTCGCTAGGAATTTTTCCAGGGGGGGGGGGCAAAAATTGTCCAGGGGGGGGGGCAAACAACAACTTTATGACATTTTTTTTTTAAATGTAAGGGGGGGGGAGCAAATGCCCCCTCTGATATGACATTTTTTCATCATGAAGACGCCCATGGACACATACATGGAAAGTAAAAACACCTTGCAAGATGGATATTTAAATATCGATAACTACAGCAGCGAAACTAATCGTTTGTTTCAGGATACTCTCATAGGATACTCTCATAGGATACTCTCATAGGATACTCTCATAGGATACTCACCAAAGACTCGTCAATGATCTCGCCCTAGGCCTCACGTACATCTAATGGCCACGGATTCACACACTCTAGCGGGGATGAATGGTCGTGCGGTAAAGCGCTCGACTGTCGACCTGAGGCTACCTGGTTTCGATGAGGACTAAGGAAATTGTTTCAGGTTTTGGCTCAAGTTCCCGATATATCTCCCGTGGTGCCTCCATGGCCATTGCGCTATCGGTTATGGTGGGGATAAAAGAAGCCCCCCCCCCATAAAAACCGTCCCATTAGTGGTTCATAGGATCTAAGAGATTTCATCTCATCTTTACAGGGACTTCACACAAGTATCAATATGGTTCCAATGTAATGGTTTTTTTTTTTTGGTCACGGCATGTATCACGTGACCGGTGAGTCTTCCCAAAACTTGTGGAGATTCAAAAAAAGCGACTAATGGATTTCCAATGATTTTTCTGGAACATGTTCAATCCGTATTATATAGGTCAGCACCTATAAGCGGTAGATGCCGGCCCTGGCCGGTGGCTAAAAATGGTGTTAAAACGAGTTTATGAGAATCAGCGACAGGTAAATAAAAACTGCAAATATGTATATATTCAAGGGAATTGAAGTTGTATAGATAATGATAAAAAGAGCTACAGTTCTAAATAAAAAAACAACATAAAACTGTTGCCCTACCTTGAGACAAAATATCAGTGAAAATGGAAATGTTAAAATTGCCGCCAGGTAAGAAACAAATATTATTAGACTCTCGAGGGAACTCGCTCCAGTGTCTCTCACTTCATCTAAAAATAAATCAGACACAAATGTTTTATAGTATGGATGAATGACTCTGTGGCGGTCCGGGCAGGGTGCGCTAGACTGCGGGGCATTGTGCGAGTGTCGTAAGTAACACCAAATAATTACCTAGACAACCCAGTACCAAGAGATTGTAACTCATTCCCGCTGGTACATAACATATGCATTGACCATTCATTTATAGCTGTTTGACCTATGTGCTTTATTTGAAATGTAAGGTTACATGCCAATAGACTTTACAGACCGCATTTGATAAATCGTCTCGTTTCCTTAGTTAAAACTTTGGCAATTGAATGGAGTATCTTGTAATGATAAGTTTATCTTACGCTCACAATTGAATTGAGTATCTCGTAATGATAAGTTTATCCCATGCTCACAGTTGAATTGAGTATCTGGTAAGTTATCTTACGCTCACAATTGAATTGATACTTACTGACTGTCGGCGGCATTGTTTGATCAAAGAAATCCAGACACTGGTGGACAATTGAATCGAGATGAAAATAAATGCATCTGAATCATGATCTGATTAATGAATCATTTAATCAATCTTTCATTTTAAGGTTTTTGTTGTTTTTAAGGTGCTATTTCTAAAACTAGCATTGGTGTGCATCAATGATGCGTATGAGTAAACAACGTTTCAACTTGCGCGAGTTTTATCTCTACATATTGATCAATGTAAATTTCTGTCTGTTGAATTTTTGCACTTGTATGTGGCGCAATAATTCTCATGAAAAATATTTTTTTTTTCAAAATATATGGGTTTTTTTTTTTAGATAGAGTGACGGGAATTACTTATAATACATGAGTGTAGTACATAAGTCATCAGGAACGAGGCGTGAGTGTTGCCGGTCGTGACTCTTAGAGAAAAATTTATTCATGTTTTTATGCTATATGCAAAGCACAAACGAACAAAGATGTATATATTTGTATAAATTATTAGACTAACAAGATATACGGTATATATGTATATATATATATGGTGTTATATTTATTTAAACGTGTAATCATTTCATTATGAATGATTATGCTAACCATTATACAGCACTTCCTATAAATATGACTATGACCGGCAACACTCACGCCTCGTCCCTGTAGGCTATATAAACAACAAAAATAATTTTATTCGCAAAGTAAAACTCATAATCTGTTCAAGAAAAATTATGATAAAAATAATTCAGATAGATGTTTAAAATATTACAATAATTTATACCAAAGGAATTAATATGTTTTTGAGAATCTTATAACTTACTTATTTATCACATATTGTAAGTATGCGACCATAATAACCAAATAAAATATAACAGCTAATCTTAAATTATTTTAACTTTGTAATTTAGTTGCGCAATGCTCAGTCAGGGCCTGCTCAAGGCTGAGGCAGTCAGAGATCCTGTCAGTGCAAAATACCTTGAAAGTACTAATTTGTAATTATTTTTCTGCAATGAAGTTGCCCCTTATTTTGGGTGAGAGTGACCTAATTGTCAGAGGTTGGCCATTATTTTGGGTGAGAGTGACCTAATTGTCAGAGGTTGGCCCTTATTTTGGGTGAGAGTGACCTAATTGTCAGAGGTTGGCCCTTATTTTGGGTGAGAGTGACCTAATTGTCAGAGGTTGGCCCTTATTTTGGGTGAGAGTGACCTAATTGTCAGAGGTTGGCCCTTATTTTGGGTGAGAGTGACCTAATTGTCAGAGGTTGGCCCTTATTTTGGGTGAGAGTGACCTAATTGTCAGAGGCTGGCCATTATTTTGGGTGAGAGTGACCTAATTGTCAGAGGTTGGCCCTCATTTTGGGTGAGAGTCACCTAATTGTCAGAGGTTGCCAGGGGTCAAAGATAGTGTCTGCTGCCTTTGGTCATTTTCTGTATTAGACGATAATCAAGGTCAACACTCGTCTTATCTCTAAACTTAAATATCTATTAATCAAGTGAATATTTTTAAAGTACTAAAAGTACATGTACATAAAAAAAATAGAACAAAACACTTTTTAAAAAAATAATTTATTAAAACACACAAGGTACAAACAAATTCACTAGTGTGTTTCGTCTCACACATATCTGTGGACATTAATTTACAAATATACATCAACTCAGAAGAGACTATACTACAAAATAGAATTCATACACCTTTTCAGAGGTAGATTCAAGAAATTCTACAACTGTTCTACAAACAAAATAATATACCCATGAGCATGACACCATACACATATTTCTATAAGGTATCATTACTAAAAAATATACGATTGAGTGCCCATCTAGATTAGTTATTGCAATTAATTTACTAATGTTAAGTTGTTCATAAGCAAGGAGGACACATTGAATAGGATTTCTGATTGGCTAAATACTTTGCAAACAAAATTAAATGAGACAATACAATTAATTAAATTATATTTTTAAATAATTCGTATATTATATGATGTTCTCACTTTTTTTGGCCCACCATATATATATATATATAAAACCGATAGTTGCTAATTTTCATAATTAGAAACGTTGCAATTATTATAATACATTTTATAATAGTTTGAATATGTTATAATTTTTTTAACATAATCACCAGTGCTATCTTGTATGCATCTGTATTAGTTCATGTGTCAACGGACCAATTTTTTGAGTAGAAACACTACCAAGGCTACACGGTTATTAGTACATTTTTTTTTTTATTTTCCCTCTTTACTTCTTTAACATGCAAAAAATTAACCCCCCCCCCCGCTTTTTTTTCCCGGACAGACAGAGAGAAAGGGGATCAGTCTGTGGTCAAGAAATGACATGCCGAGGAACTGACCTAGATAATTGAGACTGACCAACCACTTTAATTAATCAGCGAGGGCCCTTAGAAGTGAGCGATGCCAGTAAGGCAGCACTCAACGTGCAGACAGGTTTATGACCCAGGCGAGCAGGGGGTGACAAAACCTTCCCTAGATAAACTGTTCTGAACAGGCCCAAAGATTTTATTTTTTTAAAGAAGTGGATAAAATGTTTTTTTATGCATCACGAAATAATTAGTTCTTATTAGAATAAAACACTTTGTATGTAACATATCTGACAGATAGAAATATTTTACTAAGTAATAAAAAAAAAAAGAATTCAACTTCCCAGCATAACTGATCATTGCATTTTTTAAAGCTGTATTAACTTTATTTTGCGTTTGAAGGTTTTCCTTGTCAATTAAGCAGGTTTTAAAATAGTAAAATCGGGCACAAAAAAAAATTATATTTTAAGTGTTTTTCACTTTACTTTTATTAAGATTTGCACTGCTCAGCATACAACAATACAAATGTTATAATTCTTAGAATTATAATCGTAATGTTGAAAACATAACTGTTTTTGTGTTTGTGTAACACATTAACTGAATGTGGTATTTATCTTCAGAATGACTTTTTATATAACTTCTTTTTTTTAGGCTTTCATCACAGTCACTCTATGGAGGTAGACGCTAGGTTTGTGAAATTTTAGATCAATTTTCAGCAACACCTCAAAAGTCCAATCGATTTGAAATTGTGAACTATTGTGTATTCTCGATGACAATACACTATTTTAAAACGATCATGTCAATTAATTAAATTCTTATGGAACCCGAAGTCGATGGGTTTTTTTTTTTTTTTTTTATATTGTTTATATATAAGAGGAAAATGACGAAAACCTAAAAAGTTATGACTTCTCAAGTTTAGTACGGGTTCATAATTGCGTAGTTATGGATTCTCAAGTTTAGTACGGGTTCAAAATTGCGCTGAGTTCTGCAGTTGTTGTTTTTCAGTGTGGTGCGCTTTTAAAAATATTTTATATAAACTTTACTAGCCCAAGGGTGAGTGCTAGGAAAAAATCAATCTGTACTGGGGCTCAGGCTTTTTTTAGTCAATAAAAATGTACTAAATGTCTGAATGATAAAGCCATTTTAATACATTTCAATCTTTTTAAAGTTTTCTCCATGTTTTAGTTTTATTCAAATCCTTTTCTGACGTACATGTAAACTGTTCACGTGCTGTAATGTGACCCTATAGCTGCACCGTGGAAAACAAGTTGTTCTAATCTGGCCAACAGTACAAGAGGTTGAACAGAGCAACTGGAGGAGATAACGGGACATTCCTACCGCTGTAGTTGGGCTCTGTTGACCAGGCAGTAAATTAATTAAACGGCTTGTAATTAGTCGGATGTTTACCTCCTTCTGGTTGCACTGGGAAGGAGAACACGGAGTTAAGGTTGTTGGTTGTTTAAGATGTACACAACGGTAGGTGGGAGTGTGTACACATGATTAGCTGGAAGAACACGGAGTAGAGGCTGTTGGTTGTTTGGGATGTACACAACAGTAAATGGGAGTGTGTACACACAGTGGCTGGGAGAACACGGAGTTTAGGTTGTTGGTTTTTAGGATGTACACAACAGTATGTGGAAGTGTGTACACATGATTAGCTGGGAGAACACGGAGTTGAGGTTGTTGGTTGTTTGGGATGTACACAACAGTATGTGGAAGTGTGTACACATGATTAGCTGGGAGAACACAGAGTTGAGGTTGTTGGTTGTTTGGGATGTACATAACAGTAAATGGGAGTGTGTTCACACGAGTAGCTGGAAGAACACGGAAATTAGGTTGTTGGTTGTTTAGGATGGAGAATACAGATTTTAGGTTGTTGATTGATTAGGATGTACACAGCGGTAGATGAGAGAACTCTAGTACGCAGAAATAAAGTGCATTGTATATAATGGAGATAAAATGGGTGAATTAATTTATTAAGACAATTTATAATGTGAAATGTTCTTAACTTTTTGTTATCCCAATCGAAAGACTTGTTTTATCTAGTAAATAGGGTTAAGTATTATTTCTTGTTGAAATGACAGCGAAGTCCTGACAGTATATATATATATATATATATATATATATATATATATAACGACTAAGTAATTGTCTATGTAACTATGTTAGCGTTGCTCATAAAACGTTTAAGAGGGTACAAAAATCTGCCAAATACAATTATGCATTCTAAATATTCTAAATATTTGTGTAAAATCACTTTTAAGGACCTATAAAAAGCAAATTTTATTTCTGTTCTAACAGATAACATTGAATCATTGGATTATCTTAATTTTGATATAAATCATACATCGTTTACCTTTTAAATGATTCAAAACGTTTATGATAGTTTCTATTGTTATCTACTACAGTTATAGTGCACAGTATGGTTTGTTTCATAGTTTCTATTCTTATCTACTGCAGTTATAAGGCACAATATGGTTTGTTTGCTGATTAGAACGAGATGTGTTAACTGGCTACCAAAATATTTGCTTCTGAGTCCAATAGATATAGCCATTAAGACCACTTCTGAAACCGCATTTCGCCAATGAGAAAACTATGTTTATCAAACGAACCTAAGCGTGGATTATTTCACCAGATTTCACGCTACTGCTAGGTGAAATGTGTCACAAAAATGCCAAAATATTTTTTTACCTTTTAACTTCACTGGCCGCGGTAACTTGAACGTGACTGTGATTCCATTTCTCAATTTGGCTTTAATTAATTTTAATTTCCTCACCGGCACAAAAATCACAGGCCTGATCGTTCCGACCCCACCCACCCACCGCACAGCACCCCAACTTACCATCCGACGACATCTTGAACACTTCCCGATATCTCTAAGCATTGCGTCCTGCACGTGGTTATTATTTATTTTTATGTTTTAATCTTTCACCCTGTTGGCTCCATTAATTTTAAACACGAACCAGATCTGGAGCAAAAAATCTCAGAAAAGCGACCTTTGTGTTATTAGTCGGTGGACAGAAGACGAACTTCAAAAGGAGACTTGTGCACACACTTTCGGAGATATTATGGCAAAAAGCAAAAAATGTTGGGTCATTTATTTTGAAACCAGGTCGTACAAGAGTGAGGGGAGCAGAGGGGAGATGATCCCCCTATTTTGTCTATGAACAGTTCGGATCTCGGGTCCTGAAAAATCTGGCCACCGTATTACGTACATCCTGTGTAATGTGTATGGTTGGATACATTTGAATTGTCTTAGTACAGCTTCTAAAACGTGCGAGGTTATTTGCTTCGTAATATACAGTAAAACAATTCTATAATGTGTGAGGTCGTTTGCGTCGAAATATATATGTGTATATATATATATATATATATATATATATGTTTGTTAGTGTGTGTATATGTATATATATATATATATATATATAATGTATATATATATATAGCTTCTATTGCGTGTGAGGTCATTTGCTTTATAACTATATAACTATTACAACGGGATAGGCCTTTGATATGTACAAGTGCATGGAAATGTAAAAAGGAAAAAAAAACTCGATATTCCAGAAGAGTAAACCTGGCAATTAGCCACATCCTGCTTCATAAAGATACCATCATCAATTTAACTTAGCTTTGAATATTAGTAAATCGTACCTCCATTATTCATTATTTTTGCCTTATTTTTAGTAGCTAAAAGTATTACGACGTAATAAACTAAAGAAACCAAAATATTGACACACATGCAAGGCCCGTCTCACACCATTTGGGAACGTAAGTCGGTGTTACAGTGATCTTTCCTTTAGTGCAACAGCCTGCTTGAAGCTACTAATTATCTAACTGTATTCAAACTTATCTTTTGTAATTGTCCCAAGAACGTATGTATCCGTGACTTGCAATGGATGATATTATTCCCCCCTACAGAAATTCTGTTACATTATCTTTGTTTTAAGTGGCTTGGCATGCACATCTACTTGCATTGACTCATTCCAGTGAAGTATTTTAGGACGATTAAAAAAAACCCAGACCTCAAACGTAAGATCCCCCAAGTTCAAAACAAAGTGGGTGTGTTATGTTAGTCATTCAATGAATATTAGACAGTCCCAGAAAATGTTGGGTGTGGGGGGGGCAATGTCTCTGTCAGTGGCGAAAATAATGAGTAATCATGTTCTAAATATGTTAATATAAGAGTACTCATTTAACCAAATAACATTTTTATACAAATATATAGATCTATGTTCGTTTGTGCTTTTCCCTTGTGTTCGTCGACATTACATAACATACATGTATTGTAAAAAAAAATAAAGAAATTAGCACATGTACCTATGCCGTTAAAATTATTATCAATAAAAAATATTAAAAGTCAACTTGAAAAATTGTACATACAAAGTACACCAATCAAACTGAAAGCATCATAAAAAGAAAGTTTACAAAAGAATCATACATATAAAGTTCACCAATCAAATTGAAATATAAATGAATAAAACGTTTACCAATCAACTTGAAATAACAATAAATAAACCGTTTACCAATCAAATTGAAAGAACCATACATAACAAAATTTACCTGTCACCGAAAGTGAAAAAAAAAAACCAGTGATGGTCAAAATGTCATAAAATTGGGAATTCGCTAAACAAAATTATGAATACATAAATACCTCTGCAACAGTTTTTGGTATATCGATAAATATCATCAACTGGTTTAACTATAATCATATTTTAAAAGGCAGATAGGCCTGTATGTAATTTTAAAAAAAATGTTTTGGCTTACCCACTTGATGCTATAACCAGATGCAGAGCTTAAAACTTTTTTTAAGGCTTTTATTATTATTTTTTGAAGAACATAAAGCAGCCCTCCATAAAGTTTTATTGCAGAGTTCTCAGCTAAAACACGAACAAAACTGTTTGAGGATAGGTGCAGATTAAAATTTTAGCCTTGAACTTCAACGACGTTTTATTGTTCAAAGTACGCAGAGTTGTATAACTTGATGAATTGTTGAGGAAAATCTTTTTAAATAATAAATAAATAACAAGTATCCAACAAAACCTGAAAAATCGTTCATTTAGAAGTATTGTAGTTTAGGGAGCATATTAATTAATTTTTTTTTATTTTTATATGTTTTTATTTGTAGGTTTGCCAATGTATTTTAGTAATCTGTTTTAGTCAATCTATACCAAACATGGGCAAACTAAGGCCTTCAGGACAGGTCCGTTTCGTCATGCCGTTTGAATAGACCTGCACTCTTCTTTCCGCTCGTTCACATTAATGACGTTTACATCTAATTTACATTATTTCCTTTAAAAGAAACAAAATTACTCCGTCCCTCTACAATTTAATCCCCCCCCCCACCCCAATGTGACGATCGGTTCAAAAAGTAGTTTTCACATTTGTATCAAACAATTCGTGAATATTTATTAGCTGCGAAAACGTGTAAGGTCTATTAATCAAAGCTCAAATGATTCTATTATATTTTTCCATGCTTTATTTAAATGTTTATTAAAATGCCGATTTAACAATCTATGTATATATATATATATAATATATATATATATATATATATATATATATACATCAATTAAATGAGTGTATATGTGACATAGGTAACATAATGTTTACTGTAGACCATGGACTAATTTGTCCCAAAGATAACAGTTGAAGATAAACCAAAATAAAAACACACTAAAAAAGGATGGTCTAAAACTGTGTAAAAGTTCTATGATGATTGCTGTAAACCAATTACTGTGACGATGTGTACCGAGTATTTAGTATTAAATGAAGTCAATTTTTACAGACATTTATTTAGCTAGCTGTGTATGGGCATTCTAATATATAGCTGTGTACAGTAAGAAAACACCTTTCACCTGTCAGTTAGTTACCGGCGAATGAAACCTATTTATAAACATTACATCACTTCCGTCAAAGAGAGTTTTGACATAGAAGTGGTCTGTCAGACCTGATCAGACAGTGAGAATGAATAGAATGAAGGCCATTTGCGACCAGTGTGTAAATAGGCACCGGGCATCGACCAGGTAGAATACAAAGGACAATGGTGAATTTAAAAAAAGCAGGTAGGATAGAAAAGTTACTTCTACCAGGTAAATCGAGTTGATGAAACTCACGGTAGCGCTAGATTGTCTCCAGGAAATGGATTTCTCAATACTCACCCGTAAGAGCGGCCATAAAAAAGAAAAAAAATATCTTCTTCCTACATAAATAAATTTAAAAAATCAGCCTGGCGGCCATACTAACTAGAATAGACCGTCCAGTACGGCCAGTGGGGCAGGAAAAGTTGTGCACCCCCCCCCCCTGGGTAAAAGCCAACAGTCAGACCTAACAAGACATGGACCGGATAATAGAAATATAAACGTAAATAGAACTAGTACAGTTTCTAAACTTTATATATGTATTTAATACATATGTATGGTTAGTTGACTATTGCGAACGGGTGGTAAGTTCATTTTTCAACAATAAAAGTGATCAAATAATATATATATATATATATATATATATATATATATAACGACTTTTATTCAAATGTACCGGAAGGTCAAAAAGATAATTCATTAGGTTTAAAATATTCAAAGATATATAGAAACTATATTGACTAAATAAAATTGTGATAGCCGTTTAGTATCTCTTGTATTAATGAAATGTCAAAATTTTAACATTCAAATATGAAAGACTTTGCAAGTTTTTTTTAAAACTCTATTCATTGCAAATATCAGTTGATCCGAATTGGCACTCACTTCTATCATATTTATTTCTCTGTCACTTCTCTCACTTCAATCCAATAAAAATTTCTAGCTAAATCGGTTTGTTATTAAAAAGTACAACCCATCTTGCTGCTCAAAGAGTTTTTTTTTTACTAATTTAATAGGAAATACTTGGGGTGGGGGGTTGGGGGAGGGTTGGGTCATATTCTAGCAATGGCAGAACTACATGACCAGCAGTTAGTCATGCCACATCATTGACTGTTGGTGATTGTCTAAGAATCCACCCCCCCCCCCCATATACCTTTGCCTAGGGACCAAAAATACTCTGATAACAAAGTTATTTAGTTTTCTATGAAAAAAATGCATCTACAATTGAGCTTCAACTCTAAGACAACTTGCCGAAAAAATCAGTCAACTTTTTCTCTACTTACAGCCTGAGAAAAAAAAAATTCAACTTATTTTCTTTAGTACGATAATAATTGACAGAAGCTCCTATATTTACTGTAGCTCCAATATTTACTGTAGCTCCAATATTTACTGTAGCTCCTATATTTACTGTAGCTCCAATATTTACTGTAGCTCCAATATTGACTGTATCTCCAATATTTACTGTAGCTCCAATATGTACTGTAGCACCAATATTTACTGTAGCTCCAATATTTACTGTAGCTCCAATATTTACTGTACTCCCATATTTACTGTAGCTCCAATATTTACTGTACTCCCATATTTACTGTAGCTCCAATATTTACTGTAGCTCTTATATTTACTGTAGCTCCTATGTTAACTGTAGCTCCGATATAAAATTTGAATTCTTTCTTCTTTGCCTCAATAATTTCAGGGCTGCATTTATTCTAAACTTAATTAAGTAGGCACTGACGTATGAAATCCCACAGAAACGTTTAATACATTTCACCGATAACTGTGTGATAGCTGTTCGATAACTATGTCGAGTCTTTGCCTCCATTGTAGATACATAATTGGGCTCGACAGTATGGAAACTGCCATTATTTCCTGTACCATAAATGCCATATTCTCGGAAGATAAGATAGTCCCTATTAACAGTAGGTATCATGATTCCTGATGACAAAGAGAAAGATATTTTTCACAGTTAGAGCGACTACTCAAACATTAACGCTGTATTTTTTTTTTCAGAGAGGGAGGGTCTGTTTATGTAACAGGGATGGAAAATCTTCTAAGCACTTGTCTTTAATACCGAAAGATTGTCTCGAATTGATGGGGGTTTTTTTTTCAATAATTTGACTAGTACGTGTATAATTGTATAATATATATAAAAGCGATTTGGGTTCTGCGTTAAATCGAAAGTAAAGAATTAATACAATAGTATTCCAGTTTAAAATACAATCATGAAAAAATCGGATCTGCCCGAAACCAAACAATAACCTAGCCTACCGATCAAGCCTAATGGGATATAACTTTATGCAAAGGTTTTGCAGGGTGCAGCTAGTATTAAATATTACCAATAGCATTCATGGGTCCCGAGACAAGCCGAACTTCTTTTATCTTGGGGGGCTGGAGGCTAATGCAGAGATTTCTATGAAATATTCAGTTGTTCTAGGAAAAAGTACCTCTTGAGGCCCTTCAATCATCAGATTAAAGTTAATATTGAAAGGTCTTCTTTTCACTGGGGGGAGGGGAGAGGGGGGAGGGGAGAGGGGGCACAGGCCCTGGCCACGATAGGATATCCATAAGAAATACTTTGAGGATTAGGCATTGGTCTAAAATGCACATGTCTAAAATCAAAATTCTAACAAAAGCCTCAGGATGCCACAATTATCAATAAAACTGAGTCTTATAAAATTGTTTGTAAGACTTTTTTTTAAACTGCAATATAGTGGTTGGATGTATTCAACAGAATAAAGTAAGTTCCTTTAAGCCCCCTACGGGCTCATCGGGGCAGATGAAGTGTAGAATTCTTCTGTTTCAGTAACCTCGGCGTGTAAAGGGATTATGTGGTTACCACAACGCCTAGGTGCCTTTATCCCTCAACTTAATGACTTTTTTTATGTTTGAACAATGTTATGCGAATGGGTGGTTGTGCGGTGTAGATTGCTCGAACGTCCATCGGAGTGGTCCCGGGTTCGAACTTTAGTGAGAACCTCGGGATTTTTTCAAGCCCTGACGAAAGTTCCCAAGTTCACCCAGCTTTAAATGGATACCATACTTTAAATCAATATTTTTAAAAGAATTTTACTGGCTAGTCTAATAAATTAATATTATTATGATTATGTAATGTTACAATTGCAACAATCCGCAAGTCTCCGTCTAGCTACCCTATATCAATAAAGATACCATTCATTAATTGTTAGGGTATAATTCAGCTCAGTAAAGGATTAGATCAGATACAATTCATTTATTGGTAGGGTATAATTCAGCTCAGTAAAATATTAGATCAGATACAATGCATTAATTGGTAGGATATAATTCAGCTCAGTAAAGGATTAGATCAGATACAATGCATTAATTGGTAGGGTATAATTCAGCTAAGTAAAGGATTAGATCAGATACAATGCATTAACTGGTAGGGTATAATTCAGCTCAGTAAAGGATTAAATCAGATACAATGCAATAATTGGTAGGGTATAATTCAGCTCAGTAAAGGATTGGAACAGAAGTGGTTTAAGTTTTAGGAGTCACGGGCTACATTATTTTCGTAAATTTGACCTGCGATCCGGATCAAGAGATGGATGGATGGAGTGTCGACACGAACTGATATAAATGTAAAAATCACAACATAAAAACGAGTGGCGAGACCTAGTCCAGATAAAACTCTGCGGCCGACTGTAGTTTGCCCATTGGCTGGATTCAACTCATTAGTTGTTGGTGTCAATGTATTTTTTTTTATTTCACCTTTTTTTTAAATCGCTTTAATTTTTTGAGATGAAAAAAATGTTATTTAAATACCGTTTTAAAAATAGACTTGTATTAAAATGTACTAAAAAAAACATGTTCCTTTGGCTTAGATCATACAATAATTTATAGACTTTATAATGATAAAATAAAACGTAGATTAATGATTTCATTTTTTACTTTTTTTTTCATTTATTTTTTACTAGTTTTTTTTAATTTTATTTCATACTTTTTTGTGTCAAAAGTATATATCTTGTTTTTGTTTGTATAGGGCCTAGTTAATATAAACCAACACTATTAAGTATTAAATCTGCTGCTTTATATTTTCTAATTTCTTCTACTTTATATTGTTAAAATAATTTACTTGCTTTTGTTTATATAAAATATTTAAAATAGCGCACATGACTGAATAGCGAAGACTTCATATCTCAGCACAAGAATTGAATCAATTGACACGCGAGAGTGTTGCCGGTCATCACTCTTAGAGAAAAATTCATTGATGTTTTTTATGCTATAAACAAAGCACAATCGAAGATAGATCTATATATTTGTATAAATTATTAGACTAACAATATATACGATTTATATATAATTGAAAGCTATATATATTTAAACTTGCAGTTATTTTATTATCAATGATTATGCTACCTATATTCAATAAACACAGTACCATTACATAGCATTTTCTATAAATAAGACTATGAACGGCAACACTCACGCCTCGCCCCTAATATTATCATTGACAATGTGTTCAAAATTTCAAATCAAAGTCGGTGATCATTGATTTCAAATTACCAGAAAACACAGACACTGGCTGTCTACCTCCAGACAACCTGCATTGACATCAATTTTTACTCATCTAATTTTCATGCTAAACACCGTAATTAGATGTTTCCTCGAATTAGACCTGAATTTTCCAAAAGAAAAACTACACAGTGAATTCCCGAACAACCTTATATATTGAGAACATGCAAGGCTTAGAGACATTTCACATAAAACTGAAAAGAGGCTCAAGAACAGATCACCAACATTTGAATGACTAAAAACGAGGTTTTAAAAAATAGCCTGTAAGGAATGTATGGGGAATCCCCAAATGGGCTATGCTTAGGGGCCCCAAAAGATATCATCCCAGCCCTATCTTGTTTGAAATTATGGTTAAATAGCTTTATTGAATACAATAACATGTTCATCACAATTTTCAATTAAGCTTAAAAAGCCTTAGGTGACTTGAACTCTTGTACACCACATTGTGTAGAATAATTTACATATTACAATAGTCAATAGACACACCACATTGTGAAGAATAATTTACATATTACAATAGTCAATAGACTCATAAGAAATTCTAATAAACCTAAGCATGTCGTGGAAAGGATACAGGTTATTTAAAGGTTTATGAAAATACGTTTGTGATTTAATGAGAGATATGAAAATATGTCTGTAGATAGGTGTATAGTTGACCTTCCCCCCCCCCTTTTCATCTACCCGTGCATATATATATATATATATATATATATATATATATATATATAGAGAGAGAGAGAGAGAGAGAGAGAGAGAGAGAAAGATATCCATTGAATCCTTTTAGTAACTTCCTTTATCCATAAGTCAGTGTGACCTAATGGTAAATTGCAACACAATCAACATAATGTCAAGGCCTTAAGGACATAAAGACTGTTTTGTTGACTGCAGTGTTTATGTTGGTCATCTATAATGAATACAAACTCTTGAAGTCAAGCAGCATGCTGTGTACTGGCCAGGGGCGGATCAAGACAACTTTGACCCCGGGGGGGGGGCAAAACTGTTTTCATTGTTGAAAATTTGTCTTAGAACACAAAATATTTCGATAATTTAACGGTAACGGGGGGGGGGCATGCCCCCCCCCAAATCCGCCCCTGGTACTGGCACTTAGTACTAAATTAGTCGTTGAATTGGTTAAACAGTTGTCTCATAATATACGTTTGGTGCTTGTTTAACTAGATTTAACCAGCTCCTTGTTAAGGAAGTGAGTGTATGAGAGTCTGTGTATGTGAATTAGTGTTCACATCTTGAGAATCTTTGTTACATTATGTGAATCAGTGCAATAAATACTATGTGAATCAGACATCTTGTATTATATTTTAAACACAGTTTTTTTTTTACATTATTTCACTGTAGTCAACATTTTCTTTACAAGTCTATCCCACTAATTAGTTTATTTTATCTTAAGGTCATTTGTGATTCTTTATCGCGATTAAAAACATTTTTTTCTATTATCTTGTGCAGTTTTCGATTAGCTATCACCAATTTATTTGAACCAATCAAATCCTCATTTATTTCCCACTAGACCCTTCCCCTACATAATATTTCCTGCAGTTGTATTGGCTACTGGTATGTTATCTCATCTAAATATAGTAACAATAGCTATATAAGTAGTGCCCCGTACACAAAAAATCACTCTGAGCACACCGGTCCGAATAATGAATATTTTGTTCCAACGAACTTATTCGTGCTCTGACAGCATAAGTGGAATGGTTAGGGTAATGGTTTCTTTTTTTACTCAGTCATATGTTTTGGTTAGTTTCGTTGACTGAATAGCCAGATTTTTTTAGGGAGTAGAAAACTTTATATGCAGAAGCAGTATACATTTATGGTTTGCAGTAACATCGGACGCTATGAATTGAATATATCATTTTTTTTTTTAAATGGCAAATTAGAAACTACAGATGTTGAAAAGGCGTTTAATGAAACAGATCAAAGTTATATTTCAGACTGATGATAAAAACTAGCTCTCTTGTTGCCGTGCTTCAAATGCCACATTTTTTTTTTTACGTTTATCACAACACAAAGGTGGAGGTAGAGAGGGAGGAGATAATTAAGAAGTTACCATTAACAAGCAGTGCTTTCCCTTGCTATCGTTTGCAGTCATTTTTACCGAGGAGCACCTAAAGCAAGGGCTCTAACTCACTCGCAAGGGACGAGTAGTATCAGGCGATGAGACATCTCAGAAACAGAAATCTGGGGTTTGTCTCGATAGTCCTTTCCATCGCATGATACAGTACACTGGCATACTGGATGGGGAAGTGAACAGAGAAAAGGAGAGAGAGAGAGAGAGAGAGAGAGAGAGAGAGAGAGAAGGTGTGTACTGCATTAAGATTCAAAGACTAAATGCCCTACGCATGTCTTACGACCCAACAAGCAACTTGCCAAGTTTGCGGTAGTGTGTCCTATCCTGTATTCTATATAAGATCTGGGTCAATCAATTAGTTTCAGTAATTGGAGATACCTTCTGAAAAAAAAAACCAAAATCTTCCAAGTCAAGGCACTTGGCTGACAGAGAGCTCTTCTGCATATATTTTTTTTATATCTTCACTGTATTGGACGGGGGATTATTACTTTCTATTTGTTTTTCAATAATTCAGGAAGATTATTTGTTTGCTGTTTTTGTGCTATGCTGTATACACGGATACTATAAGACATCGCATGTTGGACTAAATATATAACTGACATGAATGTACAACGAACAAGTCTGTTCATGATGAACTAGGGTGTGTGCTCCAACTACACACAGGTCGTGACACTACTGAAGTTTGATATTCAGACCTCTTTAAGGATATTGAAGAAGAAAATTGAAACCTAAAGAGGATATGTAAATTCTGGTAATTATTACATAAACAGGGGGCTACAGTATTAACCCTGCGGCTACTGTGATTCCAAACATTTTATTCTTAATGCAAGAAACTCTAATCATAAATTCAATAATTTTGGGAAAAAAGCTTCATATTGGAATGCGATTCAATCAATAAATCACAGATCAAATCGACCTTTAAAAAAAGCATTAATGATATATTTCATCTGAGATGCAAGTAGACATTCCCAACATCTCTCACACTTTTAATAAAGTGCCATCTTGTCCGATACTGGCCATGGGTCAGTTCGATTTCTACGAACCCGATTGGCATCACCGTGATCAAATGACAGCTGGCCCTGAAGAATCAAGGGAGACGTTCTTAAGGCAACACTGTCAAGGTCGCAAAGATGTGACTCGAACAAGGATACGGCGCCCCATGAACGCCTTCATGGTGTGGGCCAAGAGTGAGAGGAAACGTCTGGCAGGGGAAAACCCAGACATTCACAATGCCGAGCTTAGTAAAATATTGGGTAAGTGTTGCTTACTTTATTATGTGTTACACTGTGATCGTTTGTTTAAATGTACTAAACTGACAGGGCCGTTTTTATGGATAAGAATACAAGGGACCCCACCCCCAAAAGTAAATGAACCCTTCCCCCAAAACTATAGGAATCCACGCACACAAACTATCGGGACTTTTATTCCGCCAGCCACAATGTATGATAATTTATAATCTGAGTACTTCTATATGATAAAAATATAATTTCTAAACCGAGTGTGATTTCTAATATAATCAAATTTAAGACTATATTCGTATATATAGTTGGCATACACTTAAATCAACGGAGAGCATTGTATATATAGTTGGCATACACTTAAATCAACGGAGAGCATTGTATATATTGTTGGCATACACTTAAATAAACGGAGAGCATTGTATATATATAAATAGTTGGCATACACTTAAATAAACGGATAGCATTGTATATATCGTTGGCATTTTATATTTGGCATACACATAACATGTACTTATCGATCTTGTCTGGCAGTAAATATTTGATATAGTATTTAAAGAATGTTCACATAATATAGGTTATTAACGCACAATAATAATCGACAGTTTAACCTCCTTCTCCCAACTATAATGTTATTAAACAAATCGCAAGATATCCCCCACACACACACACATACACACACTTACACACAACTAAATCGTGGTCTAAATCCACCCCACCCAACCCAGCTTAATAAGGAAAGTTTGCGGAAGTCATAAAAGGTAACAAGGATACTCTTTAAAAAACAACAACATTATATTCAGCAATAACATAGAATATGATAAATACATATGAACCATTTGTAAAATTAAGGTTTGTAATTACGCATATGACACATTGCAAAGTCAATTGAACAGCAATAAATAGATTATATTTTTTTAATGGCTAAATAGCTCCACCCATTTTTTAAATCACATTCTACCTGCTTATTTCTCAGTGTACTACTAATTTGTTTTCAGAATGTAAATATGCATGTCTTTTAATTTAAGATACCATCGTCCTTTATTTAATAGTCTGGATTATAAGCTCGATATAAGATTCAATGGCTGTCTAATAGACTAATGCTTGCTTTGATGTAAAAAAAAAAAAACACTATTTTAAAAAGTGTAATTTTGTATGATGTTTGTTGCAGACAATACTTTGCTATATCGAGAACATGTCTGGTAAATGTTTTTATCGAATCTTTTAATATTGTGGAAATACATATGAGATGCTTCGAATAAGTTTCAGAAATCGAAAAGGATGATAGGTAGGGGACATTTGTAGGAGGACAGGTAATTGGACATGTAGGAGGACATATGCGAGGACATGTGGAAGGAAATGTAGGGGAGTAAGAGGACATGTAGGGGGACATATAAGAGGACATGTGAGGGGAATGTATGAGGACATATAGAGGGACATGTAGGGGGACATATTAGAAGACATATAAGAGGACATGTAGGGAAATGTAGGAGTAGAAATAGAGGGACATGTGGGGGGGTGGCATGTATGAAGACGTCTCTGGGGGAAGCGACAGACCTTTCCGAATTTTAAACGATCGTTCTAATATCGACTAATATAACTAATTCTCCCGGTTTTTATTATTTTAAAACGTGAACTTTAAATTAAAATGTTATTACAATATTTTGATGTTTTTCTGGTCAATCTAATTTAAATTCAATTGTATCACTCTGTAGCGCTCTAAAAAAGGTGCCGATTTTATTGATTTTTTTAGTATTATGTATCAAAAATACTTAGATAAAAAATATGTGTTATAAAACAGACAACTACCACACCTTCCCCGTTTAACAAATTATAAAATATGTCACCATGTGGATGCATTAACACTAGTTTAGAATATGTGAACCACATTAAGACTAGTTTATAATATGTGAACCACATTAACACTAGTTTATAATATGTGAACCACATTAACACTAGTTTATAATATGTGAACCACATTAACACTAGTTTAAATATGTTAACCACATTAACACTAGTTTAGAATATGTGAACCACATTAACACTAGTTTAGAATATGTGAACCACATTAACACTAGTTTAAATATGTCAACCACAAAAACACGAGTTTAAAAGTAGTAGAAGTAAGACATTTTTAAAAACAAATATTTTATGCCTGTATAGAAATTAAATTCATAATAATTTGGAAAATATATTATGATTGTATATGATATATTAACTATTTAAAATAATTATTGCACAACAAATGTTGACATTCCCCTGCAAATTAAATTTTCTTTTTATTTTTTTATCTTCTTTTTATTTATTATTATTTTTATTGCACCATTATCCTCTGACCTTTTCTTCTTAATTCGTAAAAAACAAATTTACTAGGACTAGATCTCGACACTTCCAGTTTAGTAATTTACAAATAAAAATCACTTAGCAATTTGTTTTGACATCACTTAACCTTCTAACCCCTCTGCCATTCATTCAAAAAAAATATTATTACTATCTGATTCTTGCAGTTCTGTAATTGAGATCATGGATTGAATTTTTTGAGTTTTGTTTCATATTTTTAAACCGAAATTTGATAGTTAATTTTCAAAAAAGTTCTAAAACAAAATATTTTAAAATTCTTTTTGTTTCATTATGTTGATATATAAAGTGTGATATTAATATGTAACAAAAATGCAAAGATAGGCCTATCTTATAACTTTGTTTATTGTTATCATATCACTCCATGTATTAATTAAGTCGATACTATACTGTTCATAGCGTCCCGTGGACAGTTGTATTATCCGCCTTAATACAACTGAATACTTTAAGAAAATCTTTACATTGATTTGAATGTTTGTTAATATAGATATCTTACGGTAGAAGGATATATTCTTCGTCAAATTAGAGTAAAATTATTAAATTAAAAACAAACAAAAATGACACTAGTCATTCCAAATCAGAATCATATTTTCTGCCATATTAGTGTAAGCAAGTACACATAATGTTTATTCTGTGGGTCAGTACTTCAGAAATATTTTCTGTGTATGACTGCTTTACTGTACTATGCGTTTTAAAAATGTAGTATAGAAAACTTTATCTATCAACATTTTAAGACAAACTGTACTGGTACAGTGTCTGACTTGAATGCAAGGCATAAACAATGTTGGGCGCAGAATTTTTGGGCCTAACAATTTTTAACACCCCCCCCCCCAACCAGGGCTAAGTAATTTTAACCTAATGAGTCATAGTTAAAATAAAAAATGTAAAAATATAAACGCTATATATGTAGCCTGTATGTATGTATTATTGTTTGTTTATAATAACTCAAGACTGCATCGATAAGTATTGTATGACTATAAATGTGACTATAAGTACATGTAGCATGAAAGTAATACATTTAACAAGTCATTTGATAACACGTTATATACTACCATCCATTGCTCGATAAGATGACAATATCATTTGTGGACGAGATAGACCAGGGGTGGGCAAACTTTTCCAACATCGGGCCACATGAGGTTATTCAATTTAACAGAAGGAGCAGGTGGATGGAGAAAGATGAAACAATTGAAACTAAATGTAAACATCATTGATGTGAAAGAGCAAAGTAAAGCAGAGCAAGGGTCGGTTCAAAAAGACTCAAGGGCTGGACTTTGCCAGTCTGCCGTTGTTTGCCAGTGTCTGTGATACATACAGGTTATTTTTTTTTTTTGGTGCCTTTTTTCCATGGTGTAACAATGAATTATAATTAATTCTGTTTCACTAGATTAATCTAAATACTAAATATTTCCAAGTCTACTCAGTGCCGAACCTAGGGATTTTTGGGGCTCCGGGGGCTTGGCCTCTTTAGGGGCCCTGCATTTTGACATTCAACACCATGACATGAGATAACGTACTTAATATTTAATGTAAAAAAATTGTGGGGGTCCCCTTCAAGCTGGGTCCAGGGGGGACTTTCGAATTTAGACACATCGCCTCACCATAGGTACGCCTCTGAGTCTACTAATTGGGTTTGTGAATTGAATAGTGATTGTTTTATTCTTTGCAATTATATAAAACGTTTGGGGACGCTCTGTACTATGTAGGTGTCCTTGAGCCAATATGTGTGTAAAGTGTCTATGTCAGGGACCATTCACTTATTAATCTATACAACGCAGACTGGAGGTTAGGTGTTCCATTTTGTTGTTGTTGTTGTTTTAAGATTCATCTAATAGTGGAGACTGCAATCTAAGCCTGTGATATAACGCGACTAATTCTAAAATCAGATGTCATGGTTTAAATTGTGGGTTGATGATGGGCCTGTGTTTTATTTAGTTAGAGGAAGGGCTGCTGAGGTTATTGTTGTTTTTTTTAAAGGAAGGCAGCCCAGCCCGTAGCGTGAACATTCTACAGCAGGGGCCAGACATTCTACAACAGGGGCCAGGCATTCTATAGAAGGGGCCAGGTATTCTACAGCAGGGGAATGGCATTCTACAGCAGGGGCCAGGTCAAAAGTAGGGGGGCAGGAAATAATTGTTACTGCGCAGAGCAAACAAGCATAGGGGACCAGACAAAACACAGGGGGCCCGGCACCCTGGCCCCCACCCCGCACGCTACGGGCCTGTAGGAAGGGGTGTAATTTTGTAAAGAATAATTTTCGCACTTTATACATAATAGGCCAGTGTGAACACACTATACTTTAACATTTTTTCTTTGTGTCCACTAGCGATGTTTTCAGCTTCGTTTTCCTTTTTAACCTGGTTCTATTTTCATATACACCTTATATAGCAAGTTCATATGTGTTCATTTTATGATGTGAATGTGTGCACGCATGTTTTTCTGTATGTTCTGTATGTGTGTGTGTGTGTTTGTTTTTAAACTGTTATCAGATAATTTTTTTAATGTATGACTCTTTTTTCCCTACTCACTTATCTCTTTTTCTTGTGGGTTTTTCCCAGTAACAACAAGAAAATTATCTTGCGACAGTTAATAGATATGGAATCACTGTTCGAACCAATAAAAAGTTACTTTTTTCCCCTTTTCGTTGATGAGTTTCACGTCTATATTCAAATATTTGGTACAAAAAGTTCATCTTAAGATATATATATATATATATATATATATATATATATATATATATATATATATATACTGACAATGAATTTCTTACATTAAGTACAAAAGTTCGCCTTAAAGGCTAGCGTGATGGGGAAAGCAGAGATTGTAAGGCAGATAGTAATCAATTAAATTTTCATGTATTGAAAGCTATGTATAAATAACCAATAACATTAGGTGTTCGAGTCGCTGGGATCCCTGCACTATGTCAATTTGGCTCGCAACCAAAGAGTCACTAAGAAAAAAAAAAGGTATTAATTAAAATATATTACTAGAGTGAATTTTTTTTTCATTCACTATATCTAGAAATTATTCACTACAAAACTAACAACATCAAATTGAAAAGTATTTAATAGTTATGATTTCGAATTTAGATGGGATTTATAGTGTCCAACTGTTACATCATTATCTAATATATTAAAAACAGTGTTTTAAATACCGTCGTGTTTCAAATATATAATATACAGTTCCACTCAGGCACGAGGAGTGAGTGTTGCCGGTCGTAACTCTTAGAGACAAATTTATGGATGTTTTTATAGCTATATACAAAGCACAAACGAATATAGATTTATATATTTGTATAAATTATTAGATTAATTATAAATGAAAGTTATTTTATTATGAATTGTTATGCTAACTATATTCAATAAACACATTACCATCATGTAGCATTTTCTATAAATATGACTATGACCGGCAATATACTCACGCCTCGTCCCTGATTCCATAGCTGTCTTAAACCATGGACTCATCCAGGTTAATTGAACATTAATTAATATCTTACTCTTGCCGTTGCGTGTCGGGGCGAAACAAGCCCATTTGTTTGTCCTGATCCAAATGGTTCCATTCAGATGGCTCTGTGAAGGAAGGAACCTTATTTCCATGTTATTAGTTTTCATTGTAGCTTTACTCAGTCGATAGATGTAAAGAACAAATGTAAAGTGACCTCTGTAACAGAAGTGTTCAAACAATAAGGTCAATGTATATTTCTGTAGACAGCTAAAATAGTTCACAATAAACTGATAATAAAAAATAAAACTGCTGAAATAAGTTAGAAATAAAACGTTTAAAATAATGTCCAAACTAATTACATATTAATTTTTTTTTATTTAAAAAAAAGTAGGCCTACACCTGTGTAATTTGTCTGTTATGTATGTATTTGTGTATTGTATATATGTAAATACATATGTATGTGTATATATATACAGACACACACATTTGTAAAAGTATTTGAAATCAACCAATGGAACTTTGTTTTTCTATCTACAGGTAAAAGATGGAGGAGCCTACGACCAGAACAGAAACAACCATTTGTTGATGAAGCGGAAAGAATTAGAGTTCAGCATACGCAAGACTACCCCGATTACAAGTACAGACCCAGGAGACGAAAACACAAGAAGAGAAATAGCCCACTGGCGGACGAGTCTCTGGCCTCCTGTTCACCTGATAATGTTCTACTAACCGACAATTCATCGCCAGAGCTGACTCTCTCTCCAGTTCCTCCATTCTGTATAGCAGGGAACACAGCATTAAACAGAAGAGATGGTTCAGAAGACGAGGACACTGCAAGAGCGATGGCGGAAATATGTGTAGCTTCGTACAATAAAACTGCAGTACATAAGGAAACCGTGGGTTCAGAGAAAGACATGTCCTCTGTTCAAACACATTTCTTGCCGGTTTCCATCAATGAATCAACAGGTGAAAATCCGGACTTGTTCATGGCGGCAACTACGTCTTATTCCAATCTGCTGAGGAAAATTTCAGCTGAAGTTAAAGATTTCAGCTTTTCGAATTTCGCTTCTGACCAAATAGCCGTGCAAAGATCGAAACTCAGCAGCATAAATGAAACTTCGCCTTGGCAAAATCTGGGGAAATATTCCAGCAGACTGATACGCAATGTCGAGAACAACATTGATGACGTAGCCTTTGACCCTTGTAAGCCAAGCGATAATGGCGTTCCGAACACGTTCGTGAACGAGATTTATCAAAATGGCCGTTGTCATGAAAGGTATCCGTCTCTAGAAGAACATTTTCTGAAATCAGAAAACTGCTCAATAGGTGATAGGTGTGAACTTCTAACTAGCGCTGAAATTTACGAACTTGATCAATTTTTAGAGAAAACACTAAACGATCCGAATTTTTCCAGCCATCAAAAATCGGAAGTGAATAATTTTCTATTTTCAGAGGACCATCAGTTGAATTCATCGGCCGCAAAAGATAAACTTTGTGAAAAGCCATTAGGTGATAGATCACAAGGGGATCAAATCCCTGACACAGCTAAAGTATTAGAATATAGTTTGGCTCTTTTAGCTAAATATCCCGATGAAAATACGGAAGAAATCTGTGAAAGAGAAATATTATATTCCAATGGCGATATTTCGTATCCATCTATTGATAAGCAAGGTAACCCTTTGGCCAGTGTTAACTCCACTGTCGAAAAAGATTACTTTAGCAATGTGTCCTTTTTTACTGATCAGGAATATCGAAAATCAACGGAAAACAATTTAGAAGCTCGTGTCTCCACTTCGGATGTAAATGAATTTAATTCGCATTATCATAGAGCTTCATTCTTTATGCAAGCTCCAACAAAAAATCTGAACATAAATAATGACTGCATTTCAAACGTGAGCATGCGCTCGCCCAGTAAAAATTCAAACATCCCTATAAGCACAACAAATGGTTGCCTTTACAAACTTAGATCTTCATGTGTTCAGGCTACAGAGCCTTGTTTTATTCATTCTTTCTCTGACAGCGATTCGGTTAATGCTGGGTTAGAAATGCGAGCTTATGAACAATTCGGGAATTCAAACAGTGCTGACAATTCAATGTTAGGCTCATCAAATGGCTCTTCAGCTCAATACTTTCTAGAGCCCAACAGCTCCAGGCCAAATGTGTCAGGGTCTTTACCAGCATATAGCTCGATATCCTATTCCAATTGGGTAGGACATCAACAGAAGGGTGATAACTCATTACAACAGTTGTGTGATGATTGGATCCCTCCTTCTGTAATACACAATAAGCCTTTCTATCAAGATTACCAACAAATATCAAGAATATTTGACTCTGATTTAATTTCCGTTGAAGGGTGGCGATCAGGAGAAAGTAGCGGTAGCAGTTCCCTTGTTGATTCAGATTTTACCAGCAACCAGAACGTGTCTTACAGCGACAACAACGCCAATCTCTCATCCATCTTTACGTCAACTCTAACTCATTCTGCTTGTATGTAATGTAAACACACAGGGCCGATCTTGTGTTTTTGGGGGCCCTAGATAGAAACATGGAAGTTTTAGGCAGCTCTATGCAAAAGAACCTGTTGGAGCCCTAATGGAATCAGATTGATAGGACTTTGGAGGAGGGGGGGCGCTTTTGGCAGTGTATGTCCTAGGCAATTGTCCAGTTTACTTATCCATATGAACAGCAAGAGTCACAAAGAAAAGAATGAACCCCTAAAAAGACTGACCTCAAAAAGTGAAAAATGGTTTTTCTGTGACCATTTTCAAATTATGCAGACCTATTCTCTAAAATGACTTAGACTAAAAATATCTTTGCTAATTTTGGAAAGCTATTGGAAGCAAGCACATCAATTGTTGAATTTAAATAAATGTATGTATTTTATATATAATATAGATGAGAATGTGAATTCAAGTTACAATAATGGTAGAATTATATGCGATACTATTAACTGTTTCATTTTAACCCCAGGCATTTAAGTAGGACTGCTAACTTTTATTTTTTTTCAACTTTTGGAATTATTGACCAATGTATTGATATCCAAAGATAGATTACATCAAAGACTTCTTGGTTGTATTAGTAAGCCGATTTCATGCCTTAGAAAGAAGACCCCCTTATCTTTTTAAAAATTAAAGTATTCTATACAAAAGTATCTTGTATTAAAATATGATTCTGTTTTGTTTTCATCGGAAAGGGTTTTCATTTTTAGTCATGGCTCCCAGTCATTTTACCGGTTCATTGTTTCCTAATTATTTTGTTTAAATGTAAGTGTACATACATACATCTATAATCTTAAGTGTAATTAAAAACTTTGCAGTACTTTTCTATTTATAAATAGCAAAAATGTATAAGACCAGGTTTGCATCTGTTAACCAACTTGAAATTTAGTGCTACCAATAATTAAATGTTGAACTGAATTTCTCAGTTGTTTTTTTTTTTTTGCAAAATTATTTTTTTATTAGTCCATAAAAAAATGTGTAAAAGTAATAATAAATCTTTCAATTCACTCTATTTTCAATCTAAGATGTTTGGTTAATGTATTAAATTACTTCTTTCAGTGTTGTACTATTCTTTCATTTGAAAAAAAAGCTCCCAGTATTTAGTAAAGTCAGTGGCTAATATTTTTAGAATGAGGTGACATAGAATTGAAAACAATATCTGTCCACACTAAATTTTTTTCTTTTACACTTTTAATACCAACTGGTTAAATTACTTACACAATGATTAAATGCTGGTTCAATTCCAAACATTTTAAACTTTTTTAATTAACAAGGCAAGTGAGGTTAATGTAAAAGAATCTCTGAACATATATATAGTAATTCTTTTGCACTGTGCAAGGAGGAAGAAAACTTGAAAAATTCATTTTAAGCTCAAAATATTTTGAAATATTTATCTTAATATTTCATGACTGAAGAACCTATTTCAGGAATGGCAAAATGAAAATGAAATTTTGTTTTGATACATAGCACATGTATTAATAATTTATTTTTATTGATAAATTATAACACTAAATTTTATGGTGTGACAAATCTGGAAAGTGTAATCAACATCCCTGACCTATGAAATAAATGGTTAAATAACAATGTATTTCTCTTATTAGTAACTGAATAAACTTTGTTAAAAAAATTTCTAAATGTGCTAAAAAAAATTAAAAATCCTCACTTCTCTCTTTCATCCACACTTCATACTCAGCCCAATGACTGAGGCAATAATCTTCAACAAAAGTGATGGTTTTATTTGTATTTTTATTACAACATACCACATGATGTACTAGAACTGTCTCCTTTATGTAGTGATATATTCAGTTCTGTAACTTTAATATAAACACTTATGCCAATGAGAAGATGGAATAAAGAATACATAGAGCAAGTACCTCATAAACATGTACAAACAAATAAAAAAAATGGGACTACTCCCGTCCAATATTAAATGTATTAAATTCACTTTTTAAAAAAAAGCAAAAAAAAAAAAACCTTTATAATGTCTTGATTAGAAAAACATCCACCAGCAGTACAAAGCATGAATCTAATATTTACATCATCGAATTAAAGTAAAATGGAATTTTTTATTTCCATTGATAATAAATACAGCTGGTTTGTGAGAATGAGGAGAGTTATAAAATTTGCTAAACTGTTATTAGAAAACTTACAGCAAAGACTAATTTCTTTAAATTATGCAATAAAAGGCTTGGAAAGCACAAAAATCAATGCACATGTCCATAAAAAAGCCATCCAATTATCATTGCATAATTGGATATGACAAAATTTGGATTTCCTTATTTTTTCTTCAACTGCCACTAAGTTACAAGCTTATTAAAAAAAGTGAAAATACAATACAGAGATATCACATGTAATCAGTGCTCTATTAATTAAACAAAAACAGGAAAAATGTATGTGTTTTACTTGAAAAAACCTAAGGTTTCAAAATTTAATTATTGTAAGCAAGAGTAGCATCCATAATAAAAAATACATTAAAAAAAAGCAAGGGAAAAATTAACAATAACAAGAAAAAAATGGATCAAGATCAGTTACAAAGAAAGTTTATAATATGAACACTTCAGTAAATCAATACAATATTTAAACTAAACAAATGAAAAATGTCTAAGAAAAACCTAATTAAGAATATTTAAAATAAACCTCATAAAATTTTACAACACATTAATAAAATCATACTACTTAATATTAATATTATCTTTTCTTAGAATATATTTGTAAAATAAACCTAACCAGAAATAATGAAATGTTGTTTTTAAAATAAATTAATTTCTTGTGAAGTTCTAGTCTAAAGAAAATGAATGCGTTCAAATAGTGATTATTTAAAAAATAAAACCTTGTTAATGTACTGAAGGCCTATTTTCTTACACTACATCAAAATGACACAGAGAGAGTTGGTCAGTGTCCAGACTTCAATTTCTCTTTTACTGACTACTGTAAGCTGGGGGTTGTGGATAGTTGCTTGGTACCTTGATGGCATCCTCATAACGTGGAGGCAGCAACATCTGTAGTCAATAATTAAACAAGTTCAATTGAAATATTTGAAATCAAGTATCAATTTATTATTATTTTTTTTCTGCTTCTCCAATTTATTCAATGTCTATTGCATTCTCCATCTCCTGTCAATGATATGAACAATTTTACCGCACTTGCAACAAAAATTATAAGTAACAATGTTGTAAAAATTCATGTTTTTATTTTAATTTTGAAAAAAAAATGTAAAAAATATATGTATTAGAAAATATACCTCTGTGTCAGGATCAACTGAATACTCTCGAACTACACTGCGGGAGGCAACATGCATCTGGATATACTTATAGCATGACCACACCATACCAATCAGGTAAGCCTGTAAAGAATTTTAAAAAATTTAATGAGCATTTTCACTAACTCAGGACAACCCCAACTTCAAAAAAACTCCTTTATTTTTAATTGTTATTCAACTGTCAACATCCTCTTTCTTAAAATTAGATAGAAATTATTTTTGGAAGAAATTACTCATTTTCTTTGTGCTAACAGATAAAATACTGCGGCTTTTTATATAGACTAGTCAAATTAATGAATTAATGTTAAAGTGTACAAAAACAATAGCAAGTTTAATTAATTCAAAACTAAAAAGTATAAAATAAAAATTAAATGCAAAAAAAAAATCATTACAGCATACAAATATTTATATAAATTACAAGAACATCTGTCTCTTCATCCTGGGGAGATCAGTTAATCTGATCCACCGCTCACTCCTTTCCCAGATACCCTTTCATCCCACCAACTCCTTCATACCAAATCCTTAACTCTTTTGTTTCACCATTCTCCTCCTTCATGAACCCCATTTCTTTACCCGCCCACCCCAAACCCTTTGTCTCCAGTACATTCATGAGGGTTTAAACATTTCACTCTTATAGTGCTCCTATCTAGCATAATAATATAGGTGTTAGTTTTCTTCACAAATATTAGCAATAATGAATGGATATGGTGTCTGATTCATAAATGGTTGGAACATAGTATGAAACAACTTCATAATAACGGTTGGCAAAAATAATCACTTTAAAAAGTTTTGGAAGGGCATAAAAAACAAAATGCACATCTACTACATGGAATTGATATATATTTTTAGTACAGCTATGGTGAAAATGAATGTCCCATTAGCAGTTTATAGGATCTAAACCAATTTAACTAGAAAAAAAATAGTAACAACATTAAAAGTGGGTTTAAGTTTTCAAGTGCCTAAAATATTAAGTTTGTACATCTAATACATAATCGTCTAACGTAGTAGACTGCCGGTTTGACCGACCGTACGTTTGACTGTGTGTATGACTTCTGCAGCTAAAAATAGTCTGGGGAATTCCACAATTTTTGTCTCCCTACAAGTGGGGGAAGGGAGTGAAAGGTGGAGTGTTTTACGTCACACGTTCGCGGAATTAAAAAACAATAAATCAGTGTTACGTTTGTGTTGGGGGAGGGTGTGCTAACAAGAAAGAAGCAAGACACTTAAAAGTATACTCGCTTGCATACCATATAAAATACGACCAATATTTTATGTGTTATTAAGTGTCCCTTAAATGTGTTTTGGTTGCAATAATCTGTTCATGTCCTTCAGGGCCACTTCGAGTACATAGAAATGCTATTTTTTGTATATAGACTGATTGTTAACATGCTCAAATATATATCACCATTTTCAACTTCAACTGCGTGCCTAATAGCCGGTCCGGGTACCGGGCCTTTGTTTACTAGTTTTACATAAGTGGGACGGACGGCAGAGTGGTTTGGATAATCCACTGTCAACATGAGAGTCATGCATTCGATCCATGGAATTTTTCCAGGTGAAATTTGTTTCCAAGCCATCCTTCAAGTCCACCCAGATTTAAATGGGTACCTAACTTAATTTGGTAAAATAAAGGCAGCTGGGTGTTGTGCTAACCAAACAGATGAATTCCATCTGCTTCGATGGCCTGTTTGGGCTAAGGGAACTTACATTTGGTCATAAATCTAAATTCGTACATTCTGATATTTTAATATCTACAAAGTTTAAAAATCTGTTACTTCATTTTCTTTTACTTCAATTTATTTAAGAGTCATTTAATGTAATCATGCATACTAAATATACTATCTAACCCAGAAGAGGTCTCTATTCTGTGATGTGGATTTCTACATTCATTTATAAATATATATATATATATATTATTGTTAAAATTAAAAGCATGGGTGATTGCAACATACTGAACTAAATATGTTGATAAGCAGTAATAAATAAATTAATTATTTAACCAGATGGACACTTACGCTTGTTGTTTTAGTATTATAGTATTTATGTAATATTTTAAATTATATTCTATTGTCAAAAATTGAAACTGATTTGAGATCAATTTTATAAAAGGAAAATAAGTGGAAACATAGTTCTTACTTTAATGGATAAGACCAAGATCAAGCAAGTAACAAACAGCAACATTAAGTAGTCAGAATCCAAAAGCATTAAGCGGTCCATCAGTGGGAACTTTTCCTGTTTCAGATTTTTTTATTAAGTACACAATATTTATTAAAATGAACATTTTTATATATATTCCTTTTTTAAAAAAAAAACAGGAATTTTCTATATTATCTTAAACATAAATAAATAAAATTCATATCAAATAACTAAAATGATTATAACATTTTAGTATCTTAGATAAAATAAAATGAATTTTTACCAAGCCCTGATCATGGATCCATTGTTTGACATTTGGGGCATAGGTGAAGCAACCAACCACTGTGAGACAGCTCAGACAAAAATCGAAAACTTGCAGGCAGAAGAAGGGCATCAGATAACTAGCTAAATTCTAAATGTTAAAGAAGCATAATTTTTTTTTACTACCATACATAACCCAACTGATATTCCTAATAAACTAAAAGTTTCAACATTGACATTTCGCTTCACCAATGGATTTGTATACCTCATTCTAAATGTATCGCAAAGAGACCTATATTTTTTTTTTTGTATGATTTGTAAAATGCATAAACAATCGAAAAGCATAAATTATATCCAGTTTATATAGCTTTAAGATCTCTCTCATCAACATATAAGAAATATGTATTACTAGAAAGATCATTTAATTTCCAACATGTTGTATCATTCTATTAATGTTTGTAGTTGTACATAATTTTACAATATAAATAGCTATATAGCCTCCCGTCCCACACCCCAACTGGCCTAATATAAAAATGATGACCATTTTAAACCATTTTAAATCATAACCCTATATCCCCCTGAAAATAGGGTTTAAAAATCAAAATTGGAAAAATAATCATCATTTTCTGATTAATTATTTCTTTTACACAAATAGAAAGATAATTAATTTCTTTTTTAAAAAAAAGTAAACTTTAAAGGAGCATCTCTATGAGTTACAGGCATTTTTGTGACTCCATCAGATTTTTTTACCAAAATTTTTGCTCAAGCCCAAAAAAAAAACACCCAGTAATTGCAGGTGTTTCCAGTAGGTTAATAAAGACTAAATTAAAAGTAGTGGTGAGAATGGAGATTTTTTTCCTTGTATCGTAAACATACATACAATTAACAAGTGACAATTATGTATCATTAGGGTGTAACTTACAAAAGCTTAAATTTCTTAATTTGTTTTCTTCACTGAACAAAAAAGAATGATAAGTATTACTAACCCTTGCAACTCCATACACCAGCGCAACAGTGGAAATCAGACACACTAGGGTAATTCCAAACATGACACAGAGATTGTCTGAAAATTAAGTTAAAATAACAAATGGAATTAAGAAAAAACCATTTTTAAATAAATGATACAGTATATAGAAGGAAAAAATAAATAAAAAAGTTAAAAATTGATTTTCATAAACATCTAAGCATTTGACACATTTTCATACTTAAAGAAGAAGTAAAATAATAAAAAAAATTATTTTTAAGTCATCACATATAAAAGTGAATAAACCTTTGCTTATTGGTTGCTTCAGCTGTTGATCAGCAAAGCTTTGAATGAAATTGCCGTTCTCTCCATGTACAACTATAATACCATCATATGGCTGTTGCTTATCTGGTATCAAAATGTCTGGGTGTATGGTGGCAACAATCAGAAATCCCAAAAATGCAAGATGAACAAGCTGAGAAGTGGAAAAAATATTATGACTGAGAATCCATAGATGGTCACTATAGCAAGAATGTAATTATTTTGTAAGCTTATGGTTAATTTACTTCAAATTCTGCATACCTATGTTAAAATGGGTAAAAAATCATATATGAACATCTTAAAAAGTTACATGACTTAGAACTGAACAAAAATATGTATAACAATTGGCCCATTTTTTCAGTATAGTTGAACTCTCTTACTTTTAATCAAAGGACATTGAAAAAAACAACAACATAAAAATCATTAGAATATCGAATTTTTTAATTTCTCTTAAGTAGACTAATCCTGAAAAAAAATGGAAACCACCATTTTGTTATCTGAAAAACTTGTGAACAAAAAATAGGCCATTTCACACTCTACCAAAATCTGATTCTGAAGTACCTATTATTAATAGTATTGATAAAATTTATGATGATGGGCAAAAGTTACCTAATAATTACAAACTTAAAGTTAAACAAACTTCTTTTAGTTAAAAGCAAACTTTAACAAAGTGAAAAAAGTTTAGCTAAATGTGTGGTTTAATTTTTTTTAGTAGCTTTAGGATTATTTTCAGATTAAAAAATTTTACTACATGTTTTGTTTTATCTTCCATATAGCGCTTTTTTTCGATTTTTAACCCATCAAATCCCCTCTTCCCCTTACATTTTTCACACACACCCCACTTCAAAAATTATGTTATTGCTGGCTTACTATTTCCTGACTTCATAAATATTCTGGAAAGAACAAGCCTAATGATTTTTGGCAAACCTCTTCAAGTCAGTTTAAAAGTCGCGACCTAACACACTTTGAGAACTACAGCATTAAGAAGTTTACTGTCAACATGACTTTCAAAGTGAAGTGTCGATGGGAACATTTTTTTCATTGAGAAAATTTGGCAAACTTTACCTTGTTTCAAAGTCACCCTAATAATGAGTTTCTACTAGTTTACAGTGCAGTATTTAGCAGAATATTGCACCAAAAGCCCAATCATAACCACAGTTAATTTTGTTACATAGTAAAATATACCTTAACGAGAAGCAGCATAATCAGTTAATCATTTTTTATGATAAACTGGCATAAAAACTAAAATTATAGGAAAATGGAAACTTCAAAAACTAAACGAAGAGCTGCTGCTCTTTGTTTATTATAAAACGGTCGTCTAAGAATCCATTTTTTTTTATTATTGCATTTAAGAATACTGTTAAATCGACTTAGGTCAGTTCTATAAAGCATTTTTTTTACTACACAAATAAGCTAAATGTGGCTCTCATCGCCCTCATGCATAACCACCCTTGGTTTACAAATTGCTGTTTTTTTTATGGTGGATTAATGTACCCGAAGGGTCAAAGCAATCGTGACCATGAAAAAGAATATGAAACTTCTTCTTGGGCTCCTTGTACTGCTGATGCCCCTCTGCTGGCCAGTTCATGATAATTTCACCTTATTTTATTTAAACTAATAGAATTTTAAAGGGGAATGTAGAAGGGAAAAGCCAATGTCTATTTTTGGATTTTTTTACCTAATTAGACATTAGTTCAGGGCCATTACATGGCACATGAAAGTTTCCCTGGTGTACACAAAACTAAAATATAAAAACACTAGCCGGACAAAAGCCCCACTTTAAATATAAAATGTAATATTTAATTTTGATGTGGAAAAAAATTATGACACATTAAGATAGTGCATTTTTAATTAAACTTTTAGCATCAAGTTTTCCTTTGTTTTTTATATGTTGGAAAGTAAGCACACACACACACCCTTTTCTACATAAGAATAGTTTATAACTCTGCTTCACACCCTTACCCCCAAAATGAATGATGTACAACGCCTACACATTGTTATTCCGGTCGTTCAACCCCCGCCGTGATATGAGTGATGAAATAGTGTCATTTGCCACAGACACTTGCACACCCACGGAATGACCTACACCTTTGATTATGGCGGGAAACTACTGACCCTATCAGCGTGGGTGGTCTGTCTTTAAAAGGCACTGTGCTGTGATTTATGAGACTCAGAGTAATGGTCAGTAGCAGACTTGCCAGTCACATGCCAAGAACACACACATTGAGACAAGGACTAGAGAGGACACAGAAAGGAGATGAGTTCAAGAAAAGTTTAGAGTTGGTTTCTGAATATTCCCAGGTCTGTTGTTGCAGCGAGTTCATTAACGACACGTCACTATAACATGTTAACTCGTGCAACTGGGTCAATTTGTACACACAATGACTCTGGTTTTGCCTGGACTATTATAACCTGTACATTGTACTATTTAAATAAATCTTGTATTATTCAACTAATGAACCGGCAAATCCTTAAATGCCTACCTAGAGAGAGAAAGTCGTAACAAGTTTCATTCCTTAGTATACATATTACATTTTTATTATATACTTGTGTTTGGCCATAGGTAAAATTACAACAAATGGTTTAGGCTAAACTATAGATTAGCCCTTAAAATATGCCACAATAATGAGATGCTAAAATTTTTTTTTTTCACATTTGAAAATACAGCATCCTGCTGTCAAAGTCTGCAACAATCGCACTAATTGATCAAACACAATTATCAAACACTCTGCTAATGCACACATATCAATCATGTACTTCAAATTCATTGAATTGAAACTATCAGTGTAGTTGTAACCATAGAATATAAATTATACATAATGCAGATCCCTTGTTTTAATCACTTATTTCTGAAAGCCGCCATATTTGTTGCATATGAACTCAAATTTATTGATACATTACTATGATTACTCAGTTGTTTACTGGATCTTTCAGAATCATTGTATATTAAGCATCTCCTCATATTTAAACAGCAAAGTTACTGGAAAGAATGTAATTTAGTGTTCCTAATGCCAGACGGACATTTTTCTTAGCAATGAAAAAAGTATTAAAGTTGAACTAGTGCCCATCACTGCAAGCTAAAACTAAAAGCAGTGGCTACGGCACCAGCAAGTTAGCGTATGAAAGTCACTGACCTATAATCATCAAAAGTTGCAATTTTAAAAAATTATTTTTTATAATATTTAAATATAGGGTTAGGGATAGGGTTAGGCTGTGGAGCAATATCTATGGCTGGTACTTGGACAAAAATAATACGAGTTCTGACTTGCTGGTGCCGTAGCAAGTGCAAAAACTAAAAAGCATTGTTACAAGGGAAATGCTCCTCGTACGCCAAAGACGTACGATGTATTTTTTTTTTACCTCGTACGTCAATTTTTTCTAATTATACATTAAAATAAGGGGTTAGTTTGTGTGGCGCGCTAGTGATGTTGGTTGTTCGCTTGGCCGTGACCCAGTTTGGCAAGCTATGTGTGGGTTTGATTCCTATGAGAGACATAAATTTTTTTGTTCAGATTTTATTTTTCAGGATCAGGGATAGGGGGTTAGGGATAGGGTTAGGGTGTGGAGCAATATCTATTGATGGTCATTTTTAAATAAATCATAAATTATTTTTTTCAGATTTTTTTTTCAGGATTAGGGTTAGGATTAGGGATAGGGTTAGGATTAGGGTGTGGAGCAATATCTACTGCATTTATAACTTTACATCATAAGAGTTCCTCAAAGTTTTGCTTGACGTACGAGGTAAAAAAAAATACATCGTACGTCTTTGACGTACGAGGAGCCAGTGCGTTGTTACAAACTTAAGTTGTTTGAGAATTTATTGATTACTTTTTAGACCAAAACAAAACAATTACCCCAATTAATATTCCGTAAAACAAAGTTCCAGTTTTAACATGGCAACACAAACAGCATCGAAATGATCGGGGGTCAACCCCGGGAATTCGGGGACTAGGTTTCATCGTTAAGAAAGCTTTACGATGCAAGAAACGAACGTAAATAACAATATGTCTAACTCTCGATGACTTCTGTTACTTATGGCTATCAATCTACTTCCGCTTATTACGTCAATGCTAAGTGTGTACGGTGAATTTGATAACCAAAATAAATAGAAGGTAGAACAAGAAATGAATTATTCTTATTTTAAGAATATTAAAATGTATAATGCTTCAAATGAACTTCAATTTTTTTTCCGGGGATGAGATATAATAATATTAACATTAATTAGTTTGATCATGTGACAGTGAAACACCGCCCACTGCGCTAAATTTAGATATTTGCTCAGCAAGCGCATCACGATCGGTTTTTTCCCCAAAAGTCTATTTTTGTATATGCAAATTTGTTGAAAATTTCCTTCAATGTGTATACATACATTCATTCTAATAATAATATCAATAGTTAGTGAACTATTGGGTTTTTGCATGCACTTCAACGACTTCTAAATTTCCTGAACTAAAAACTATTTCTAATTTGTTAATTTAAACCATTTTCTTTATAAAGTAAACTTAATTAAAGTACTTAATTTGACTTAAACTAACAGTTAGTTTAAGTCAAATTAAGTAAGTTAGACTAACTTACTTAATAAGAAGTTAGAGTAATTTAAAGTTCTTGATCTTGGCTCGCCGATGTCGGCGGGCTTTTAGTTTTATTATGCTCTTTGGTGTTACATAAATTATGATAAAATAGATTTTAAATAGTACATTCATAAATATCACAAGTTACACACCGCATCAGCGTATCGAGCATTGCTGTGTTAGCCTTGTAGTAGAAATAACAAATGTTAAGGTCTCAGCAGCTAGAGCAGTCAGTCACAATGTTTAGGTTAGCTTGTAATATGATCATACAAAACATAGGCATAGGCCGCAATAGTGGCGAACCTTTTTAGGGCCGCGTGCCCAAAATTCAACCAAAACCACTTATTTATAGCACATTACCAACACTCCTCTTAAAATTAAAGGAAGTGATATTGGAGTCGCTTGCCGACCAGGGCTCGATTTAAGAAAAAACCAGTGCCGGGGATGAAAAAACATTTCTGCAGAGCCGGGTGTAAATGGCTATGGTTTTATCCCCGGCAGGGATATATTAGCTAAAGCAGAGCCCGGGGTGACAGTTCTCAGTGCCGGGATTATCCCCGGCGGTAAATCGAGCCCTGGTGCCGACTGACGAGGCTCTGCGTGCCTCCTGTGGCATGCGTGCCATAGGTTCGCCACCACTGGCATAGGGCTTTATGGTAACATGCAAAAGGCCCCGCGCTCGCATCCCCCGTCAGGATATAAGTAGTTTGCGTGTATGGTATAGGCGGGGAGGGGGGTTGCGGTTGGGGTTTTTTTCATAACCCGTTTTATGGCAGTGGTTGGTGTGTGTCAACTAACGTTAAGTTACGCGGGGTGTGACAAATCAAGAAAAAAAAGTGATGTACCAGTATTTGTATAATTATCCGTTGCTTTGATATGTGGAAACATTCTCACCTATTTTTGTTGTATATGAACATTATCAGGTTTACCATATGTCCGTGTTTTGTACGGACAGCTAGTACTTTCGACCCCCATTGCATTATTTTTTTTTCTTAATTTGGCACAATGACCAGTGCAATGAATAGTTTGAAAGCAAGTGCATAAAACTATTAAATTAAGCACTGTAAAGTGAGACAAATTTAGTACATAACTTTTCTATGTGTGAAGCGAGCTTTCTGTTAAGTAAATAATTAGAGATATTTCCTATTTTAGACCAGAAAATATGGTAAGCTCAATCCATATAATGCAAGTTCCTTTTTTTTTTTTGCAATTGATAAGCCTTAGATCACACACTCCCAAAAAATAATTATACATAAGTTATCTCGTTAAAGAGATAGCTAGCTGTCAATGGGAAGAATTCATTTGCATAATTGACTATTCTTAGTCACTCATGAACCTATTTTAAAATCTTCAATAGTAGCAGACCATTGTTTAGTCTACAGTGTAGATATATTAGTTATGTAATGCACTGAAAATAAGCTACAAGCAAATTCAATTTGTAAAGTCAAGTCAAGTTCCCTTAGCCCCAGCCCCGCTTAAAAAAGAAGGAAAGAGGAAAAAATAAAGAAAAAAATAAAGTAGCCACCTTGCTGGTATTGGTGCCCCCCCTGCTTACTTTGACCTGGCTATGGGCCTGCTTAGCCCTAAAGGGCCATCAGGGCTATTGAAGTGTAGAATTCATCTGTTTCTTTAACCTCTGCAAAAAAAGGGATTGTGTGGTTACCACAACGCCCAGTCGCCTTTACTTCCCCAAATTAAGTCAGGTACCCATTTTAAGCTGGGTGAACTTGTGGGACTTTCATTTCAGTTCCGTTGGTTCATACAGAGGATCGAACCCAGGAATCTCAGGGTGAGTGCCAAGCATCTACACCACTCTGCCATCATGTTCAATTTGACAGATGGTAAAAGAATATTAATTTTGGTTCTATAAAAAAAAAGAAAAAAATCAACAGCCCACAAGTTTTTTCAGAAATATTTCAGATTTTTTTAAAAATTTCATTCCATACTAATTCATTGAAGTATTATTTTTTATTCAGTTCATTAAATTATTTCACTTCAATTAATCATTAGCGATAGAGTCTTATTATATTTTGGAATTATTCTAAATGAAAAATAAAAAAAATAAAAATGTAATGTTTGTTTCACTTTTTATCTTTAAATATGAAATAGCATATTGCTTTGAACACATTGTGAATGATTAATCCAATAACCACATAAAAAAAATAGATAATCAAACTTAGCATTCATTTTAAAAACCCTGATGCAAGGTTTATAAACAAGCAAGAAAATAACAAAAATGGTACTAGTTTAAAGTATTAAAAAAATTACAACAGTAAAAATAAATATTCATTTTCTGTTAGAAAAATGTGCATGTCTCTCATGTGTTTTTACTGATGTTCTATTTTGATAGCTATATAAATTTACAATTCTCCATTTCCCTTGAGATTCTAAATTTTATTGAATTCCACAAAGCTGCTAATGTACCATACTTAAAATTGTTTGTATTGTATGCATAAATACTAACAATAATTTATCTTTCTACAACTCATTCTCTTGTTCTGATCCCTTCATGCTGTCATTGATTTAAGCTAAAAAAGTTTCCAGGATTGAGATATTTCTAACTTTCATTCCTTACTTGAAGAGTCTCCTTTAGTAGCTGGAATATACAAAATTTCAGTACTTCAATATTTCTACCAGAAGCTTATCACTAATATTAACATACATAGTAATCATGATTAATAAAAAATAAAATTTTTAAACCCCTTACTTTCTCCTAACCAGCATGTGTAGAAGAAAAGTTTTTCTTTCTAAAAGCTACATGATGGTCAAATCAAGAGATGACTATAACTAAGCTTTTTAACAAGCCTATAACAGTTGTAAGTACCGATATACAGTGGAAAACCTTTACAAATACACTAGCAAGAAGAGTGTTTAACAAAACAAGCAAATTTTTAACAAATAAATTTTCCACTCGATATAAAGTGTTTAACTATGACTATGTAGTAAATCAACTGTGACAATCACTCCCATAAAGAAAAAAAAAGAGAGAACTATTCCAAATTAAATCAAATTATGAAAGTCTGTAAATGTGGGAAACAGGGAAAACCCAATTAGATTAGTAGTGGAAGCAATGATATGCGACTGTTTAATAACAATGTCATATCACATTTCTGACAAACTCTGTAAAAGGAGGCAAAAGAAAGTGTCACACAGAAATTTGTCTGACACATTAATCGAGAAATTCCATTAATTTTTATTAAAATTAAAAAAATGATGCTTTGAAATGGTGATTTGTAATTAAAGTTAACTATAATGCATAAGTGGGACACAACCTAAGAGTCCTGGGTTAAATCCTCATTGAGAACCATGGAGTTTTTTCCAGATACTAAGTTGTCCCACAAGTCCACCCAGCTTTAAATGGGAACCTGGCTTAAGTTGGGGAAGTAAAGGTGGCACTCCCTTCATATGTTATGGTTATAGAAACTGATGAATTCTACAATGGTCTGCCCTGATGGCCTGTTAGGGCTCAGGGAACTTTACTTTTTTATAATGCATAAGAATATTTTTAATTCTTAAAGGAACTAATAAAAGTTATTTGTAAAGAAAAATCTGCTTTGAAATACAAATGTTTGGAATAAGAACCTTCTCAAAAGTAAATACTTGAAATACTAGGTTTAACTGTAAAACCAATGAACTTTTAAAAAATAAATAAAATTACATGTCTTTCTCTCAAGATAAACAGGTTCTAGTTTTAAACTTTTATCAGTGACAATAACGTTTTTTATATCTTTCTTCTTTGTTTTGGCATCCTTACCTAAAGAAAAATAAAAGAAATATTAGAATATATATAAAACAATATTCTTAATGCAAATGATAATTTATCATATAATTCTGATGTATTAAATTCTTGAAACAATCACATTTATTACTAGTATGGTTTCTCTCCCAGGATTGCAGGATGCAGGTCAAATTTTAGCTAATTGAAAACTTGCTAGGAAATTTCATCTTATCCTGGGATATCCCTGAATACTTTATAAATTTAATATAAATCCTGAGATGATCATGTTTAATACATATAATTGCAACTTAATGAAAATTAAATTCCCTTGTTATTTTATCTTTTTCTTCCATGGGTCAAGATGGGCTGATACAGCAATACATGATTATCATCATTCAAGGAAATGTTTCATGCATGTCACTAATGTAAGGTTTACATAAATAGTTGTACAGCAAAACTAAGGAAATAATTTTAGAAAATATGATAGATATGCTGCTGATTGTTTGCCATAGCCATACACTGGCTCACAACTCCTAACAATAAGCATTATTAATTTTTTCTTATAGTTATAACAAAAGGGGTTTACCATTTAATCAGACATAATGGCATTACTGCTAAGTGTCAGAATGGGAAAGGAATTACCTATAGTTATTTAAAAAGATTCATTGATAAATCCATCTTACTATAATAATATCAAGTATATTCTATTTAATTCATCGTTGCTCTAATTTACTTTTTATTAAATTCTTTGGTTAATTATTCCAGTTTTAGCAAATTAAAAAACCGTGGGCAACTCTATGAGAACTTAAAGTATGTTTCAAACATACTTGTATTTTTTTTCCACAACGTAGATTGCGTACAAATCCTAAAATACTATTTCCAAAGTATAATTAATCAAGAACTGTAAAATAAGCAAATACAATGCATGCTCTCTATTATGTTTTAAAATAAATTAGATTATCCCGGGATACCCCAGGATCCTGGGATGAGACCTATTTTTATCCCTTTTTCTCAGGATAAGCAAAACATCAGGAAAGGGAGCAACCCTAATTATTAGGCTTTTAATTTAATTTTTATAAATTTTTTGTATAAATATGTGGATTTATTATATCTTCTACATGTACATTAAAGTATCTAATAGGCTTTTTTTTTATTGTGAATACCATACTAATTTCCATACTGCTTAATTATACCAATTTCAATATGGCATCATTATTATTTTTGCAGAAATAAACGACCAAATGTGAGGTATTGTATTCAAATTCAATTACTGACACAATGATTTCTAAATTAATATACAAACAGTTTACTTTGGCTGATTTTTTTTTTAAGTTTTGGGTCTAAATGTGAGAGGTCATCCACATTTGAAATTCATTGAAAAAATCAATTTGATGAAATCTGCAGAGAAAATAATTGCTAATGATATTTTAATATATTTCAATACATTTCATTGCAAACATGATATATCTGGAATGTATTTCCAGTAACATCAAGATCATAGTGATGCTACTGCAATAAAACAAAAAGAGAGAGAGAAAGGCTAAATATGTATAAAAAAATTGTTCATTGCAAGCTGTATTAAAATGAAATATCAAGTAAAAAAATAATTCATTGTAGCATGAAAATATTTATATAAATTATCATTACTAAAATAAAAAAAGAGTGCAAAATTATAATATACTGAGCTAAACATGTTTTTTTTACATTAATTGATCAGTAGAAAAAATTAAAAAATAATTTATTTATCTAGATGGGCATAAAAAGGATAGTGCAGGTTGTGCTAATGAAGAGGCGGCAAAAGTGTTAAAGTCACTTTGAGATCTGGAGGATTTAATACTAAAGACTGCTAGCTACAGCTCTGTGAGCCACTTTAATTATAATGACTAATATAGAATAGCTAAATTACCTGCGCTGTTGTCTTCGATTTCAAGAAAAAGGTGAGAGCCTAAAGTATTTGTCATTTTGCCAGAGTACAGCTGATTATTAATTTTTACTAATGGGCTTTCCGTAGACAGTCCCTGTGTAATAAATAAGATATTTGTAAATATCTTAGGATTCTTGAAATGTACGAAAATAAACATATGCATGAGGAAGAAATGCTGAAATTAAAACTGGATAGATTGAGGTGGGTAGGGCACATAGAAAGAATGAAAAACAACAGAGGTCCAAAGGCAATATATAAGACAACACCCAATGAGAAAAGGCAGAATGTCAGACCAAGAGGCAGATGGTTAGAGGAGGTGGAGAAAGATCTTAAAGCCATTGGAGTGAGACAGTGGAGAAGAAGACCATGGATTGGGAAAAGTGGAGAAGAGTAGTATGGCAGGGCCCTAAATGAGCTGTAGAGCCAAAGGAAGAAGATGAGAAAAACAAAAGATCAAGATTACAAATAAAACTAATGAAAATCTATCTTCTAAAATAAAGTCATTTAAAGGTAATAATTTATAATTTAGTGGTCGAGAAGAAATTTTAACATGAACCAAGAACTGCGTAAAAAATATTGATAGAATTAATTCTGGTTAGCTACTATATTTCATCTATGTAGCAAATACTACTGTTGTCGAGTCAGTTTTTTTAAAAGTCTTTTTTACCAAAATCTGAAGATATGATTCTGAACTTCTTTTATTATCCAGCTCAGGCAGTTCAAGCATTAAGATTGTTTCCTGTCAAAAAGAAAAAAAAGTTATTTTTTGTGTAATGTGTCAACTCTTTGAAAAATTCTTTTCATTATTCACAGGAATAACATACATTTATTAATATATTTCTTTTATTAACAGTTTTGGGCCAAACTTCTGAATCCTTATCATGCTCACAGGGTAGAACATTACTAAAAATGAATAAATGAAATTAAAACAAAACCTTATCAACAATAAGATTTTCCGTCAATAATACTTAGACTAAGGCTGGTGGAGTTTGGTTGATTTAACTCTCAACTGTTGTTCATTTTCTGCCATTCTTTTAAGCTGATTGCAGGGTGTTTTTTAAAACTAGGCATTTTTCATTATATTATAAGCTACCTAGTGAAGTTATACATCACTGAATTTAGAAATGAATAAGCTATTTAATGATATAAAACTTTTGATATAATAGAAAATTTTAATTTTGTAAAATTATAGTGTAAATGATTTTTTAATTATTTTTTTTATCTAAAAATACAAATACATCACAAACAGTAAGAATAAAAAAAAAAGGTATGAAGAATTTAAACAAAATCTTTATTATTTACATAAACATTATTCATTTGTACAACACATAAATAAATTTGGACGTAAAATTAAGATAATTTTTTTTTATTCAACTTTAAATGATACTATAGAAATTGGGAAAAAAAAAAAAAGGACTGATGCTTCTAGAGTGAAAAAAGACATATAATTTTCACACAATTTTAGACAAGATAAAATTGATCATTAAAATTTCTATATTATTATTATAAGTGACAGGAAACACATTTGAATGAATACAAAAATAAAGTTTTCCACCATTTATTTGTTTTTCTAAGCATATTATATTTATTTAAAAGTTGATCACTTTTGTCACCCCTCCCATATTAAAAAAATCATCAAATTTCACTTTTCCCAAGAAATCACACTTAGTCGCCAAACAGCCTCGCCTCAAATACATGCGAAGCCGCAGCGACAATGATTCCTAGTGCATTATGTCTTTTTTCAACCCAAACTTGGAATATTTTACAAAGTATCACATTTTTACAAAAATAAAAAAATCTATTTTTCTTTGCCACTGTATCCTAGGGTCGGCGTTGCACATATATGATAAAACATTAAAAAACAATTGACCAAAAGTAAAAATATAAAGAATTATAACCAGGCTTGCGGAGCCGGAGCCGAGGAGCCGGGAGCCGCTACTTTTTGCTGGAGCCGGAGCCGAAAAAATCTGGCGGCTCCAAGGCTCCCAAATGGTTTTTTTTTTTAGCTTTAAAATTACAAATTTGTTTGATTGTTTGCCTCCTACAATTTGTAATAGACTAAAAACAAAATGGTAGCTTTCTGTATTTAACAATTTTATTATAAACAGAATATCTGAAACAGAGCAGATACATTTATAAGGCTGTGGCTATTCGGACCCGGGTCCCAATAAAATTCGATTGTTATTCGGACCCGTGGCAAATATGCACTAAGCTTAGCTATATTTAAACTTTATTAGACGGAACCCGAAAAAATAATAATACAGAGTCCGCTTAGTGAAACCCTAGACACTGAGTAACGATTAAATCATACAATTCAAACAATTATAAAAAAAATAAACAAAAAACAATAATAAAGTTTATGCATAGCTAAACTAAGTGCATATTTGCCACGGGTCCGAATAACAATTGGAGTTTATTGGAATGGGGTCCGAATAAAAATCGGAGTTTATTGGTACCCGGGTCCAGGCCCGTAGTCAGAGGGGGCTAGAGGGCTGACCCCCCCCCCCGTTCATGACCTGAGTCCCCCCTCCCCCCCCCCATGCATGATTTGAGCTTTTTGACAAAATTTTAATAATAACGGCTATAAAACATCAATCATTTTGTTCAATTCTGTTTTAGGGGCCCGGACAAGCTGGCCAATCAACTTTTGAAAATATTAATATCAGCACGGGGGCCCGTTTCACCCCTGCCCAGGGACCCGAAATGTCTGTCGGTGGGCCCTTTTCGTAACCTTGTAATAGTTTTATATATTGATATCTTCTGAGGACAACTAGCAACTTATTTAAGTTAATAAAATAATATTGACTTCTGACTTCACTTTTATACATATGTATAATAAAATAATAAAGTACAAACTCCGTGATTTCTGAGTGATGTTATTTATTTTGCAAATTTACTTTTTAGCAGAATTAATTTTATTTTAAATTGAATAATTGCGACTGGTCATTTGTTGTTGATAGATCTGTTCTTTGTTTTCAATATTTTTTAAGAAATATCACACAAATAGCTAAGCTATATTCGTGCATCTTTGTCGTTCTTTCCGGGTTGTACGTTTAACCAGCAGTATAATGATATAAATCAGGTATCTATTATGTAACAATTGTGTAGCAGAGCAAATGGTCAATATATTTACAACAGGAATCAGAAATTGCTCAGCCTCAATAAATTTTTGTCATTAAAACTCTTTACTATTTAAATTATTTTTAACAAAACTGCAACATGCATGCACTATTGAAACGTAGTTAAAATTATATACTTCTAATTAATAGCTAAACAATCAGTACTAAAATGCACCATTCCAGATATGGAACTGCAAAAAATTTCTTGGGGAAGGGACTCACTGAGGTCCCCTCCCAAAACCCCTCCTCTCCGTTCGCAAGCTTTCGGCACTTCGCACCTCCATCTTCGCCCCCCCCCCAAACATTTCTTCTACCCCACCAGGGGCGGAATTATGGGGAGAGGCCGGGGGGCATATCCCCCCACCTCCGGTTATCGCAAGTTTAGGTAATGCATCATTAAATTATCGAAAATTTTTTGTTCAAAGACCAATTTTCAACACTGAAAACAGTTTCGCCCCGCCCCCAGGGGTCAAAGTTTTGCCCCCGTCAAAGTTGTCTAGATCCGCCGCTGTACCCCAGAATCAGTTCTTCGGCACACCCCCCCCCCCCGGCCGAAAAAAACTTCTCCCCCCCCCAATGCAATAATCCTGGCTACGGACCTGCCCGGGTCCGAATAGTCACTTCGAATTAATCAATAATAAGTATAAATACTGAAGTCTTTAAAATATTTTAAATAATGTATCATTTTACTATTTGCTAATTTGATCATTGAAATAACTTTTTATTACTTTTGAAAATGGCGACTAGAGAAACCTCGATGGAAAATAATGATATAATTCTGGATGCACTGAAATGGTTTGTTTTTAGTAAAACCAACAATGGACAATGTGTATATTTTTCAAGTTCCTGACTCTGGGGGTGAACGCGGCAAAATTTGCATAACTTTTTATCAGCGGGATGTTAGCGTGGAGCAATTACACAATTTTTTGTCTCATGTGATACTATCTTAATAGGGAGCCGGAGCCGTCAAAATTTGTGGGAGCCGGAGCCGAAAAAAAATATGGCGGCTCCGCAAGCCTGATTATAACATACAAAAAATTGTCAACCACCGGTGGTCGAAAAGTCAATGCTACGAACATTGAGCGTTAAAGTCACAGTATTTTTCTTTATCGAGTATCTTGCTAACGTAAAAATAGTCTGAGTATTTTTTTGTATATTAACTATATTACTTTATTAATCTACTCATTGAACACAGCAAAGGAAATTTTTTTGTTTTATTCATAATAGTTGCTGTTGCGTCTTGTCTGAAGTTGCGCTTATGTTTTTGATTGGCATGAATCATGTGATTACCAGATGCAGTTGATTTTTTGGCACAAAGAATTTTAGACATATGTCCATCCTTGCCAGCCTTCAGTTGTTCCTCAAAGCTCAGCTTACATTGAATGAGGTCTTCGTTGAATAATGCACAACAATAAAATTTCGTAACATTGAAAAAACATGTTATAAAATAAACAATTGTAACAACAGCATTGATTTCTTGGTTCACTGCAAAGATAACGGTCTCACACCTAACTATATATATTATATACTATTATGAATTACTCCAATTGGACTATTATTATTTCAGATAAGATAATACAAATTTGAAATAAATGAATATCATTTGCTTCCAATATTGATTGCCTTTTTTATTTCAACCAGTCAGATTAAAATGTCTGATAGTAAAAGGAGCAAAGTTAACAAATTTGTTTCAACTTTGAAATCTCCACCGTTGACATCTCTTCGGTGGACATCATTAAATGACAAGAGCCATCGCAAGTCCAAAGTTTGGGAATTTATGGGTGTGCTCACTGTAGTTGATACGACATCTGGGCGCAGTTGTGCATTCAACGAAGACCTTATTCATTGTAAGCTGTGCTTTGAGGAACAATTGAAGGCTGGCAAGGATGGACAGATGTCTAAAATTTATTGTGCCAAAAAATCAACTGTATCTGGTAATCACATGATTCATGCCAGTCAAAAACATAAACGCAACTTCAGACAAGACGCAACAAATCCCAAACTGACTCAGTGGTTATCAAGTGCTAATAACTCATCTCAGCCTGCACATAATACATTTGAGTTCAACCGTGATGTGGCTTTGTACATGTGCAGATACCTAATTCCATTTAATGCAGTTGAAAAGGCAGGTTTCAAGGCATTTTGTGCAAAGAATGCCTCCTACCCGGCTCCGTCTGCCAGCACTGTTGCTAATACTGCACTTGTTGATGTTTATTCGCTGGTCAAAATTAAGGTAAAAGAACTTCTTTCTGTTTGTCATGCTGGATCGTTAATGATGGACGGCTGGACTGATAAGCACCATTGTCATCCCTATTTTGCAGTGCGCTTTAGTTTCATTCACGAGTGGACATTCAAAATTGTAACAATAGCTATGCAACCTGTTGAAAGCCACAAAGCTTTGAATCTTAGTAGTTTTGTTAAAAAAACTATTGCAGAGTTCATGCCACATAATATAAAGATGATATTGTTCAACACATCAGATGGTGCAGCCAATATGAAATTGTTGTCCAAAGTACTTGGCCATGAGAGAGTGGATTGCACAGTGCATCGCTTGCATCTATTGCTGACTGTTGACAGTTTAGATAAAGATCCACAGCTTACTGTTTTGCTACACCACAGCTTACTGTTTTGCTACAGAAATGCAAAGACATTATAAATGCTTTGCATTTCAAGGGTCACGTCATAAGATCTATGCAGGATATTTCGAGGGATATAGAAATGTTTGATTGTGTTAATCAGATCCTTGAAACCTTATCAGAAGATGCGTGTAATCCTGTGATTGATCCAGACTCTTCTGATGTTTGTTATACCGACCTGCATCCAGACAGCAATACATCAGCACGCAGCGGGGCCAGTGGACATCAAACACTCAAACTGCTCATCTGCACAAGGTGGAACAGTGCACTAATGATGATTGAGTCTGTCCTGGATCTACAGAAGGCACTAAATGAAGCCTTGAACAAAATTGGCAAGTTTGACATATGCTTATCACCTGAAGACATTTGTGTGCTGAATGAATTACATGGTTTCTTGTGCAATTTCAAACAACTCACACTGCTTGTCAGTGAATGTAACCCTAACTTATCACTACTGCCATTGTTGCACAGTCGTGTAATGAAAGCTTGCGAGCAGTTGTTTGACAAATTTGGACAATGCACAGACAGCCCTGCTATTACTGAACTAAAAAAACTTGTTCGCAATGCTGATGACAAGAGGATTAAAATCAGCCAGCTAGTAAAAGTGTCATGCTGCTTTGACCCTGTTGTTCGCAATGCAGTTCTATCCAATGATGAATGTGTCCGGTTACTGCAGGATGCGAACCAGAATCTAATGAAGGAAAACACCTCTGTGCGCCACGTTTTAGTTTCTGCTGCTGTGAAACCATCTTCAGACAAACAAGTCAACGAGTCAGATGTTGCTGAGGTGTCTGCGAAGAAGCTCAGAAGCTCACTGTTACAGGTAATTATTTAATGCTATTGGTGTAATTTAACATTGTATACTATATGTATACACTAATGCATTAATATACTGTAGTCAGTTCATTATACACATATTGACATGTTGTTTTTACTTATATCAATTGTTAGTAATTATTCATGATCACTGTAAATTATTAATGTATTGTTTGCTATTGTAGGATATTATAGCAACAGCATTATCAGTAGGTGGTGATCGTGGAGCTATTGTGGAGCCTTTCATCAGTGAAATGAACCGATTTTTATCAGTCAACGTGAATGAAAACGAGACTGCAATGGATTTTTGGCGCCAAAAGTCAGCTGATTTCCCGATTCTCTCACAAATGGCCAAAATATATCTGGCTATAAGTCCAGGCAGTGTGCCAGTTGAATCAATGTTCAGCACTGCTGGCTATATGCTTAACTCCAGGAGATCGTCTATGGCGCCGTACAAAGCGGACATGGTGCTATTTCTCCATGATAATTATGATGTTGTATCATAACATTATCATAACATTTGCATTGTCGTATGATTCATTCAATGATATCATGTTATTATATTATATATTATATTATCATTATGATATTATATTACATATTATTTTATATTATAAATGATATTATTTTAATGATATTATATTATTATATGATATTATAAATTATAACTAAACTATCATTGGATTCATTAATTGCTTGTTTTTTTTTAATGTTTGATTTTAGTTTCAAGCCTGCCACGGCCTGTTCATGTTATATTGCAATTTCAAGTTGACAATTTTTTAGGGAACAGTTTAAAAAAATGTTAAATAGGGATGTTGCCGTTGCTGAGTGTAAGAGTGAACATGCTTGTTCAGTCCAACGTTGTGTTGTTTAACTTCTATTTGTGTTTAGCTATAGCCTGTAAGCTGTAAGCCGCCGCAAGTCATTGTAAGCCGACCATTGTCCTAAGCCACGGCTTAAGCCGGCTAGCCAGCCATAACAATTCTAAGCCAGCCATAATCAGTTCTACGGCGCGGCTGAGGGGTCTAAATATGTCTGGTCTCTGGAAGGGCCTAATCTTAAGGCAGTTAAGGATTACATATGATCGGGCACTGTTACACAGGTAAAGTATCGAAAATATATTTTAAAAATGGTAATCCCTTATTTTAAAATGCAGTTTTATCCACACTCTCTTTAATGTCTTTATAGTGGTAGTTATGTATTTATACAGTGAGTAGTGTAGTGACCAATAAACAAACTTACTTCCCATTTTTCTTCGGATTCCATGCTTAGCCACCACAACAAATCTTCGCAATCTCTAGCTCTTCATGTTAAAAGATACAATTGCTTTGTGAGTGATTCATTTATATCTATGATTCATAAGATTGGAAACGTTCTTCTGTATCAAGGGCATTAACTCAACCGCCTCTCTATAGACAAACCATATGATATCTATACCCTATATAGTATGTCTATGTACATCTAACTCTGTAAGACTACATCAAGGACAGAAAATGTGAGGGTATGATGTGCCTAACTCCTCTTCTAGAAAATGGGCAGATAATTACAAACCCAATAGTCCATTGCCTAGTAAATGCATACATACATATAGACCCCTCAGCCGCCGTCTTAAGCCGCCGTAAGCCGCCACAAAAGATGTTAAGCCAAGCTGCCAAAAACTTTCCTAAGCCGTGGGAGATTCGGAATTACCGCTAAAATTTTGCGTTGGTAATACGTTGTACTGTTGTACAACAGTTTCACAACACCACTGCCACACATCGTTGAGAATAGTTTACCAACACCACTTAATTTTATATTATCTCAGCCTGCACATAATACATTTGAGTTCAACCGTGACGTAGCTTTGTACATGTGTAGATACCTAATTCCATTTAATGCAGTTGAAAAGGCAGGTTTCAAGGCATTTTGTGCAAAGAATGCCTCCTACCCGGCTCCGTCTGCCAGCACTGTTGCTAATACTGCACTTGTTGATGTTTATTCGCTGGTCAAAATTAAGGTAAAAGAACTTCTTTCTGTTTGTCATGCTGGATCGTTAATGATGGACGACTGGACTGATAAGCCCCATTGTGAGCCCTATTTTGCAGTGCGCTTTAATTTCATTCACGAGTGGACATTCAAAATTGTAACTCTAGCTATGCAACCTGTTGAAAGCCACAAAGCATTGAATCTTAGTAGTTTTGTTAAGGAAATTATTGCGGAGTTCATGCCACATCATAAAAAGATGATATTGTTCAACACATCAGATGGTGCAGCCAATATGAAATTGTTGTCCAAAGTACTTGGCCATGAGAGAGTGGATTGCACAGTGCATCGCTTGCATCTATTGCTGACTGTTGACAGTTTAGATAAAGATCCACAGCTTACTGTTTTGCTACAGAAATGCAAAGACATTATAAATGCTTTGCATTTCAAGGGTCATGTCATAAGATATATGCAGGATATTTCGAGGGATATAGAAATGTTTGATTGTGTTAATCAGATCCTTGAAACCTTATCAGAAGATGCGTGTAATCCTGTGATTGATCCAGACTCTTCTGTTGTTGGTTATACCGACCTGCATGCCTGCATCCAGCAATTTCAGCGGGGCCAGTGGACATCAAACACTCAAACTGCTCGTCTGCTCAAGGTGGAACAGTGCACTAATGATGATTGAGTCTGTCCTGGATCTACAGAAGGCTGTAAATGAAGCCTTGAACAAAATTGGCAAGTTTGACATATGCTTATCACCTGAAGACATTTGTGTGTTGAATGAATTACGTGGTTTCTTGTGCAATTTTAAACCACTCACACTGCTTGTCAGTGAATGTAACCCTAACTTATCACTACTGCCACTCACACTGCTTGTCAGTGAATGTAACCCTAACTTATCACTACTGCCATTGTTGCGCAGTCGTGTAATGAAAGCTTGCGAGCAGTTGTTTGACGAATTTGGACAATGCACAGACAGCCCTGCTATTACTGAACTAAAAAAACTTGTTCGCAATGCTGTTGACAAGAGGATTAAAATCAGCCAGCTAGTAAAATTGTCATGCTGCTTTGATCCTGTTGTTCGCAATGCAGTTCTATCCAATGATGAATGTGTCTGGTTACTATAGGATGCGAACCAGAATCTAATGAAAGAAAACAGCTCTATGCGCCACGTTTTAGTTTCTGCTGCTGTGAAACCATCTTCAGTCAAACACGTCAACGAGTCAGATGTTGCTGAGGTGTCTGCAAAGAAGCTCAAAAACTCACTGTTACAGGTAATTATTTAATGTTATTGGTGTAATTTAACATTGTATACTATATGTATACACTAATACATTAATATACTGTAGTCATTTCATCATACACATATTGACATGTTGTTTTTACTTATATCAATTGTTAGTAATTATTCATGATCACTGTAAATTATTAATGTATTGTTTGCTATTGTAGGATTTTATAGCAACAGCATCAGCAGTAGGTGATGATCGTGGAGCTATTGTGGAACCTTTTACCAGTGAAATGAACCGATTTTTATCAGTCGACGTGAATGAAAACGAGACTGCAATGGATTTTTGGCGCCAAAAGTCAGCTGATTTCCCGATTCTCTCACAAATGGCCAAAATATATCTGGCTATAAGTCCAGGCAGTGTGCCAGTTGAATCAATGTTCAGCACTGCTGGCTATATGCTTAACTCCAGGAGATCGTCTATGGCGCCGTACAAAGCGGCTATTTCTCCATGATAATTATGATGTTGTATCATAACATTATCATAACACTCATGGTCGTATGATTCATTCAATGATATTATGTTATTATATTATATTATTATATGATATTATATATTAAAACTAAACTATCATTGGATTCATTATTTGCTTGTTTTTTTTAATGAATGTTTGGTTTTAGTTTCCAGCCTGCCACGGCCTGTTCATGTTATATTGCAATTTCAAGTTGACAATTTTTAGGGAACAGTTAAAAAAATGTTATGTAGGGATGTTGCCGTTGCTGAGTATAAGAGTGAACATGCTTGTTCAGTCCAACGTTGCGTTGTTTAGCTTCTATATGTGTTTAGCTATAGCCTGTAAGCTGTAAGCCGCCGCAAGTCATCGTAAGCCACCTATTGTCCTAAGCCACGGCTTAAGCCGGCTAGCCAGCCATAACAATTCTAAGCCAGCCATCATCAGTTCTACGGCGCGGCTGAGGGGTCTACATACATAAGTAAAACTTCGCATAGGAACCAAAATCGTCTTCTTTGCCCCAACTTGACCAAGCCCCAGAATTTCTCTCTGCAGTCCACCTTACGGGCCACTGGATACGTCAATATGTTAAATACATTTTAAATATTATTATGGAATTATTGTTGTGAGGAGCTGGAATAAAAGGTCTCAAATTTCAACTCCCCAATGCATGTCCTGTCCAGATACCAGGCCTCTGGATACTGGTATCTTTTCTTTAAAAAGTTAATTGTACTCTTTTACAAGTCAGTATATCATAATATATGTTATTTTGGTGTTTTTTTTTTTTTTACAACAAGGCCAGCTGCATCAACTATGAATATCATAAACATCATGAGGTTGATGAAAAGAGGTATTTTTTATATATATTAAAAGCCCTTAAACTCATTTTATCAAAATATTTAACTAAAAGAAATAAATAATAAAAAGAACTGGCTCATATTAACAAAATAATTAAAAGAGCTGCATTCAGTTTTGTTATGTTATAACTAATTAAATAGTGAAGGAGACTCGTTATTTCTGATATATTTGGCAAATAAGTTTGTTATTTAGCATTTTAATTAGGTGGGGGGGGGATTTTTTTTTTTTTATCATTTTGTATTTTAGGCGGGAGGGTGGGGGTAAAAAAATTGACATAATTTTACTAAGGGGTTACTGAAAGTTTGACACTTGTTGACAAGGGGGAAGGTGGGTCTAAAAAGGGCTAAAATTTGTTGACATATTTAATCGAAGATCTAAAATTTACATAAAGTGTAAAACTTAATAGGGTGGAAATAGCAGAATAGGGAGATAGCGAGTAAAATACAATTTGATTCATATCTATTTCCAGTACCGAACCTAGGGATTTGGGGGCTTGGGGGCTTGGACTCTTTGTGACTCCCTGCATTTTCACATTCGACATCATGGCATGAGATAATGTACTTAATATGTAAAATAAAAAAATTTTTGTGGGCCCCACTCAAGCTGGGGCCTGGGGGGACTTTCAAATTTGGACCCCCCTCCCTAGTTACGCCACTGTCTATGCCTACAACAAATCTAAAAACTGATACATTTTGATTAATAATATTCAATTTTTACATCATATTAGCTACATAAGACAATTTCTACCTGGTCTTTGGTATAAGCACATGACTATTAAATGAACAGTAAATAAATTGAAAAGCTTAATGTCTTTGCAAATTTTCTTATATCAGTAAAAAAAAAAAAAAGTAAACTTCCTCATATATAAAATCAAGAATTAAAAAATAAAAGTATAATGACTTAACAAAATAACACCAGCAGCTATTTTTTCTTTTATTTAGTAAAAAAAATAATACAAATTTTCATAACTCTGAACAAACTTAATTAATCAGCAAAGTCTATTTACAATAATACTGTGAACAAAGAATTTATCTGCAATAGGACAGATAATAAATAACAAAAATTAAGAATATATATCAAGTAATAAAAATTTCAGGAAATAGAGAAGGTATGGACAAACTTTATAAACTGTGGATGACAGTAGATTCTACAATTTTATAGAAGAGCAAGACCAAATGCAGATGATGTGTTTGAAATAACTGACATTAAAGTATTAAAATACAGGTCATTGATGTTAATGAGTGGAAAGAAGTTGAGTGCTGACCACATCAAACAGCCAAAAGGGCTATACTTGGCTTGAGGGCATTAGTTTGCCAAGGGTCAGGGGTTAGAGTGGAAGTATGGTCAGAACCTGGTGGGTAAGATAGACCCTTACAAAGGGGCCACTATAAATATTGAACGTTATAATCATAAAAACAATATTACTTAATAAAATAATATTGGAAGATTCATCTGTTAAATTTCAATACTTTCTCTAATTACAAAGAAATGCATCAAATATACTTCTGAGACACACTTTTAAATGCAAAAGAAAAAGCAAACTAGATTTAGTATGTAATAAATTTATACTGTTATACTGTATGCGAAATTCGCAGTCGCATAATTCATACTTTATTTCACAATATAGATGTGCAGGGCAAAATACATTTTAGAACCCAGAAAAGCCATTACACAAATACAATGTATTTGAAAATATCAGCACTAAAATAAACAAAAAATATAGCACCATTATTTTAACATACACAACATTAAGACAAATATTTTAAAATGCCATTTTAGTACATTCAGTATCAATATAAAAAGACTTTTAAAATATATATATAATTCATCAAAATAATTATTTTTAATTATATTCTAAAAAGTTAACATTATTTTATCCAACTAATGAAAAAGGTTTTATACAAAATATTTATAATGTGATCTAAGAACAGAGTTTTTTCAACACAATTTTAATATAAAATATGAAAATTCAGTATCATATGAAATTTTGGATTTTGTGGCTGTGTATGCTCTTTATTTAAAATTACTTAAATTAACATGTTGATAGTAAGTATTTTTTTTTACAAGGACCATAAAAGCCTTTTATTAGGCGTAACAATTTTTTGTTTTGAAAGTAGTAAGCCACAGAAAGTACATAAAGACTTTTCTATTTCAAAGTGAAAATTAATTTTGTAATCTGCAACATGTTGCATCTTTAAGTGTAAAACCTTTGGACCTAATAAAGGAAATTAAAAAAAAAATTAATAGCACCAAGCTAAGTCCTCCTGACATTTTCCTATAAACCACATGTACATTAGTTGGTTATTTAAATTAAGGTGTTTAAGTGTTGGCACATTTGACTCTGGAGTCCACTTATAAGCTTCTGCCTGAGATATGGAAGGTGGGAAAATTCTCCTAGCAGTACCTCTGTGATTGTGTTCCAGATAAGCTATTTTAATATCCAATTTTAATTGATCAGAAATACAGTATTTGCAAAGCTTACAAATAATAGGTTTACAGTTCAGAGGACAAGAATACTGAAAACAAAATATGGGAAATACCTGAATGTCCTGTTCAGTAACTTCTAGTGAATCATCTGTTTTTAAAAGCTGCTTATAATGTGAAGGAAAGTGTCCTAGCCCCACTAAATTTAACAAATTGAAGATAACATGCTCATAAAGACGAGCATTCTCTTTGAAATGATCTGATGATAAATTTGGTGACATGTTTGCTTCCATTAAGTAAACATTAAACTGCTCATCAATCACAAAATCAAAGCGCATCATCTCAAAGAAATTCATTTTAGATGGATAAGTCTGGCTGCTCTGAATGAGTTTAGGTTCATTAATTAAAATGACTTCCTTAATTGCTGAGTACATTTTTTCCCAAAGAATATTTGAATTTTTACCATTTTGCCATAAATAATAAATGAAAGATTTCTTAAAAGTAAGTCCTAGATTAGAATAAAGATTCTTAAGAGAGGGCATCTCCCATAGAGGTAGGTATTCATCATCTACAACATATTTTTTCAAAACCGAACTATTAAAGGGATAATATTCTATAGGGCAAAAGCGAAATAATGCTTCACCATCAATGTAATAGACTCTAAGTGGATTTATGGCTGTTATTATGGTATAAATTCCAATATCAAACTTCCGACCATCGATAAGATAAGGATTTGAAATATACTTTTGAACAAATGTTCCATTTTTTAATAGTTCTACCTGTTCATAGGTTTTTACCTGTACCCCTCTGTGATTATTGCTTTTCTGAACCCAACTGACGTTTTTGTTCTTCTTAGCAAAATCTAAAAACTCTAATTTTTTAGCAGGAAGCTCAAATGCTTTTGGGATAAAGTGCAGGTTAGTTTGTGCAAGGACAACTTTGTATGTAATACTGCCAACCCCTGGGAAATGGTTGACTTTTTGGTGAGGTTTTAGTTTGAGCATATCTTCAAAATGACCAAAAGGGTATTCATAGCTCCACATTACCAGCCAGTCAGTGTTGTTATCGCCCACTGTGAAGCCTATACGTTCAAATACACTGTAAACATGTTTTAAAAAGCCAGTGCGACCATTATTTTTAGATTTTATGCCTCCTTGAATCCACACAACCGGTGAATAGTGACTTGTTCTTTCTTTCTCCTCTGCAAAAAAACTGTTTAAAAAAAATAAATAATAATGTGACAAAACAAATGTTTAATAGTGTTATAAAGGGAAAACAATGTAATCATATGGGCATGGACTTAATAACAAAAACAGCATAGTAAGTCAGTAACCTTGTTTGCCTTTTTTTAAGTTAATACTCATAATAATTTCTAACAGGGCTTATAATGTTAATGCTGTAAATCTTCCTTAAGGCACATTCTGTTAAATTTAACAGGATGAATTGAAAAAGGTTACTATGATTTTAAAGAGATATTTTTTATGTTTTGAGTCAATCTAAAACTATGTACCGTCACTGTTTTATAAAAGAAGTGTGATTGATATAGGCCTACATCTTTGTCCTGTGCAATATATTTTGTGTTAATTTATTTACATCTGAGTTGACTTAATTTCTTCACTATAATTAACAAATCAACTATTATTCTCATCACCTGAATTTATCTGTTGATTCCATAATAGTTTATTGAAAGATATAACTATAAAAAAAAAGGTAGTTATCACAGTAGTATGAAAAAGGTACTTTAAAAAAATTAAAAGCAATATAAGTGAAACAATTCTATTATATGTTCAGTCATTCTACTAGAACTAGTGCGTTATCTTTGAAACCATTATGATCTTTAATATTTTTATGTCGTGTAATTCTGTAGGCAACTGATTCACACAAAAGATCTAATTTTTTTTAATTACAAAAGTAAACATGACAGAACTGTTTTATACTTACTCATTTCTAATCTTTAAATACTGGAGCTGATAGAAATTTAACACTGTTAGAATTATGCCAAGCAGTAAAACTAATATTATTATGTAGAAAAGACGATTTATACTTTTACGTTTCAATGGTAGTGGATATTTAGAAAACTTTTCAAACATTTTGAGATGATTCATGGCATGTCCAAGTTGGTATAGATCTGTGAACACATAATAATATTCTGAAATTTTATTTTTTATAAGCTTTTAATAAGTTTCACTTTCTGTGGGTGGATTTTTCCTTAAATAATTTTATTCACTTTTGGACCTGTTCTAATTTAGTGAAAAGGCTCAAAGCACACTTGGGCCTATAGATTCTACATGACAATACATGAGTTTAATAGTTTTTAGTCCATTAATTAATATTTAGTAGAATAAAGAAGTTATAAGTTGTAATGGTAAAAAATTGGCCTTGGGATTATTATGTAAAAAAAAAAAAAATTAGTAAACAACATGCCCAAAATAATGAAGTTTTTATTCAGTCTTAATTCTTTAACAACTAAACAAACAGTATATAAATTTTTTTAAAATATAAAAAAGACCTTTTAAAAAATATGCTTTAATAAAAATGCACTGAAAAGTAAAAAAAAATTGATCATATCATACACATTTTTATATAAATTATCATTACTAAAATTTAAAGTGATGGGTGATTACAACATATGCAACAAAATATGACTTTACATTAGTTGTTAGTTAGCAATAAATATTATAAACAATAACATACATATACAATTATACATACATATATATATATATAATAAATTTAGTATATATAAGTATATACACACATAACTTTAACAAACATATTAATGATAGTTTAATTTATTGTTTACTCAGTGATGTTGGACCTTCCATAAAAATTTCACAAATTTCATCAAATCTGTCAAAACAAAACCATTGCTTATGCGTTCATGATAGGAAAACATTTCAATGTTTCATTGATATTGTAGCACTTTATATATAAAGCTAATTTCGTTGTTATTGTACTTTCATCACAGTTAACTCCCTTGAATCATGACGTTTACACAAGTATAAAGGATGTTCACGTGCAGGAATAAAAAAAAATCTGACTCATGAGCAAAAGGCCAGCAAGAAGTCTTTTTTTTTCACTATGACCTAGCACAGGGGAGGGGGTAACCAAACTACGGCATGTGGGACGAATCCGGCCCGTAGACGGGACTTGATTAGCATGATAGCACGGACGGATGAAACTAGAAAAGTTTTGAGATAATTTTGAAATGGAAATATTGTTTCCAAAACTTGGGAGATTTTTCTCTGATTAATTAGGGAATTATTTTTATTAGTTGTCATTATATATAATTATGATTATAATTATATAATTATGTTGGAGATTGAGAAAATAGTTTATTAAAAAGGCTTAGTAGTAATACGAGGCGTGTTACGGTAGTTAGGGTAACTTTAAATACTGTCGTGGTCGTGGAGCTGCTCAGGAGAAAAGTGAATACAGAACTAAAGAAACATGAAACATGCAGTGATACCAATATATGGTGGTTCATTGTTAGTTAAGTTTGACTAAAGCTGATAGATTGTCAAAAGTAGGTGTGAAAAAAAGTTTGGGAGTAAAATGTACAAGGAGTTCGGACTGCTTTCTGATGATAAGCTAATTATTATAGCTAGTATAGGATGTATCAGGTTTAGACAATAGTCTCTTCTCCACGCATCAGAATTCCCACATAAATTGTCACAGTAAGCGGAACGAGAGCGTGCATTAGATTTTCTCAGTGTGATGCAAACATTCGAAATGTCGTAACATAAATGTTTTGTTTTAAAAAGAAACCTTAGAATTCTGCCTCTCTGTACCATAATACGGCACGGCCCTGGCTGGTACCTTAGAAAATGAATATAAAAAAACCACCGATACCAAGCCAGTGACAATAACCCTAGATAACAGGGGTGGCCTAATGCAGCTCTTATAGCCGCATGGGTCTCTTCGTTGATTTTTGTGCGGCTCGTGTTAAGTTTCTTCTATTATTTCAATGCTCAATCTGGCTAATTCGATCGTGATGCGGCTCATTATATGAATGTTTACTATATAAAAATCCTGAATGCTGCTCTCATTGACCTCGTCCTGACCACTTCTGGTATATAAACTATATAATCTCAAACATGAATATTTGAAAGTAATCATTTTGAATTTAATGCAGCTATTCTAAAACTAAAAGACGATGTTAGTTTGAAAGTCCAAAATTATTACATATTTTTCTTTAAATTTTTACGGCTTAGTTTTGTGATTATTCTGGTAAGTCTGATGCAAGTATGTTTTAGCTAATGTCGCTTTCATTTAACAACATTGAAGTAAATATGTTGGTTGTCTTTATTTTTCAAGCATTTTACGCCGCTCAACTATGTATTACTTGGCGTCTAGTTTTTCATAACTTTCGCTTTAGTATTGAACATAATAATCCCACGCTCGTCATTTATTTTTCAGTTTTTCCGTACAAGTCGAAAAAAAAAAGGTTGAGGATGTCTGATACAGCAAAATTAAATAGTTAACTGGCAAGAACTGCTCTATTACAACAGGGACGGTCACTAATGGGATCAATGAGGGCAGCACTCTGGATTTTTATATAGCTAAAAATCTTTTTAAAAGCCTCATCAAAGTCAGTTTGTACAAAAATAAATTAATAAAAGTAATTAATGATTTAAAAAAAACTGGCTTACTGAGAGACGCAAAAACTTTATTTTTGAGCCGCATTTGGCTAACTCTGCTGTATAATAATTCAGCCTTCACTGTACAGTTAACACGGACAAGGCGAAATATAAGAATTTCACACTGGTATTTTGTAGTGGAGCAATGTTTTGTTTATGAAACACAGGTCAATTGAGGTTCTGGGCGCATATAAAAATATTCGATCTCTAAAAAAGACTGACAAAAAAAACATATAAATTTGGATTTTCCGTGGGATTTTCTTTACAAGTTGGGGCACAGGAAGCGCACCCTATGCGCCGCTGTTAAATCCGCCTCTGGTAAAAATAGCTCTTAACAGTCCATAAGCTCAATGATCAGAGTCTACTTCTGCTATAGTGTGGTAGGCCCGACATTGAAATATTTTATTCATCTGCCTAAGGATGTTTGAAAGCACATCTGTTGATGTATTCATTGGTTCCCCCAATGACCAAATCGGTTAAGGGAATTAAAAAAAAAACACCTATTATTTAGCTTTCATAAGTCTTGACCTGTTTTCGCCTGTAAATATTTACATAAATAAATCAAGTGGGTGTAATAGGGTCGATATAACAGACTTTCGGCTTTTGGCTGTGCCGGACACAATACATTAACCACTAACTATATATTCAATTTGCCTGTGTGATCCATGTTGTAAGTGGAAGCATATTATGGGTTGTTTAGTCCATTCTGCCACAAGAGATTAAATTAATGGTGGGGGGGGGGGTTCAAAGATGTAGATCTTGAGATTAATAAGCATTTTTAAGGTAATTAGTGAACAGCCACTGAATGCTATAAAGAAGACACCGAGAATGAACAATTTAATAGTTAAGACATGTTTCAAGGAAATACAAATAAATATAGGTGGATGCTTTGTAGTCAAGCTGTATCAAAGGTCCTATGGTGGAGAGATGGGCAAAATGCAAGCATTGTGGAATATCATAAGGAGTCTAAAGGCAAACAACACTGTGGAGGAAACAATTGGAAACATTTTTATTCAGCCTACTAGTACCAGATGGTGAAATGAAATAATATGCTATACAAAAAGCTGTAGAAATGTGATTAAATAAAGTTATTGCTTGCCAGTCAGCTTTGGGACTTGATTCAATGATTGAGTCTGAAATAAAGTTCTTGGTTGAAGGGGAAAATACATTACCAAGGCCTATTGATTCCCATAATTATGGGTTTAAAAAACAAACTGAAAAATTGTAAAGAAAGTGCTACAAAGCATTCAGTAGAAGCTCATTTGAAAGGCTTGACAAAATTCTTTGGAACAGTAATGAATGACACTGACTACAGAATGACAACAACTTATCATCTGAAATTCAAGCTAGGATTTCTCAATGACCATGAACAGCTGCCCTTTTGTAAATCAATGCTGACATATGTTCATAACATCCAAAAGTCAACAGTAGCTCATCAACTAACGTAAAAGGCAAAACAGATGATAAAGAAGAGGACTTTTTCAGCTTTTGAATAAAAATAAGTCATCTGAAAATAGTTCATCTTCAGAACAGGTTATTTCTAATATTTTTTTTAGGAGCATTGTTTTAACTTAATATTGACCATCACCATCCTGTTGTTTTAAATGAGCTGCCTATAAAAAAACATTTAATTTATGGTATTCATAACTGTGAAAATCTGTTTTTATGCAGATAAGGTGCCACTGTATTATAATTGTGAAAAGCTCTGTTTTTACGCAGATAAGGTGCCACTGTCTGTCTACCACATATCAATAAAAATTATTATTAAATTTCATGCTATCAGGGTCCAACAGTTAATTTTGCCCCACTGGCTCCAGATACATCAAAGACGTACTTCGTATTTTTTTTTTACGGGATACGTTAACAGAATGAACTCTTATGATTTAAATTAAAGTTATTTTCTTTTCGCGGGAAATGCAGTTTATATTATGATACTATTACACAATGATGGTGACTATTACACAATGATGGTGCTCAAAATCGGCGATCGTTTTAACACGTTTAAAGAGTAAACAGAATGAATGAGAACTCTTATTTACTGCAGACGTTGATGACATCATTTACTGTTAATAATCGGAGATTTTTTTTTTTTCGGGGACCATAAATAGATATTGCTCCACACCCTAACCCTATCCCTAACCCCCCCTATCCCTAACCCTAATCCTGAAAAAAAAAATCTGAAAAAAAAAATGTATGATTTATTTAAAAATGACCATCAATAGATATTGCTCCACACCCTAACCCTATTCCTAACCCTGATCCGGAAAAATAAAATCTGAACAAAAAAATGTATGTCTCTCAGAGGAATCGAACCCGCACATAGTTATCCAAACTTGGTCACGGCCAAGCGAACAACCAACATAATTAGTGCGCCACACAAACAAACCCATCATTTTAATGTATAATTAGAAAAAATTGCTTGACTATGCAATTTCCCGCAAAAAGAAAATAACTTTAAATCATAAGAGTTCATTCTGTTGACGTATCCCGTAAAAAAAAAATACGAAGTACGTCTTTGACGTATCCGGAGCCAGTGCGAAATTACGCCATGGGCCCCCGAAAAAATTGGGCTTTGAAAAACATCGGAAGGGCTTTGATTGTGGAAGTTACATTTATTTTCCCATAATACAAAATTAAATTTCACTGATGTTAAATTATTTTAGCTATCAGCATATCTAGCTTTTAAAGTTGACGGAATTAGTGGCCACTTAGCTTACTCTAGTATCCCTCAAGCATTTAAAAAGAGCAACGCAACCGTTCACAGTTTTCAGTGCAGCTACACAGATATTGATTGCTTGTAGATGTAGAATTGGCCAGTTTTAAATAAAGTCTGAAGTCAGAAAATAAATTTATCTCAGATATTATTAAGTCATAAAGCTACAGTAACCTATATTTACACTATAAAATGTTATAATGATATAAATTCTAATTTCTACATGGATTTTGTTTATCTGATAATACAATTTATTTGATATTGTGTTGAAAATGTATCTTAAAAATAGTACTTTTACAAAAAAATTTTTTTAAAGTTAACTATTCTTTTTTAATTAGTTGAAACTATTTATTAAAATTAGTTGTAAAAGTTTAATTAAAAAATATGAATCACGCAAATTAGTTGAGTTAAACAAAAAAAAATGATCTAGTGCCTATCACTGGGCATCAGTAAATAATTTATTTAATTGAACTCTGCCCCGTAGCGTGAACATTCTACAGCAGGGGCCAGGCAATAGCGGGGGAGGGGGGCAGGTAATAAATTTTACTAAGTAGAACAAATAAGCAGAGGGAGGCCAGACAAAATGCAGGGGGACCTGGCCCCCGCACTTGCTACGGGCCTGATTGAACTAATTAAATAACAATACATTGTTTATTCATTTTTGTTATTATTAAAGCCCACAATGGGCTCAGATTTCTTGTATCTTAAATAAATAAAAAATGAAAAAGAAACAGGGTCTATAATGCTTGGGGCCCCTGACTTTGTTCCCCTTGTCTCTACCTTGTGGCTGCCTTTTTTCATGAAATAGTATGTAATTTGAGAATACATCCTAAATTTTATGATAGCAACCATACCCGAATCATAACCCATTCTGTATCAGAGGAATTTTGGATCTTGGCAACATTAGCTGATAAGCAGCGAATAAAAAAATCTACATATCTTGATGAGCCACCATGGTTTTATTAATTTTTAGTGATGATAATTTATATAAATATTTTATAGTTTTTTTTTTACTTTTTAGTGAATTTTAACAAAAAGTTGTTTTTTTTTTTGTTTTTTTAATGTGAATAGGTAGCCTTATTAATTATATTGAACTATATTTTATAATTTGAACCATATTTTGGCTTAAACAGAATGTAATGGGACAGTTTTTTAATTGTAACAAAAATGCATATGCTGACTTTTTGCACTAGAATGTATTTCAAAAATGAATAGTATTCTGAACATTTTCTTCACAAATTTTGATTACATTAATAAATATTGATCAAATAGTGTTTTCTTAAAAA